>CAFUXE010000431.1:149762-161085 GCA_903364295.1 Serranus cabrilla | reverse complement strand
TTTGTTTACGGTTTCCACTGTGGACCGAGCCGCTGTTTGAGGGAGAAGAGTCCATGCTACCAGCATAGCCTGTCCTCCTAGAAGTCATGATCTTAATGTAGCTTTAATTCACTTCGCTAATAAGCTACGCTAACCTCAAAACACCCCAAAGTCCTAACGAGCTGGAGTAGTTATGAGTGTGTTGTTGCTGGGAAATAAGAGTAACAAGTCAAGAGGTAAAGATTACATCTGCTTCATTAGCTGTTTAATTACCGTCGCTGATAAAAACACTGTAAACTCTGAGCTGGGCCTGACTCCGCTAGCTAACATTAGCCCGCTAGCTTTAAAAACTAACAGTCGGTCAGAGACGCACTTTTGCAAACGCGGATACTCTGCAGGAGAAACGTGCTGATGCTCTTTAACGGCGCAATTCAAGTCCGTAAATTATTGTTCAGAGACTTTGATACCATGGCCCTCCGCTGCGACTCACCCATTTCCAGCTCCGGTCTGCAGAAACTACTGTAATCTGAGGCCCGTCGCACAGTGATGACCTCACTGGGGGCAGGAAGCGATGGCCTGTGCCCTGTGCATTGACTTAAAGGGAGTATATGTCCTGCGGCACTGTTTGCATAGAGCACAATCATGAAATGTCTCACACAGTTATGACATCTTTAAAAAAGAAAAAGAAAAAGAAAAAACGCAGCTGAATTTCTGTGACAATTTAATAAATGGAATAAACCAGACCGTATATATAAAGCACTTTCCAACAAAATAAATGGCTCTCCACATGCTATACATATTAAATTATTTGCATATTTACAACCTCTCCTGTCCTCTCCTCTCGGATTTTTGTAAACAGATTATCAGTGAATATTTATCACATGGCTGTTCATCTCAGCAGAATCAATCATGGCTTCACAGAGTCTCTGAGGAGCAGAATTTAATGTTTTTAACAGGATCTAGTTATTACAAACTGTTTATTTTTGGTCACGTTTTAAATGAGACATGTAGAAAAAAGTGATTTTGACAGAAATGTCACAATTTAATTTCAATAACTTATTAAATAGTGTTTCTTTATCATGCAATCAAGGGAACAAAACGTAATGTATTGGTTGATTTGTTCAAAATGTATCTGCTTCTGCAAATTAACTCTTCATGTATTTTTATTATATTCTTTTTCATTAGGAATATTTGCAGCATTGTGGCTTTTGCTGCTTGTCTGCTCCCAAATTATCATATGGCTTTTTTAAAATTCTTATTGAGTCCATGTACAACTGTAATAAAGTATTATTTTACTCAAATTTTTATTGTATTATATTATATTAATATACTTATCATACTAAATAGCACACTTTCTACTTTTACATTTGCTGTACAGCAAACATACAAATATCTTCTGTATACTCTCTATATTATAGATCTGTTTTTAAACCCATTTATACAACACTGTATATGACCCTTGCATGTGTATATAGGCATTTTTTTTCTTGCAACATGCAATTTTTCTATTACATATTATATATAATTATATTTCTGTTTTCTCAAAAGTGCATACTGTGCAATACTTCACAGTATCTTGGTAAGAACTATGTGCAATATTATTAATAACTTTCAATAGCAGCCATGTAAGTCTTTTTTATGTATATGATGTGCATTTATAATTAATGTATTTTTATGTATGTACATTTTTTTTTTAAATATGCAAGTTTCCTTGTACAGTCTTTGTAAATCCCCCGTCTGTATCTTAAGCTGCTGTGCTGACTGAATTTCTCCACCGTGGAATAAATAAAGTCTTATCTTATCTCTTAATATTTGTCAGCCTGCAAGTTGAATTTCGGGGCTGAATTTAACCCAAACTTCTTGGCATCGCAGCAGCCATTTGCGGAGGAAAAGAACTTGTGTCCCCCTCTTTTCAGTCTAAAATTATACTTCCAGGGTTCAGAATCTGAAGCAGCCGCGGGTCATGGACCTCTCAGGGGGTTAAAGAAACTCTGAAACTGGAAGATAACAGTTTATCCCACATTCACAGTCTGCTGCTGCTGCAGGTTGCTGCGCTGGGACTGCAGGATGCTGTGGATCCGGTTCATGAACTTTGTGATGGTTCGCAGATGAATCATGGAGGAATTCATCATGCAGACTAATTAATTTCACCCACACCCAATTGTGTAACTGAAAAGTAACAGACCCCGCCTGGCTCTTTGCTTCATACACCCTTATTCATGTTTTTATTGGGTCCAGTGTTATTATTTTAGGCTCTAGGAGGCACTATAGACTGCTTTAGGCTGTCAGACTGAGGCCTGATTACATCTTCCATTGGGAAGACTCTTCATAAAGATAAAACACAGATCACTTTGGCATCCAAGTTCATGCTTAAGTCATTATTAAGTTTGTGCAGAAACATGAGGCAAACATGAAGCAACGCAGTTTACTGAAAACTGTGCAGAATTCACTACAACATGATCAGAACAGTGTGTTGCAGCGCCTCATTCTGCAGCTGGATCTTTAAAAGATTACATAAAGTTTTAAAAATGAACCAAGTAAAGAAGAACCTTGTTAATTCTAGTTTTATGGCTCACATTACCTCATGAATGGAGGCAGCTGGAGACAAAGCGTGTTATTGTTTTCCCCTACAGGCTGTTGAAAAATCACAATTATTGATTTTATTTTTACATTAATTTGGGAAATTTGTAATATCAAGCCAATAAGTTGCCACTAGTAAATCCTACCAGGCATGTTGGCTAAATCACTGTTGCTATTTGTTCAGCAGATCTTTTGATCCTGCAATAACAAGATCTGGCAGTATTTATTTGATCTGCTAAAACAAAAAATAATCTGATCCATACGCAGTCATTCCTGATGGAGAAAGCCGACCCATCCCTGCCTCAAAGCGGCTGCGGGAAGAGTGACGTGGTCCATGGCAAAGAGGGGCATTGTGGGATTATGTAAGAAACCGTCTAACAGTTACCATCTGCTCGAATTAGTGTCACTTCCAGAGTCACAACAGAAATATTTTGGCCTCTGCAGCTCGCTCATGCTGCCTGACACAGCCTCGTTGTTCTGAGGAACTTAATGACTAAAATGACTTAAAGCCTAAAGTCTGTGTCACTGACTCACTTTACCATAAACATGAATAACTATGACTTGAGGCAAAAAGAGACATATTCCTCAGTGTTAGAATCAGATATATAAATTATATTACACATTATATAAACAAACCCAATGCAAATATATGCATCTTCTTCACACTTTCACACCCACACTCTGCACCATATGTAACGAACACATTCACTCACCCACAGACAAACACTCACATAACACACAGAGAAAATAAAGGATATCTATACATTATACATATTACATATACATATATACATACATATCAAGCCCTCAAATGTTCAAACTGTTTGCTCAGGCATTCACACACCCCCAGAATAATAAGCAAAGATAAACTAAGCTAAGCTAAGCTAAGTTAAGCTAATATAAGCTAAAATAAGCTAAAATAAGATAAGCTAAGATAATATAAGCTAAACAAAGATAAACTTAGATAAGATAAACTAAGATAAGCAAAGCTTAGCTAAGATAAGCTAAGCTAAGCTAAGCTAAGATAATATAAGCTAAACTAAACTAAAATAAGCTAAGCTAAACTAAGATAAGATAAGCTTAGCTAAACTGAGATAAGATCAACTAAGCTACGATAAGCTAAGCTAAGATAAGCTAAGCTAAATTAAGATAAGATAAGATAAGATACGAAAAGCTAAGATAAGATAATATAAGCTAAACTAAGCTACGATAAGCTAAGCTAAGCTAAACTAAGATAAGATAAAATAAGATAAGCTAAGACAAGTGCAAATGCAAGATATAGTATCAATAAATAAACAGTAAAAAAGCAAAAGAAAGTAACAAACTAAGTAAACAATAGAAAGAAAAATATATTTTAAAAAAATAGAAAGAATAAACTGTGAGATTCACAATATTTACATTATTGCACACAGAGATATTGTAATGTTTACTGAATGATTTATCTTGGTGAAAAACTATTTATTCATGATGTCAACATGCTGATTCCTGCAGAATCACATAAAGAAGAGAAGCAATTTATTTGCATGTGTAGAGTTTAGAGGTTTTGTTTCTCAGTCAGAGCCGACAGTTCTTCTGGTACAGGACAAAACCAGCTCATTGTGGCCACGTTTCTACTCACTAAGCTAAAAAAAAATCAGAGTGGAGCTGAATTAAAAAAAGAAAAATTGTCACATTTACAAAACATCTTGTTCAGTTCTTTTCCTCCCTGGAAGTGCTGAGTGGGGTTTCTTGTTGTGATGTTGCTGGTATCTCAAATGAATTACCCTCTCTTGTTCATTTACCCTTTTATTTGGACTAATTTATTTTTTTACCAAGTACCAGCGTGGCAATTTGATACTTCGGCCAACAAATCATTCCCTAAACAAGTCCAGTCAGGTTGATTTCCGGCCTTCTGGTGAACAGCTGCACGACATGTTCAGTCCTTTCACTTCAGCTGCAGCGCTGGAGGTTAAAACACATTTTATTCAGATCCTTTAGTTCAGTAAGATTACTCCACTACAAGTAAAAGTCCTGCATTCAAAACTTACTGAAGTAAAAGTACAAAAGTATCAGCATCAAAATGTACTTAAAGTATCAAAAGTAAAAGTAATCACTCAGATTTTTATACATATTCAAAATATTCTTATTAGAATATTCCTCATGATGTATTAATGTAATCAGCCTTTAAATTAAGTGAAGATAAGGCTCATTTTAACTACTTAATATCAGTCGTGGAATGTAACTAAGTACATTTACTCAAGTACAATTTTCAGGTACTTTTACTTTACCATTTTATGTAACTTTATACTTCTACTCCACTACATTTTAAAGGTAAATATTGTACTTTTTACTCCACTACATTTAGCCGACAGCTTTAGTTACTTTTCAGGTCGAGATTTAACACAAATAATGTGATAAATATGAAATTATAATGCATGTTTATAAAGTAAGACACTGCTTACATACATGCATCAATACAAATAATCTTATAATATATGAAGAATATATAATATAATCTGAGTGGATCCATTCTGCATAAAAAGTACTTTTATTTTGGATACTTTAAGTAAGTTTTGAATGCAGGACTTTTACTTGTAGTGGAGTAATTTCACAGTGTGATATTAGTACTTTTACTGAAGTAAAGGATCTGAAAACTGTTGTTTCATTTATAAAAAATTCAGGTTTTTATGTTAAATCTCAACCTGAAAAGTAACTAAAGCTATCAGCTAAATGTGGTGGAGTAAAAAATATAATATTTACCTTAAAATGTAGCAGAGTAGAAGTATAAAGTTACATAAAATGTACTTGAGTAAATGTAGTTACATTCCTCCGCTGGTTTTATGTGGGTGAGAGGTCAGAGTGATGATGGGACTTGCTGTCTGCCACATGTCACAGTGATAAATACCAATGAATCGTGTTCCTGACGCAGAGATTCAGCTTCCTTCAGCCCTAAAAGGAAAACAAGAGCTCATTAACATGTGAGACACGCTCCGAGAGAAACCTGCACACCGTGAAGGAATTCTGCAGAAATTCTTCGTGGTTCACTTCACCAGGAAATTAGGTAGCAGTGATGTAACTAATAGCAGACTGTAGTAATACCACAGCTCACTCACTCAGTGCTAAACCGTTAGGGAGGGAGGTGGAGCCGGTGCAGAGGGGTCGGCGAAAAGAAGGAGGTGATTGTTCAGGAGAAGGGGAGCATATAAAGGAGGGGAGAGGCAGCAAGTGGAGGACAGACGAGGAGAAAGGAGCCAGTTTGAGGATTAGAAACTTTTGCAAACAACAGGTAAGTTCACATTTTACTTTTTGACTAGCTGAGGCAGAAACAGAGAGTCTTTTCCTCTGTTTTCCCTGCAGAGTTTTTCACATTTATGAATGGGTTTCATTGTTGAACGTCCAAGGCAGAGCATATTTCAGGTATGCTGGTGTGGATTTTTTTGTGGAAATCCTTCAAGCAGCTTTTTCCTGAAAGTGTTTCCAGCTGAGAGGGGCTGCGCTGAACCATGGGTGTGTAGGGAGTTTTGGACCTGTTGTGCAATACCGCCTGGAATGCTGAATTAGTGTGAAGTGTCTGCACAGCTTTACAAAATGAGGATTATTCCGAGCAGCTCTGTATACACGGACCATAAATCATCGACAAACATGCCACAGAATTATACATTTCAACTGTTTAAACATCCACAGTTGTGTCATCTGCTTACTGGACAGCAGGGCTGGAAAAAAAAGGTGTTTAGAGCCCTAAAAGTAGAAATAACACACTGTGAAATTACTCCACTGCAAGTCAAAGTCCTGCAATAAAACTTAGTGAAGTAAAAGTACAAAAGTATCAGCTTCAAAATGTACTTAAACTCCATATTTTTACAGATAGTTCCTACTGTTTATATTGTTATATCTGTATGTTGATTTAATGACTTTAACATAAAATGATTCAGATTCTTAAAAGTATCAATAGTAAAAGTACTTATTATGCAGAATTAACCCATTGTTCTATATATTCTCAATATATTATTACATTATCTGTATCGATGCATTCATGTAAGCAGCATTTTAAGTCTAATCACCTGAAATTTATCACATTTTTTATATTAAATCTTGACCTAAAAGTAACTTAAACTGGCAGCTAAATGTAGTGGAGTAAAAAGAACAATATTAGCCTTAAAATGTAGTGGAGAAAAAGTATAAAGTTACATAAAATCAAAATATTCAAGTAAATGTACCTAAAAATTGTCTGATCAAGTCATTTTAGCTACTTAATATACAGTTAAGAGGTTTGATTCTTTTTAAATAATGTCTAATCTCTTTAATATGACTTTTTATACATGTTTTAAGTTAAATCTTGACCTTAAAGTACAATAGTTGCCTCAAAATGTAATGAAGTATAAAGTTACATAAAATGGAAATACTCAAGTACATGAACCTCAAAATTGTCTGAAAAAGTCACTTTAACTACTTAATGAATCTACTTTTAAGAGGTTTAATACTTTTTAAATAATGTCTTATCACTTTAATTTAACTTTTTATACATGTTTTATGTTCAAAATGTAGTGGAGTAGAAGTATAAAGTTACATAAAATAGAAATACTCAAGTACATGTACATTAAAATTGTCTGAAAAAGTCATTTTAATCTACTTTTAAGAGGTTTAACTCTTTTTAAATAATGCATAATCACTTTAATATGACTTTTTATACATGTTTTATGTTAAATTGTGACCTTAAAGTACAATAGTTGCCTCAAAATGTAATGGAGTAGAAATATAAAGTTACATTAAATGGAAATACTCAAGTACCTTTAACCTAAAAATTGTCTGAAAAAGTCATTTTAACTGCTTAACATACAGTCAAGAGGTTTAATACTTTTTAAATAATGTCTAATCACGTTAATTTGACTTTGTATATATGTTTGATGTTGCAAATAGGAACTGTAGTGCAGTAGAAGTATAAAGTTAGAAAAAAATGGACTGAAATTGTACTTAAGCCCAATACTTGAGTAGATGTACTTAGTTACAGAGTAAACTTAGTGTGCTCTGGGTTTGAAAGAAGTTGATATTTCTGTTTTGAGGAGCCGTTTGCTTCCTTCTGTGCAGCCTGAAACAGAAACAGCACCAGGGGAGAATCACTGCATGTCCTCATTCAGCCGCTTTCATGCAAGAAAAAACACAAAGCGTCTCTCTGGATGTATATATCTGGAAACCCAAGGGGGTGATACTTATCATTCCTATGCAAAAAAACAGATTTTCCAACTAACTGGTGGGATTTTCCTCTGTGTGATCTGCAGTGCAGAGACATGGCAGCCAGCAGGGACGGAGCTTTCCCCACGATGATCGTTTGGCTGCTCCTCATCAGAGGGTGCTCTCCTCTGCCAGCCACGTCCCAATCCGCAGGGCAGGATCCCACGAGACGCCTGATCGAGGACTCTCTGCTCGAGGACTCTCTGCTCGACCCAATGGATTACGACATAGTCACACCCAAGGCGCCCAGCAGAGTGACGACACACAGGGGGACCTCGGAGCGGTGTGACTACAACCCCTGCCGCGAGGACCAGGTCCCCTGTCTTGAACTAGCAGACTCCACCGGCTGCTTGTGTCCAGGCGCCACTTTGCATAATCAGGCTCCAGATGCTCCACAGCTGAAGTCAGTGTCCTGGAACGGGACGGAGGTTGTGCTTCAGTGGTGTGCGCCTAATTCATATGTCACAGGTTATGTCGTGACAGTAGGGGGGCAGGAGAGGAGGACGTTCAGGAGGGGGCAGAGGAGCGGCGGGGTGGGCGACGTGGAGAACATCGCGGAGGTCTGTGTGGTGGCAGTGAATGATGTTGGAGAGAGTGAGTCCTGTTTGCTGTACCAGCCCACGGACAGCAGCCTGCCTCTCAAAGCGGGACTCATCGGAGGAGCTCTGGGCTTCCTGCTGCTGCTCCTGCTGGGCGTGCTGCTCTGGAGGCACAGGAGGCAGAGGAAGCAGGAGGCCAGCATCTCCATGCACGACGCAGCGGGGACGCAGTGAGCAGGAAGTGGGATTACTCCTGCACAAACTGTCCTCTTGGTGGAATGTTCTTTTTGCTTTTATTTTGAAAACCCCTCAGTGATGTGTAAAAGGAGGTTCCCACGTTCATGATCTGGCGCTCATTCACCATGTTTCTGAAAGAGAAGACAAACAAGATTATGACGAGAGAGATAATATGCATGTAGTCATTTTTCTTGAAAATGCGGGACAAAACAGAGGTTTGTCATGGGAGTTGGACATTTTTTTAGCTTTTATTTTGAAAATCCTTCAGTTGTGAGTAAAAGGAGGTTCCCACATTCATTATTTGAATGCCAGCCGCAGACACAAATATTGCACTTATTCACCATGTTTCTGAAAGAGAAGACAAACAAGATTATGACGGCAGAGATAATATGCATGTAGTCTTTTTTTGCATTTCTAAATCAGCTGTTTGGTGGACAAGAAGCAGGAGACCAGCATCTCTATACAGGATGCAGCAGACACACTCACGGAGATCACTGAGACTGAGGTTTTTTCTGCACAAACTGTCTTCTTGAACACGCAGGACAAAACAAAGGTTTGACGTGGGAGTTTGGAAGTTTCTTTAGCTTTTATTTTGAAAATCCCTCATGTGTAAAAGGAGGTTCCCACGTTCATGATTTGAAAGCCAGCTGCAGAAAAACTATGGGACTCACTCACCATATTTCCTGGAAATGAAAAGGAGAGGACATACATTATTAGGACATGATACTGTGCATATGTTGTTGTTGTTTTTGCATTTTAAAATCAGCTGTTTGGTGGCCAGCTCTCAAGAGTTCAAGGATATTATGCATGTAGTCCCAGAGGTGGGAGCAAGTCATAAATCTTTCTGCATTCTTGTCTAAAGTAAGATCCTGGGAGCCCTAAAGTCTGACTTTCAAGTCCTTAAATGCACTCTTTAAAATATGCAATGCCAACTATATTTTAAATATTTAAAAAAATCAGTGTTTTACATAAATACAATTTGTATTTATTTATTTAAAAAAATGCTTAAACGATCAACTTAATCACAAAAACTAATGCTGACACTGTTTATAGCAAATACAGCAGCATGACTCCGTTTAAGGTATTTTCAAATTAAAAGTCCAAGTAAAGTCGCAAGTCTTTGGTGTTAAAGTTCAAATATGTTTTAATTTATTAAGTCAAAGTTATAAAATGTGTGACTTGAGTCCAAACTTCCTCTAACATCTGTTTCATTTTAGTTTAGCTTATAAGTTAATTGGATAAAACCACCAGTATGATTGTAATTATTTTGTTTTAATATTTAATATGTTGGTGTGAAAACACTCTAAACATTATGAGCTTTTCAGCTTTGTGTTAATGTATTTCTCATGTAATCCAGCGAGTGCTTACCTGCTTTATTAAGCTTAAAAATTACATAAATTTGCTGTTTTTTTTCTGAAGAATTTCAGTTTTGCAACTTCAGACAAAGACTTTTTGATGCACTGGTCAATGTTAAGATATTTTTTTTGCAATTTTTTAGCTATTTTCCGTCCATAACGTCAGATAACCAGAAAAAAAAACACATTTAGGTGTTTATTTAACTTCAATTAGTCAATTTGTGTCTGTAGATTTCTAAAAAAAAATCACCAAAAGTTATTATCTGTCAGTTAAATCGTTAAATGATCACGACTCATGGTGGTCAAATGATGAATACAGGATGTTTTGAAAGTATGAAATACAATAAACCAGCGAAGGGGAACAAAAGTTCAAATGCTTTTGAATATTTTAGAATAATTTAATTAAAGAAAAGAAGCAGTCGCTGATGTCGAAACATGTTGTATTCAGAGGAGAAAACAGTTTGTGTGATGGTGTTTCTTTGAAACTCTGTGAGAGTTCCTCATTGTGCGTATTTAATTAAAGAGTGAGTGGATTCATTATAGTTTTATGAGTGAAAGTGAATAATGTGCTGTGTTATGTTTTGTATTTATGAGCATAATTTGCTGCCGTCCGTGTTAAGAGTTTGATTTGACAGGTTTCTTCAAACTAAGTTTGGAGAAACAAACAATAAAGCACAAAAAACAAGACTGAAACTACTGTATAGATGTATTTCAACCCTCTGAAGCTGTTTCAGGGTGTTTTTTATGTTGTTTTTTTTACATTTTACTCACTGTGGCCTTGTATTTAATATAATGTAATGTAATATAATAAGTCCTGCAACTCTATGGAATCAGCACAATCATGGATAGAAGTGGGAACAACTCAAAAATGTGTTTTGTGCAGAATTAGACATTTATAATGACATAAAAGTTGAATTTCACCAATTTTTTTATTTGAATAAAATTAAATGTATATATACAACACTTTTCCGTGTCATGAATACTGGAAAAAAATTGTGTCTAAACATGCTATACATATTGCACTTCTAACCTCTCCTGTCCTCTCCTCTCAGCTCTGTGTAAACAGATTTTCAGTGAATATTTGTCACGTGACCTTTGGAGGAGCAGAATTTAATGTTTTTAACAGGATCTAGTTATTAAAAACTGTTTATTTTTGATGACTTTTGAACTAAAATAGAATAAAATTTTAATAGAAATATCACAATTTTAAGCTTTATTTTGGTTACTTTTTCTAACAGAAACATTTGTAACCTATGATCTGCTCAAGGCAAAGTCATAAAGTTGAAATGTTGTCGATAATGCCTGTTTTTACAGTTTCATTCTATGATAAACGGTGTTCTTTTTGGTGATATTTTATATTTTATTTCATTTTAAATCATGTTTAAACTTATAAAAGAAACAAACTAAAGCCTATAAAGCATGCAA
>CAFUXE010000431.1:103047-119750 GCA_903364295.1 Serranus cabrilla | reverse complement strand
AGTAAATGCATCCTTCACCTCAGTTCAATAATTTTCTCTGGCTTTAAGCAGACATGACACACAGTATTAACAGCAAGTAAGAAAACATACAATACATGCTATTAACATACCAGAACAACTACAAAAAATACTTTTATAATTAGTGAGTAAGTTGCTGGAGTGGATTGCTTTCAAATCCACCAGCTAACTCAGACTAAGTGACTGTGCTAACCAACCTAGAAAAATCATTATCATTCCCTTACTGTGCACTGACACTGGGAAATTAATGTGCACCAAAAATCAGCCAGCGGCCATTCATTTTCAATGAGCTGGTGACGAAGGGCAGCCATTGCTATGGCAGCAGCAAACAGCACAATGCCAGCAGCACCCACTACAACAACTCGAGGGTGATCTTAACTTTGTGCAAATTGTTGGTGACATGCACAAGCAGCCAACAAGTGCAGACTGGAAATTTGAGGAGTGCTCAATTGCATAAAAATACCAATTCTACGTAATGCTGTAATCGCATAATTTTCTGCCACATGTGAGCTACTAATCTGTCTTTTTGTGAGCATCAAAAGATGAGATATTAAATTTGGCTTCACTTCAATGCACAGGTAGTTTGCTTTAATGTGATGCCATGTGTTTTAATAATAACAACAGGTACATACGCATCTTTAAGAAGAAAGTGGATCATTTCAAAAACACAAATGAAAAAAAATCATTACCATTTCATTCTTGATCACCAGTGTTTCATAATAGTTTTGTTCTGCTCCACTTTTGGTTAAATGTAGGAATATTGTGCAACCTATTAAATTCTATCTTATAATTCATGCCATGAACACTGCTTACAATATCTGTAAAGAAAAAACTACGGATTTATAATCAATTTTGTTATCTGACAGAAGCTTCAGAGCTTCATCAGAAATTGCCGCTGCGTGTCTGAGTTCTCACCTGAAGAACCACTGAGCTGTGTGTGTTGCTTGTGAAAAATCGCGTGTTTCCAGTCTTTGATGCCTGAAGGTGAGCAGAAATGCCCATATCACCATAGCCCAGAGCAACTTTCATGTGAGCGTCGTCGTCCTCCACGAGGGATCTGTTAGGAAAGAGGAGACAAGTTTCACTTCAAAAAGGGTAGCAAAAACATGTGTTTCCATCTAATTTTAACTTATAGAAAGTAGGACAGAGAAGTTTTCAAAGTGACACTACTTAAGGACATATTGGGTGGTGGTAGCCTAATTGTTGTTAGACAAATTGTCACCTAAAAGTTGCAGATCTGCAAGCCTGGAGCAGCTAGAAAAACTGTGGCAGGGGGAGTAAACAAGGCAGGCTCCATACTTCCCAAAGTGCCCTTGGGCAACGAACTGAACACCCACAATACAAAGGCTACTCAGTGGTCCTAAACATGATTGGATGCTTCATAAAAAAGGTTGTTCTTCCAAGGTAAAAAAGAAAGGAAATGTACATAACATCTATGCAATTCTCTGAGGTATCTGTAGCATTGTAGAAACAGGAACTCAGGATGGATTAGATAACATTAGCCACACAACATTTTTCTCCATAACATCAGCAATGAATGTGACTCTTATCAGCCATATGATCATTTAGAAGTGAGATATGTAGGTTGTAAAATGTGAAACACCCAAGGCACTCAATAAAACCACAGTAACTGCTTTATATCAGCAGTTATGTTGTGCCAATGTGTGTGTGTATGTGCAAACAAATTTAAAGCTGATGGAGTAGAACACACAAACTTTAAATTATTTCGAACAGAATAAAAGTGTGTCGTGAAATCCTTTATTTAGAGCCACTATGATCCAACTCCTTAATCGTATAGATGGATGAGCTACAGGCAACACACAGGGTGTATAACCCAAAGCACATCTGCCACATCACAAGCAGGAGCTGGAGAGGTGAGGCCACATGGTCAGTCGGCTAGCTAGGTAAGCCATGTATATGTAAACAGCTGGCCGCCAGAAATCTAAATCTGGCCTGAATATTTACTGGCAGTGGCATGTGAGTAGGTTTGAATGCAAGCTGAATTTAAATGCAGCCATTTTCTATGTATTAATAATTGTATAAAATGCATTAAACACACAATCATACTCCTTAGATGAAGAACCATCATCCATTGGCTTCCATTCAAATGCTGAAATGTCAATTTGATTACATTTAAGATATACATCTTGTGTTTAGACATATTAGTAATAACATTGGAAAGAATGTTAAAATGTGAATGACCTCTTGTTCCAGGACCAGCTTTGCACTTTTCCAATGTTGTTTGTGTCATCCAACACTATTATGGGCATAAAATCTCTAAAAGAAGTGGATGTAGCCACCGTGACGTCAACCATTGGTTTGTGGACCATTTGGAAACCTTGAGTTTGGCATTTTGACCATCGCCATCTATGTTTTTGGAGCCAAAGGAGACCATACTTTTGGCTTCAGAGCAGCCAAAATCAGCCAGCCGACTCCTTAGAGTGTCTGTTTAGTATATCTGAATGTTAAACAAGATATTTTTAGGCAACTAAAATATCACAATTTACTTTTATAAACTAAAAACACACAGTTCACTCCGGTTGTGATGGTCAATCACAATGTAGCCACGGCCTGCAGAATACCTGGCTTTATCATCTATTTTACTCTAAATGAAACCATAATTCAAAAATGTACATCCTGTTGTATTGAAGAAGACTTGACACTAGTGATTGAGATCATAAACTCATTAAGCCAACATTCACTGAGGTAATAAATCAAGTGAGAATTAGGGTTACTTTCTCATAGACTTCTATACGATCTTCCTTTTTTTCAAGCCAATGGAGCTGGCCATTAAAAAGAATGCAAATTTAAGGCTCAAGACAAGAATGCCCACGACAGGTAAAAGTGTAGTGACTGAATGTTAGTTTATGATTATGTGGGATAATTCATAATGCATTAAAACAAACAATTGTGGAGACTGATTGATAAAGAGCCTTTAAGTGATAGTCGGTGTTTTTGACTCAAGCAGGACACTGATGAGTTGCTCCCTCAATAAACCACACAGATATGTGATGCATCATCTCTCAGAGTTAAATGAGGACATGAAATGAAATTAAAACTGTTTTGAAACGGCTGCACAGCATTGAAAAGATCATTAGTTTTCGGAGAAGCTGTGACTAAAATACGAAACCGCAAGACATTATTTCTCAGTTTTCAGCACTCAGAAAAAAACAACAACTTTGGAGACAAAGCACTGCTAATGATGATTGAAGCAAATGAAAATTTGGTTTCAAATGTGTAATTGGTTTATAACTCAGGGATTGTACACCACAACAGAACTCTGTTGAGCCTTTAACAGCCTCCGAATGAGGGGGAAAAAAGTTCTCTGTGAGGACGTGATACATTGGTGTTTTTCTCATCTTAGTCCAATTCTTATTATATTCCTGTGCTCTGGGGCAGTCTAACTAAAACATACCGTAAAGTCCTTAACTGCTCCACAGAGAGAGTGAACGTGGAAAGCAAGTGTGACTCAGAGCCCCAAGGGGAATACTCTCGGGATACGGGTACATTTTGCGCTGAAAAAACTGACATTAGAGAATGAAGCTCATTTGGGGAAAACATCATTAACAGGCTGCGGATCAACAAAATCAGCAAAGCATTTGTCATCTGCTATCAAACAGCAGAACTATCTCTAAAGGTTATATCATAAGCAAACAATGCTGATTGCACTGCTTTGACTCTGGTGCCAAGCTCCTGTATTCCTCATTTCAAAAGGGAGATTGCTGCCTCTATTAAAAAAAAAACAAAAAAAAAACTGCTGGCCTTGGTGTTCAGAAACTACTATCAAACATTTCTCATATTATTTCTATAAAACAAAGTTAGTTGAGTTCAAGAAGGTTGTTATTTTGTAAGTAAGAAGAATTTAGAGAGGAATTTGAGCTGAAGAATTGTGACTGACAATAAAGGGGGTGGTGTGTAAAAAAGTCAACCTCAATCTGCTCTGTTTTTAGTCAGAGGTGATGCAGAGACAGAAGGCACAGCAACACAATGGCCCACGAAAATCTGCATTTCACACACTGAATGAAAGCCGAGCTCAAAATATTACAACTGTTCTCGATGTAATATATAGAGATGCCGGAATAGTCACAGAATGTGGCAAAGAAGACTTAAAAGGCGCTTATTTTCAGATGTAGATTGGCCTGGATTTGATAAAATATCCTTTTACAAAAATGTCTGGCTCAGCATAACAGTAAATTTGGGTCTTCAAACAGGCCCATGAGCAGGCAGTGCTTGTCAGATGTAGAAGACTAATGGCTTTTTGCTGGACTATTTATATAATGAAGCAATTCTTAAGTCCTGTGTGGATGAACACTTGAGTTTTATTGTGGTTAGCAGGGTTTTTGTCATTTGTAAGAAAACGTCCCCTGTGCCCATGGAGACTATATTCAACATATTTAAATAATACACAGCTTTTAGAGGCTAGAAAAATGTTTGGGAACTGTGTTTATCAATGTGGCAGATTTAGGCTGATAATCAGATATAAAAAATGCATTTGACTGCAACTGAAAAGAAACCTCTGTCTCTTCCACACTACTAATTATGCTGCAATAAAAACAAATGTGAAAGATGAGCACATTTAATGTTCTTTTCATAATATGCAAGGCAAAAATAACAAACTAATGAATATGATCCATTGATATGTGTTTCTATATAAAGCTGTATGTGCATATGTATAGTTTGAATAAATTAAAGAAACAATAAGTGAGCTGAAGCCTTAACAGGAGATACAAAATAGGCATACATTCTCCAATATATCTATAGTTACCACTGCCAGATTTTTGTTTCTATTTATATTTTAAACAGGGCCTTTATGTCAAAGGATTAAACAAGTAAAAGTAAATAATTTAGCCACTTTATCTACATTATATGTACATTTAAGCTGTATTTTAAGAGTCATCACATATAACGTTATGTGCATCTATAATAGAAAGGAAAATAAGTCTTTTTTTAAACAAATCTGTGTAATCCTGAACCTTTAAATGCAGTTCTATTGACCGTAATGAGGTATAATGGTTTGTACATAAATACTGCTCTACCTAGAACAACACGACAGGCATGATAAGAAACAATGTCATTCATTTATTATAGATATGGAAGATTCTGACAAGGGTCACAATAAAAAAAGCTATAAATAAATGTGATACTGAGAAAGAGTGATGTGCAAGATTGGCCTAAATATAGTCATTATTATTTCAGGGCACACTAAGAGAGAAATCTGGCCATTATGGCTTAAAATACCACTAATGGCTGAATCAATAATCTCTCAGAGTGATAATTTAAATGTTACTGCGACCTAAATACCGGCCATCATTTACCCATTAGGATACAAACAACAGCAATCAAATGGAAACACGTATATTATTCAAACCCCACCATTACTTAGACAAACAAAGATTTAATTGGCATTTCCATATTAGGGCTTGTGGTTTTGGTTTGCGGAGAAAATGTGTCACAATGTGCACATTAAAGTGAAACTGTCCTGCTTTTAATAGTTATCTTAAAAGTAACTATTGCACAGTGATTCACTTCACAGACTGAATATGCAGGGAGTTGTTCTCTATGCTATGCAGGATGAAAAACATGAAAACAAAACAGATGGTAAAGAAAATGCAGAACATTGATATTCATTTGCAAAGTTGTGAGTCACAGTTGTCTGAGGTCATTTGGAGGTGAAAAGCATTCGCTAACTGCTGCGCTACACGGCAACACGGAGAGAAAAGTAACGAGGAGAAAAAGTTACATGGATGTTTTATCTAAGGAACTGTGGGGATGAACACTTTCCTTCTCTTTTCTTGTCAAAGAAACTTCACTTTAGGCCTCCGATACTCCGAGTCGACCTCAAAGCCGACAAAAGCTGACTGATCAAACGTTTTGTGTCACCTCACATCGCCTCACATCTTTGCACTTTAACACACCACTAAGACTTCAGTCGACTAGCAGTCAACTGCAGTCTCTTTTTAACGATTAGGCCAAAGACATTTGGGGTATATATGATGGATAAACATTAGGGGAAGGTCAGGTGGAGTCTACTTGTCATTCTTTTCACATGCTGTACAGAAACTGGGGAACAGGTAGAAAAAACCAATTGGGATACAGCAACAATAGAGGCACAAAACATGGAGATCTCTGCTACCACAAGAGGTAAGGAAACAACTATGATTTAGGTCAAACATGCTCAAGGTCGACAGTATATAAATATTGATGATTTACATTTTTAAAATCACAATGAGAGGAGGGGAGCGGTGATAAGCTACAATTCACAAGGAGATGGTCAGGGGCCACGTCTACTAGGAGTTTGTGAACACCACCACAAAATGCGGAGAAACTGGCAAGGTTTGAACAGTGGTCACAATCACACTGACACACAGCACAGGCAATGTACTGGCACATTTACCCCGTCAGGTGGTAAGTCGGACAGGCAGCGAGGAGGGAGTGGGTTGTCCAAACCACAAAGGAGTGTTGGTGGCTGCCGGAACGAAACAAAGAAGACAACAGCTACAGCATCCCACATGAAAGTTCTGCTCTTCCCAAAGACACCAGAGAAACCTGATGACCGGATTTTCTAGCTGCATCTGTTGCGTTTTTTTGAAGATAATCATGACTAAGCATTACTGGTTACAGCTCAGCACTGAGCATTTATGAGACATCAGAGAATATTTAACAATTTACTAGCCTGTCAAACAGCCATTACTTGTGTCAATTATGGGTTTATTTTAAGCCTCTTTTATGGGTATCACTTAAAAAATACTGAAGTTGTTTAACAAAACAAAAGTCTATAACAGTTAAACATAATAAAATATATTTAAATAGCCTCAACATCACAAAACAGAGAATAATATGTGGCTTAAGTTTAATTTCTTAAATTATTACTATATACACAAGACTTCAGAATGACATTGTGTTTTCTCAGCAGTTCAATGCTAACATCTTTAACTCAATGAATATGAACTGAATACTGCTCATCTCTATAACAGTAAACTGTTATGTCAGATGCTTTAAAATGGTGTAATTGAAATGGTAGATGGTGGTGAGGATGAAGGTAAAGCCTTTTATCCATGGGTATAATAAATAAATACTGATAAAAGGGTTTTTTATCAGCGGGCCATAGGCTGAGTCACCATTGTGTTGCCTCATTTGGCAAAAGCTATTGACTTAAGAGATTTATTTAAAGGAAAAGCTTTACTTGAGGTTCTTATTTAAATGAA
Source organism: Serranus cabrilla (assembly GCA_903364295.1). Classification (NCBI taxonomy): domain Eukaryota; kingdom Metazoa; phylum Chordata; class Actinopteri; order Perciformes; family Serranidae; genus Serranus; species Serranus cabrilla. The sequence goes on along the minus strand of CAFUXE010000431.1, from coordinate 112,527 downwards.
TGCGGCAGATACAGTACAGACACATGGAAAAAACATGACCTGTGATCAGTTCAAGGTCCAGCAATTTCTCATGTTTACAATATAGACTATTTTGCCCTTGCAGCCTCCATTTTATGGCTTTTTCTTACACAGCAGGCATCAGAAAATACATTGTTAACTACATCGGAAAGGACAAATAACAGGAATGCAACTCTATCCTATTTTCAGGTACGTGACTTTGCCTGAACAGCAAAGCCGCTTTATTTTTACCCATTTAGATTTTGAGTAGAGTCGGGAGAAAGAGAGGGTCGAAGGTAATAAGACGCAGAGGAGGAAGCTGGAGGATTGAAAGAGTAGTAATGAAGAAACAAGGGTGGCAGTCTATCCACTCCTTTCATGTCAGTGAAAAGCTTAAAAACATCCCTCCACCAGTGACAGTTCAGGAAGCTGAAGTCAACTTAGCTTTTTCCGTGAGGATGACAGTGGAAGGGTCTTAAAAGATTAATGAGTAGCTTTGCTGCCTCGTCATGCTTAGCCATGCATTGATAGAAACTTCATTAATCTCATCTATTTCAGGTTCGGAACATCTGAAAGAGCAATGTCATGGTTTCTGGAGCAAAATATCTCAGAATTTGCATGGTGGAATTTACTTCTAAATACTTTTACACCCATGGTAAAAAGGGAAGATTCACCGTTTTTCAAGTCGGTCTAACAAGAGCATCTCCAGGTATAAATTTTCAGCACTGTGATACCTGAGGTACGATTTATTACTCATGTTACTAAAGGTGACTGGATGCTGATATAGGTCTTCATTGTGTCAGTTCCTGCGACTGCTTACTCACAGGAGACAGGAACAATAATCCCCTCCAAAAAACAGCCTGAACTCCCAAATAAAATGCATGTCCTGCTAATGAAAAATGGATTGCAGCGCATTATTCTTAGACTAATTTGTGTACAAACTGCATTACACTGACATTTGAAAGTTTCACTACTTTTTTTTTCGTTGCTTACAGCTACCATGAACTAATGTGACATTGTTTTAACAGGAACACAGGAAGAGCCTGAGAGCAAAAAAGATAACAAGGCAGCAGTGGAATTGGCAGAGCAGCAAGAATTATTTTTATGCAGAATATTTTATTATGCATGTTTTTTGAAAAAAATACCTCTGCTACATTGACAAAAAAAACTTCACATGACTCATACGGTCTGGCTAGTATTTTCAGAACATACCAGCAGCACCTGAAACCGAACCAGTCAAACACAGGAAAGGCAGAAGAAAGGATGACAGGTTGCATGAAAACAAAGCAAGGCCACACTTTCCAAGGGATGTGAGTCCTAACAAACAAGCTTCGACACCTAAACACACAAAACTTCTCCATCACTGAGCAGAGAAATGCAATAAAGCTACATATTAAACAGCTTCTGCTCCTGGGGGAATAAGAGATGCAATCAAATACAATGGCCCATAAAACTTTGTGTTAAATTGACTTTTATAGTCATAGAAAAAACAGTAAGTTTAAGAAAAACACAATATAAAAAGCCTCAAAAATGATGATGCTGCAGCAGCAAACCGAAGCACCGTTGGTAAATGTACAGTATAATGACACCTGGATCTCTAACACTGCAGAGGTTGTCAGTGGATGTAATTACAAAAACTATTTTGCTTACTTATTAGCGTACTAAACACTTATATCAAACAAACCTATCAAAGTGGAGCATTAGACGAGCCAAATGATTATCCGGTGGGTTATTGCTTCCTGCTACACAAACAGCCCTAAATTCAGCAGCTGCTTCTCCACCTTTCCTTCAGCAGCAACACTTTTTTTCCCCTCCTTCCACTCAACTGAAAAATTAACAACCGAGAGGAAAAGGTGAGAAATTCTCACAACATTTCAGAGCAATGGGTGCAGCTCTTTTTTCCCCCACCACCACACAGTGAGAAGCAGAAGCGCAGACAGAACGAGGTAGTTGTGCCGTCTTAAAATTGTTCTCTCACACCGTCTTCTATTCCATCAAACACACTTTGGTGCATTTAAACGTGACAGTGGTCTAGTCGATGGATCGCCATATAAACTGTGAATACGTTCATCATTATAATGAATACAGCCATTTAAAATGAGCCATAATGTACTCCTTTTCTCTCTCTCCATCTATTCACAGAGTTCCAGTAAAGGAAGCGATCACTTATCGCACTATTTCAAACATCTGTGTTCCATGTGTCTGACAAATGCTGTTTGCTCTGCCCATTCTGATGATAATTGGTACTTTCCTAATTAATACTCTGGCTTAACCAACTGAATGGATAGTTACAATGTACTATTCAGACTCTTAAATGCTGGAAATCACACATCGAAGACTGATTTAAAAATAGATTAGCATGGGGAATGCATGTGTTAATTAAACTATTGGAAAGTGGTAAGAAATTGTTATTTTGAGTACAGAAAAAAAACTGGAGTTTGAATGTTGTATTTATGAGAAGATGCCTTTATGAGCTTCAGTAAAAGTGCAATGAAAATCTGCAACATGTGAAAACAACCCCCCAGGGTGTCACAAAGTATATGCTGAAGGATATGTGAAATGCATGAAGCGTCTGTGTTTAGTGATTGTGTTGTTGTAGCATGTTAAGCATTAGGTCCACTGTTATTTCCAAAGTAGTTGCAGCAGCTCCTTCCAGGACAAACCATCCATGATGTCTAGATAATTGCTCCAATCATTGCTAATAATCTTAGCAGTCTGTACGCTATAATGAGTCTGTAATTACACTTTATAAATCAAAGAGCACTTTAAGGTCAAGGCTTTTACATCAAAAGGGGCTGGTGCCTAAAATTAAGTTTTAAAAATACATTTTCAAGCTGCACCACCAGTGGCTGAGCCAAACAAGCTTCATAACGTGTTTGCGTGTGGGTGGAACGGACAATCTGTCAACATGTACCAAATGCTTAATCAACCTGAAAGACGCTGTATGAAGGAACACGACCCAGCTGAGTATGTGTAAACTAAAAGGACAACTACAGCCAAAATGATACTAATTTGTGAAGAAAGATTGCATTACTTTTTTCTCAGAAATAGCCACAAAATACATTGAACTGTTTAGTCACTTCAGATATGTGGAATTATTCAGCACTAGAGCAGTGGCTGTTTGGATATGGGGATGATTGCTTTGCCTCCAATATTGCTGTTTTCAGCTTTCTTGACAACCGCTCATTTAAACAAATTCACACTCCTTTGGTCGTGAGCAATACACCTGCCATGACATAGCTGCATCCCCCAGCAACAGAGTATATGCATCGTTTGCAAACAACTTGCTATCTTGGGAGCAGGTTATTTACGGGATCAAAAGCGTTCATTACGAAAGCTATATTTCTGATGCTTGAAATGTATAGATTTGCTACAATTTACAGACTGGTCTCCCCTCAAAAACATCAATAAAGGGCGTTTGGACAAGCAGCAAATCACAACTAGTAAACAACTTTTAACGTAACTTGCGTTTTTTATGGTTTATGAATCGTGTTTTTTTTTACATAACTTCCATGGCTCACGTCGCATCTTTTATAACTTCTAACCAGAATGTTTTTTTTCCTAAACCTAGGTCAGTGGTTTTGTAGCCTAAATTCACTGAAACTGCAGCCTTTTTTACAACCTCGAACTGTACATGTATGTATAATGACATTTGTGCTATTTTAAGAATGCTCCGCTGTACCATAAGTGCAGCAAATATAACAAATGCTCATATGCGTTGTTATGGGTGGTATTGACAAACAGCTTATTCTGTCCTTTTGGAGGTTGGAGATCTTGTTGACAATCTCTAGTCTCTCTCTCTTCATCTATTCTTGAGTGTAATGTGGCAAGCGATGAAGAGCAAACTCTACACAGCATGCTTAACAGGAGTGTAATACTTAAGAGGGTCGCCTCTCAATATACTACATAATGTGTACATAATGCATGACTAATAAATATCTCAATAGAAATAAGTCTTGCAGACCTCAAGACCATGCACTAAACACTGCACTTCCTCAGCGTTACACCCATCACGTATGAAGCCCATCAGATGAACAGTTGTCCAGAAAATCAAGGACAAACATGCAGACAGACCAACAGACAGAGACTCCTTCCGTTTTAGTTAGATATGCAGACCAAGCAGCCGATGTGAACCCAAGGACTGAATGCGGAGACTAGACAAAAAAAGATGTGTCAAAGCAATAGGGAATAGGACATGTCAGCATAATTTTGTCTGGACTTGAATAAGTAGAGAGGCATAGATTTGCATAAAAAGAGGCTTAATCTGTCACTATCTAAACAGGGATGCACAATAAATTGCAGATCCTCCATCATACATGTCAGCAATACTGAGGTTTGTACATATTTTTAATTCCCCTGAATTCACAACACTATGTAAGAAATGCAAAGGTATTAGGAAAGGATCGAGTGAAAGGAACCGTACACCTCTGTGAAAAAGCAAAGCAAGTGTAAAAAGATGAAACTGCGAACGAGTAAGGTAGCTCTGACCTGACCTTCTAATAGAGTCAGGATTCAGAATGATCTACTTAGACAGGATTTGGGGGAACCTTTGCTGTAGACTAGATGCCAATTTGTTTTCCCAGTCCATTATTCAACCTGCACTGACAGATATTTTGGCCAAGACGAGCAGTAAGATTATTAAATCAGTTCAATAGTGTTCCTGTGATGCATCAGGGGTTTGTGTTTCAGTTTTTGTTACACAAAATGACATCTACTGACTGGTCAGCTGTGTGGTAAAACCCATACATACTTCATCACAGTTCGGCCTTGAGTAGGCGAGTGTACGTGTGTTTGTGTGATGAGCACAGACATGACAGTCTCACCTGACTGAACTCGCTTGATGCTCTGCCAGCCAGACTGCCTGTGCCTCCCCTCTGGCCTTTCAATGAAAATAAATGATCACTGTCCCTGTGTGGCTCTTGCATTTTATATAAAATGGCCACAAGTCAGCAAGAACGTAATGTCCATTCCAAAGGGCAGGTAAATTAAAAGCCCTACCACAATGCTCTATAGTTTATCATTTTTACAGCAGCAGAGTGCATGTGTGACTCTGGAAACGGGTCACATATGGCTGTCAAAACCATGGCACTCATTTAAAAACACTAGCTGGGACGTTCAAGAAAACAATTAAGTAACCTCAATTACAGCGTTCCTGAAAATGATCATATATTGTTTTCACTATCTAGCATTTAGGCACTTAGAGAGCATAATAATAATTCAGTTAAGTCTTCCTTTAAGAAACAATCTCAGTTTAATACCGATGACAAGAGTTTCCGCTACATTACTGGCTATAATGCTATTCTTAAAGCCTATCGGCAGGTTCGATTTCCCACAAAAATCTGACAAAAAAGGTGTTTAAATTTTCCCAGGCAAAGCTTTGCAGTGAGTACTAGGTTATCCAGTTGAAAGAGAGGTACATTTTGATGTTTTATTACAAGTTTATGGCTGATTCTGGGTCAGGATCAGCAAAAAAAGAAAGTAATTGACCAAAAACAACAACAACAACAAGATAAAAAGGGACAGAATAGAGCCGGAGAGAAAACACGACTCAACCTTGGAAAGTCATTCAACAGCTTGAGGGAATTGCATGATTTGATTCAAAACCGATCTAGAATTGGCCTTCTTCCACTAAGACAGGTGTGAAATATGTTTATTTTATTTATGAAATACATTGTGAAACATAGTTTTACATCAATTTGAGTTCACGTTGGTGGCTCAAACAAAGTTTTTCTTCCACTTCTAAAACAAATTGCACATGCTAGCCAGATATAAGATCTTTACAACAGAGGCGGTGGTGTTCAGGGAAACACTACCACTTCTGTCCACAGTGGGCGCCAAATCACAAAATTAAATTTCTTATAGTAGATTTAACAGCAGGCTATCTCTACTATCTACTTTATTCTCTGCCCCAAAATATACAGACCCTGTATAATCAATTATGTATCCATTTAATGTGAGCTGCTTTTTTAAGAATGTGCCGTTATCTATACAATAATGTGAGAGATTTATTTAACTGGAGTACAATCATATAGTATGTTGGCCAAGAGCAGCATTGTAGTTTTAACATCCCTGCTGGCATATTATCCCCTGACTGAGTCCAATTAACGCATAAATCACATTGTGATATATCTGGTGAGACCCTCGGGTGTAATTCCACTGTTTTATGTATTTTTAAACATAAAAAATGTCTCTCTTTTACAGATGATGCTCAAAGTCAAAGTAAATGAAAATCCTCCAGCGCAAACCCAGTTTGTATTCAGTTTGATGTCAGCTGTCAAATCAATTATGTTCCTATTATTTTTTCAGCACAGATTAATTGATCAAACAAATTAATGCACGTTTTGTGCTGAAGTGGGCTTTAAAGAAAGTAAACTAACTGTCCGTTTACCTCAGAGACGGCAAACACTGTCTCACAGCTGCAGCAGGGGATTCAGCAGAGGGATTTGACAGCCACATGAGACATGTGAAGCATCTGCATTCCCAAAACTCTGTCAAAAAGACTTTCAGAGCTTTCATTTTACCTATAGCTGTACAATCTGTGAGGAATTCAGTCTGGTCATACCAGTGGCTTTACAGTCTGAGCACCATACAGATTTCTAAAGCAATTTTTGAAAGCATTCGGTACATTTACAGAAGGTCAAATTCTTTTCCAAACATAAAGGGACCAAGGGACGGCAGAAAAAAGGTTCAAATGCGCAATCATTTTTCACATTTTCATTGTAGGATTGATCAACTCCCATTTTCGTCTAATGAGATTGTTGACAAAAACTGACAGAGAACAGGTGGTGAGAGAAAAGGTTTACGTGCTAAAGGTCCCTGACTGGAATCGAACAAACTCTGCCGCAGTTGAGGTTGCTGGCTCACCATGACGCCTCCAAGAGGTGATAACTAAGGACAGGAGTCACACATAATCAGTGCTTAGTACTGAACCACTGTAAGAAAACCGACGCCATTCATTTTCAAGGACATTTTCTGGAATAAAATATGAACTCAATGACATTTTAGTGAGAGGAAGATTATTCCAGGGGCCGTAGCTTACTGTCAGTGAACCTTAACCATCCCTTGCTAGCATGAAATCTGCACCACAGGCAGTTCACCAATCTATATATAGATTAGGGCGGTTTCAAAACATGCAAGCACAATGTGAAACCAAATCCTAATTCTTCACACATCATGTACTGCACGTCAGATATTTCAAAAGCTTTCACTCCTGTGACCTCCACCATTCTGCTGCTCTGGATACAGAGACAAAGATTACCCGAGCATCATACCAAATTAAAAATGTCTCTGAAGCCAAACGGTCAGAGGCGGATCTGAAACAGCCTATAAAGAGTGACTTCTCCCTGGCCACAGACTAACCTATAATTGGGGGCCCAATATCAGCCCGTCTAAAAACACAGCTTATTATATAGACGTTTCAAAATAGTAAGTGGTCTGGTGGGGCACAGCCACACTGGGCAGAGCAAGGTGGAGCCTCAAGACTTGAATATGCTTCACTTGCTAGTGTGTGTGTGTGTGTGCACAATCTCCTATGAAGACTCAGCTGCCACTTATGTACACTTGATATGCTTTTGTCCTTGGGTTTTCATTTGGAGGGTTGTCTTAATCTTTCAAAAGTTATGCGGACATGCTGGTGTGAAGATCCTCTTCTTGCTTTTATTCAATGTCAAGTGTTCAAAATAGGTAATTAATGAGCATACAGTGCAGGAGATAGACACACTCACTGAAAACAGTTGACTTATTTCTTAAAAAGTCAAATTTTTAAATAAACTGCTACCAATTCAAAGAAGATTTACCATCCTGAGACGTACATATAATACAGCGCTCAGAAATGTACCATGGCAGGTGTATGACTATTTATATAGCAATTCTGAAATATATTGCAAGTATTTTCTGTGTTGCTACAGAGATAGAGTGTATTTTTCAGAACTACATAAAAAATAATTTCTCCAAGAGGTCCTTGACTATGAAAAATATTTAACAGCATCAATGCTCCCACGTTTAGGTTACCATGTGCTGCTTTATTTTGAAGGAGTTTGAATACAAGAACCCAAACAAATCTGAACGGCACAGTCAACATGGAGATTTTAATAGAAATTTCAGATTTTTTCACCGAAACATAATTTCACTAAATTTTGCATTTAATCTCATTTTTGGAACAATCTATAAAGGATCCTGCCCTGCAGTGTTAGCCGTGAAGCTAAAAGAACTGGAAGGTTGCTTGTGTGAACTACAGGCTGTCTGGGTGGGGAGGTGAAAAAGCAGCTTTTGCCAATTGCTACAACCACTAAGGTGCCCTTGAGCAAGGCCCTTAACCCCACAACTGCTCCAGTGGGGCTGCTATGTGGACAACAGATAAGACTGGTTTTACTGGTCAGCTTCCAGGTGTGCGTGTGTGTATGAAGCATGGTATTACGGCTAAACGACCCTGTTTAAATAAGATTATAACCATAATTACCAAGTCAATAACGCCAATACTGAAGCGTTCATCACGTCATTTTGTAAATAGCCAAGTCACACAATTTAGTTATGAATTCTTTTCGGTTTAATGGAAGGTAATGGCTTGTGTGCATCTAAAATTAGCCATGTTGCAGATGTCACTGGGATTAAAGCATAGATTTCACTTGCTGTGATGCAGCAATATTAAAATAAACATTTCTGTAAAACTAAAAAAATTAAGCTTTTAAGCTTATAAGTAAAGCTGCATGATAACTGGATACTACATGAATCCAATTTTTTAAAAGTAAGCCTTGTTAGGCTTTTCAAAATTACCTTTAGGCTATTAGCTACCCTAGCCTCCCATGAAAACTGTGTTTTTCCCCCTAGAGATTTAGCTTCTCACTCTCTGTAGGCCAAAGCCATGTCACAAAAGTCAAACAAGACACTTGTCCATTTCAGCAGAGCTCGGGAATAGGGGGTAAAGGGAGAGGATGGCGAGAGGCTGAGAGAGGCACTTCCATTCTACCCTTCCCCCCTCCTGAACAGTAGCAGATGACAATAGCTTCTAAACCAGGGCACGCCAGACATCCTGACAAAGGCAGGCTCCTCCCAAGCTGCTGAGTCCCTGTTCCCAAATAAACATAGCCACAGGGAGAGGGCAAGAGTCGGGGATGTGGTGCCTGCCATGTCCAGACTAGCGGCAAAATGAGTCCTTCTGCCCAACAGCAAAGCATTCTGCCAGCGAACCATGAAATGCATGCTGGACAAGGCAAATCTCCTGACACACTGTGAGGGTAAAACGCGTTCTACCTAATTAGGGCTGCAACAAAAAATAACGGTGCCACTATAATTTACAAAGAAATAAAATAAAACAAAAAAAACTGAAAAGCAAACACATACATCTCCGTATAGATTGTCACATAATGAGAATGCTAGTTAGCCGTTACTCACATGTAGGCAGGCGAAAGGGGTGAGGACCTGGATGTCTTAAGAACTGGCACTGGGAATTTCCAGCTGACAGGGGAACCGCTTTTCCATTTTAAC
>CAFUXE010000431.1:84812-95576 GCA_903364295.1 Serranus cabrilla | reverse complement strand
CACACACACACACTCCTTATCTCCACACTCAGAAGCCTCCTCAACAAAGGAGACAGACAAACAAACAAAACGTAACCTTGATGTAAAATAGGCTTAACTGCTCAGAAGACTTTCAGTGTTGGGTGATAAATCTCAGGTGAAAAAAATATCCAGACATTTATTTATTTATTTATTTATCTATCTTTCTATCTGATAATGCCTGATATTTCCCTTTGAAAGTTCATGCTGCAGCGGTTTCAGTATTTTACTTTACACCAGTGACAGCCATTCTATCTCAGCATTTTGTTTTTATTAATAAGTTAGTTTCCTCTTTTTACACATACACCAGATAAAGAAAATATATATAATAAAGTAACTTGTTCATTACCAAAGCCTATTGCTCATAACATAACCTTGGTATACAAAGTACCATCCGGTACAGACATTGAAACATAACTGAGGATAATTAAATGTCTGAAAGCATGGCAGTGATTATTTTTCTATTCATATTCAATTCATGTTTGATCATATTAAAACAACTACAGTTTATATTACGGCCATAACAAATTAATATGCGATCATTAGGGCTCTTTTTAATAATCACTACTCCACCAAGGCCACCTTTTTGTCCTCTCCAATCTTACATTAAATTGCTACCTCATTATTAATCAACTGATGCATTGATCTGGAACAAAGAGTGCTTTCGAACATGCTTAAAATTCAGTGGTAATTTTCCTGAACTATTGGCGACTCTGGAGTTGCCTACGTTATGTGTGAATGAATGGGACCTGCAGCTGCTAATTTATGTGCATGTTTTACCAACAAGTTCTCACCTCAGAGTTGCACTGGCTGTTAGAGAGAGAGAAGCATCCACCAGTACCATGTAATTACACTTTCTAATATAATTAAAGATTCCTCACACACACATTGCAGAATTCGTTTTTTTTTCTGCATCATTATTCATTTTAAAAACATGTTTTGATTATCACTGTGAGTGGCCCTGGGTTACGAGTGTACCCGGAGCAGAGAGGAGCAGAATACAGCTTTAAGTATGCATGGGATTTTTAGAGAGGATAGGCAGAATGTAAAAGATATGAGAAGCTTTAATGTACATGAAGAGCCGGAGCCTGGCAGAGAAGGAGGCTGTGTTTGAACTGTGAAATAAATATTGATGCGTGACCAGTGCATGGTCCATGTAAAATTTACATAAGGACGGGCTCTGACAACAGTAACTCAGCAAGATTCTGAGGTATAGAGGAAGAGATAAGAGAGGATTGAGGAAGCTATGATAATGATTAGCATGTAGATTAAAGAATTAATCATATTTTCTGCCAATTTCAGTGCATCCAGTACATAAGAATAGATAAGACTTTATTTATCCCGCAGGGTGAAATTCAGTCATCAAAGCAGCTTAAGATAGAACATTACATACATAAATATACATGCATTATATATACACATTATATACGACACACTTACATGGCTGCTATTGAGCATTAATATTGTACATATAGGGTTTTTCCTGAGAGCATTGCACAGATATTGCACATAAGTGAGAATAGATTGTTGCAATTAATTATTACTACAGATGATAATGTTGTTTCTGTGAATCCTTTGGCCACTAAAATCATGTTGTGAAAGACTGAAAACACTGGTGACAGCCCCAAAACTCAGTACATTTGTATCCGTCTCAAAAATACAGTATCAGTGATGCTCTGCACTGCACAGATTTGAGTTATTAGCCTCTCATTCTTAGATGTATAACCTTAGATCATCCTTAGATCTCCTCCTGCAGGGACAGCAGAGCACATCCTCCAACAGACTCACTCAGCTCTGCTGTCGCACAAATAGGTAAAAGAACTCATTCCTGCTCTCTGCAATAGGACTGTAAAATAAGACATCTCTGGGCAGAACTGTTCCCCATCATGGACAGTCCACCACACAACATATAATAATGTGGGTCAATGCATTTGCAGTACTGCAGAAGTTTGCACTGAATTTCTATTATTCTTAATATGAATATATAGTGTATATGCCTATAGCGTTTTCTTATTTGTTGAATTTTTTATTCTATTTCATTTTACATGTTACTTCCATGTATCTATTTTGTTTATATTCCTCCTGTGTATATGCTGCTGTAATACAAAAAATTCCCCCTGTGTATTAATAATAATCATTAAATTCCCCTACACAAAACCTCCTAAATAAAACTCCATTCTCAGCCTCCTATGACAAATAACAGCCTTTCCTTATTTTTCCGATTCTCTTGCATGCTGTTTTCAATATGTCTGGTAGGGGGCAGCAGTGAGTCAAACCCATCCCGAACTGTCATTTTATTGTGGTAGAAGAAGAGCGCCGCTGGGCCCCGCCCTTTGACTCACCTCGCTCAGATGTATTTTTTGTGTTTCTGGTTTGTTTATGACGCGGTCCACTGGATCCGTTAGCTTGACAGCTACACAACTGTATGCTGTTGTAAAAAGGCGCTTTTGATTTCAACTTTCTAGGAAGATACTGCTCCGTGGACGAGACAGAATTATAAGAAAGCTAGTTAGCAGTAGGCGTTGGTCAGCCGTACGGCCAGATTACATTAGTTAGCCTAGCATTTGGCTACTAACTGTATCGTTATGGCGTGACGTTGGACAGGAAAAGTGGTTGACGAAGCCTTTTAATTATAGAATAAATATAGAGGAGGTATATAGAGAGGCAAGTGCATGTTTGCTACACACCCGAAAGCAGGGTAGGCTTGTAGACAGCTGCCTGGCGACTACATTTGACTAGCTAGTGAGCTAAATTCATGTTAGCATGGCGTCAGATACAAGTGACACCGAGGAATTCTATGATGCTCCAGAGGACGTAAATTTCACCCCATCTCCTAAAGTGTAAGGAAACACATTTACTTCATATAAGAGTGACTAATGCACACGATCTTTGCTTGTTTTATCTCCTACCAGACGTTACAAGTCTCTAGCCAACTTAGCAATGACAGCTCACTAACGTCAAATATGCTAAATGCTAATTTCATAGACAGTTGAGCATTATTCACTCATTCAGAGGCAAGTATTTAGTCCGGTACAGATCACTGTACATTCAATGTTACACTTCAACTATTTAAATGTCTTGTATGCAGCCATACAGCAACGTTACTTCAGCTCACCAGCTGTTTGACGTTCGTACTGGGAGAGTCATCCCAAGTCACATGATGTTATTCCTGAGATCAAATGGACAATTTCCGTTCAAAAACATTGTTTATCGTAACATCAAGAATATATAATTGGTTATCATTGCGGGGGCTTGGGGTTTGGACTGTTGGGCACAATGACTCAAGTCAAGATTAACCTGGAACCATGCTAATGTCAAATTGATTTAAATAAACACCTAGATTAAACTATGCCTCTTAGGTTTTATGTCTCTTAAATTATAACAAGTTGTTCGTTTTTCAGAGGAAATATATATTGTAGAGGCAACCATGGAAATATCCAAGCAGTGCATTAGGCATTAATATGGTATGCATGTATTGATCAATATATGTTTCCACTAAATCAAAGACCACCCTGTGCTTTGCTTTCAGCCTTTTCATTTGTTCACAAACATGTCCGTAGTTTGTTTTATAATAGCTTTAAAAATCTGAAAAGTTATAATTTAAACACATTAATGTAACTATATATGGGAACACTTACAATGATGACACATTTCGTTTCAGTTTGGATTTATTTGAGCTTGTTTTATTGTAGACGTTGACTTTGATCGCCTCTATCCCTTTGTGCTTTTTAGGTCACCTGCAAAGTTTGTCATTCCTTCGCCTCAGGTATGTTTGTTTAAGCCTGGGCCACTGTTGAAACAAGGCAGCATGTGCTAGGATTGTTCTAACCTGCATGTCAGAGTTACCAAGACTTAAAAATGAAGTGGAGGTAGCTTATACAAAGGGTTGGAGTCCAGCTATTTAAATCCTTTATTGAATCTGCTGAGGTAGTTTGTTGTTATTTCAAATTAGATTACTTCTAATTGTCAGTGGCTCCTCTAAAGCAAAATGACAACCTGTTTGTTTAGGACTTTCCTCTTCTATTTTAAAAACAGAGTTAATGAATCTGGGTATTTTCCAGAATCACATGCCAATGACTACTGCAACTGAATCTCACTTAACAGAACAGCACACTGTTCTAACAAAAACTATCTAGAGGTGACTGCAGTGTTTATAGTAGTTCTCCTTGAAGCTGTCAGCACCTGCATGACTTTGGGCTTAAGATATTAGTAACCTGTGTGAAAACATTCACACGGCCTGCTTTGTAATGAGTCATTGACTACAAATACTCAATCCTTTGCAACAATATCTGCCTACCACAATGTTCAGTCACTGTCTCCTTCCTTACAGCTAGAGAAGTGTAAATGAAATGCAAATGAATCATCTGGCCTTGTTGCTCTGCCCGCCCTTCCCACACAGACAGCTACAACTGAAATTCAAAATACACTCACGCAGGAGACACTGCAAACAAGAGCTGTTGTATGAACGCAGGACTGAACTTTGCACTTTAAATCACCAAAGTTTGCTGGAAACATTGATTTTTCCACGAAAAGGAAACTGCATCACAGTTAAGGCGTTTTAAAGAAATGTGCTCATTATCGATGCTCTATGAGCAGGTCTTTCTCAGTCTGGATGTGCTGATGAGCCTTGAAGTAAATCAAAGCTGGCTTTTATTATTTCCTATGTATCCATGGAAGGTAAACAATGATTTTGTTGTTTCTGAACAGCTTCCACAGAGATCAGTAAACGCTGCACAAGATGTGAGCTGTGCTGTGGCTGCATCTGAGACTCAGCAAGATGATTCCCTACTGGTATGTTTTTTTTTCTGCACACTGTGCAGCACAAGATACAATTAAACCGGGTTTTAAAAAAGTGCTAATGTGAATTTCCGAGAAATATTTGTTGGTATGGTCTAGAAATTGCATACTTTGTACCTTCCAGGTTTGAAGTTGACTGTGCACTTTTTCTATTACTACTGTATAAAAAAGATGAAAGAAAAGTTGCATGTTCTGCCACTAACTTATTTTTGATGTGGTTGAGGTGGATACAGGAACTTGCATTGTAATTGCTGTATTGTTTACGTCAACTGTTATTTTCTCTTCCTCATAGATCATTGATAGCATCATCGAGGAGAGTCAAAAGGGAAGTGTTGGCGAGGTGGCTCAGCTGTTAGACGAGCTACATGTTGATGTGAGAGCAGAGCCGGAGCCAGAGGAAGAGAATAATGCTCAGGAAGTTCCTGCGGAGCTCGCAGCGCCAGCTGTTGAGCCTCAGCCTGTCGAGAGGCCAGAGGAGCAACAGGAAAGTGCAGCAACAAACGGAGCATGCTCCATATCTGCCCCCGAACCCGCAGATCTCCCAGGACCATCAGCTGGGCCACAAGAAGGTGTTCAGCCCCCAGACATCACCAGCACCGTAGGACTAAGTCAGCCTGCTGGGGCTGTTGTGGTTACAGAAGGGGAGCAGAGACCCGCAGATATATTAGACCAGGTCCCATTGACAGACAGGCCGGCTGACTCAGACTCCTCTGGGCCTACAAAACCCCCACGGCAATTCACAGTAGAACCAGACATTGTAGCAAGCACCAAGAAGCCTCCTCCCTCACGCCCACCACCTCCCAGCGGAGGTCCTCCACCAAGACCGCCTCCGCCGGCTTGGCAGAGTCTACCGTCCAAGAAGTCTCAGGAGTGTCTGAGGCCAAGTGGACTAGAAGGTTGGGAAAACACAATTTGCACTGCGCAATTAACAGCATTGAAGTTAATCAGTGTTACATTGATGCAAAATGTTGCATAAACATTGCATTCACTGGATAGTCTTACGAAAGTACTATATTTGATGTTTTGCTAAAGCAGACAAGCAAAATGTCTTTCTCAATTGGTAATCAACTATAATGGCAAACTGCTGCACCCTTACACAAAGCAGATAGAGTTATATGTTTGTTGCATGTTTACCCAGTGTCTGCAGTCAGCGTCGACGCTCTGGAGCCCTCCGGCCTCGTGTCCCCGAGCAGCACGGTGAGGAGTCTAACCAAAGAGCTGCAGCATTCCTTGGATCTGGCCAGTGCCACCAGCGGAGACAAAGTTGTGACAGCACAGGTCAGTCAGTGAGGCTGTAGGCGTGACCTCTTTCCATCTAGAGATGCTCAAAAATCAAACTACATATGGTGAAGCTTATCTACTTCACTATTGCACCATTGTTTGCTTTGTTTTTTCTCAGGAAAATGAGGATGAACAGGCCTCAGCTCAGAGCGGAGGCCAAGCTACAGGCCCTCAGCGTCCACGGTCCAACTCTGGAAGAGAGCTGACAGATGAAGTAGGTGTTTGTTTTTATTGCATTTATTTAACTTGAATTCACGCCATAACACAACCTTTAACACATTCCTTCCAATGTGTACACACGTCTTATCATAAAACAGGAAATTCTGGCCAGTGTGATGATCAAGAATTTGGACACAGGGGAAGAGATTCCTTTAATCCAGGCAGAAGAGAAACTTCCTGCCGGGATCAACCCCCTTACTCTGCACATCATGAGGAGGACCAAGGAGTACATCACGTAAGCAGAAAATTATTGTTCTGCATTAGCTGCTGTATTCTTAAATTCAGTTGGTGCAGGAAAGCCAGTATGATGAGTGTTAGTACATATCATGTTTGAGATTCCTAGTTTTAAAGAAGTGATGCTTTGTCCAGTATCACAATGTGCAAACGAAAGGTGGAAATG
Source organism: Serranus cabrilla (assembly GCA_903364295.1). NCBI lineage: Eukaryota > Metazoa > Chordata > Actinopteri > Perciformes > Serranidae > Serranus > Serranus cabrilla. The sequence continues at coordinate 88,861 of CAFUXE010000431.1, read as the reverse complement.
GTACGTTTTGCAGAGGAAGTTTATCGTTATATTTTTTCCTCAGGAATGACGCAGCACAGTCAGATGACGATGACAAGGCTCAGGCTCCTCTGGCCGACACAGACGGAGGAAAACTAAAACAAAAAACGTGAGAACAGAATGTATTTTCTTTCGCTTCTCTCCACAAGATCGCACACAGAATATTAATATTTTGTACATTCTTATTTCCAACCAGAACCCAGTTTAAAAAGTTCCTGGGCAAGTCTGTGAAGAAGGCCAAACATCTCGCTGAGGAATACGGAGAGAAAGCAGTCAACAAAGTGAAAAGCGTGCGTGATGAAGGTAAAAAAAAACAGCAATTTGAAGCTTTTAAATTTCAGGAAAACCCTTTGATGTGGGAAAAGTACCAGATTTTGAATATACTGCTTTAAACGATGGAAGAGGAGAAGATTCCCTGGAGATTGTCTTTTCTAAATGGACAGGATAATACAGCAAAACTGCTTAATCACATACTGTCCTAAAAGAAGCAGCAGTTAACTAAATGCACTACTGAATCATGAAAACCCATAAATCCATAATGTGGTATTCATTAAAATGTTTAAAACAAGAGAAATATTTAACTGATCTGGAGCATGCCGGGACATGCTTCTGAAAGCTTTTGCACAAAGGTTTTAATAACCTCCGTTGTGCTTTTTGTTTGTGGTGGACTCAGTGTTCCATACAGATCAGGACGATCCGTCATCCAGCGACGATGAGGGCATGCCTTACACCAGGCCCGCCAAGTTCAAGGCAGCACACAGCCTAAAGGGGCCCTTCGACTTTGATCAGATTAAGGTTGTGCAGGACCTGAGCGGAGAGCACATGGTACGAGGATCTCAGTTGTTTCAGTTCAAGAGAAGATGAATGAATGCTTGTATTTTCAGCATCTCTGTGTTTTCCTCAGGGGGCCGTTTGGACGATGAAGTTCTCTCACTGTGGGCGGCTGCTGGCAACAGCAGGCCAGGATAATGTGGTTCGCATCTGGGTCTTAAAGACGGCCTTTGATTACTTCAATAACATGAGATTAAAGTACAACACTGAAGGTAGCCTCATTTGTTTTTGTTGGCAGATGATTGATTGTTTTAATTTTTCGCTCAGCGTACAGTAAGATTGTTTTTCTTTCTCCAGGTCGAGTTTCACCTTCTCCCTCTCAGGAAAGTTTATGCTCCTCGAAATCTGACGATCACTTGGTGAGTGAAGTGAATTATACCTTTGATTTGTAGGTTCCTTTCAGCAATAATGTCTGCACTCTATCAACTGTACGGCAAGTTGAGCAGAGACAGGTCTCACGCTGCGTACTCCTAACAGATTGTTCTCTCGTCGTAGGCGAGTTGTGCTCCAGAGGACCCAGACACAGAAGACAGGAACGCGCCTTTCCGCCAAGTCCCCTTCTGCAAGTATAAAGGTCACACAGCTGATCTACTGGACTTGTCCTGGTCGAAGGTGTGATGTCTTTCCGCCCTCTCTTTATCCCTTTATCCCTCCTCTTCACACATTTTAGACGCTCACCATCTCCCCATTTTTATGTCGATCCAGAACTTCTTCCTGCTCTCCTCCTCGATGGATAAGACTGTCAGACTGTGGCACATATCCAGGAGAGAGTGCCTCTGCTGCTTTCAGCACATTGATTTTGTCACCGCCATCGCTTTCCATCCCAGAGTAAGTCGAGTCACCTTGCGTTATTTCTCTCTCAGCACACATCACACTTCTTATTCATTCTGGCTCCCAGCACTGTATTTATAGTAACACTTGCTTCCTGTTTCCCAGGATGACAGATACTTTTTAAGTGGCTCCCTGGACGGAAAGCTACGGCTCTGGAACATTCCTGACAAGAAGGTGGCTTTGTGGAACGAGGTGGACGGACAAACGCGCCTCATCACGGCAGCTAATTTTTGCCAAAACGGGAAGTACGCCGTCATCGGCACATACGATGGCCGGTGCATCTTTTATGACACAGAGGTACACAGAAGATACTTTTTTTTCCTTCCATTTCATGGTTTTATTTGTTGCAAACAAACTCCCACATGCTGTCTCACATTTATATGCAACGTTTTAATGCCAGGCAAAATAAATATGTCCCAAATAAATGTATTTCAGCCAGTTAGACTGTGTGGGAGTTTGTTTGCGACCTTTGATCTACTCGTCCTTCACCTACGCACCTGTCTCAGGAAATAGATGTGCAAAGTGCTTTTCTATTAGTCATTTTTGTCAAGACGGCATTCATATTTTAAGTTTAATGTACTTTTCTATCCCTCAGCGTCTGAAGTACCACACTCAGATTCATGTGAGGTCCACGAGAGGGAGGAACAAAGTTGGGCGCAAAATCACTGGCATTGAGCCTCTACCTGGAGAGAATAAGGTAACATCTGATGCAGCTACAGCGTGTTTCACGTCCCTGTAATAAGGCACGGCAGACCTGTACAATAACTAACTCCATCTCTCCTCCCTCCATAGATTTTGGTGACCTCAAATGATTCCCGCATTCGCCTTTACGACCTGAGAGACTTGTCTTTATCCATGAAATATAAAGGTTACGTCAACAGCAGCAGCCAGATCAAGGCGAGCTTCAGGTGAGTAACGCTCAATTTAATGTCGTTTCAACTTGAGCAGCAGTTACAAAAGCCTGATTGACTTAAAGTGGGATTATCTTCCTACAGTCACGACTACTCCTTCATAGTCAGCGGCTCAGAGGATAAATACGTGTACATCTGGAGCACTTACCACGACCTGAGCAAGTTCACATCTGTCCGACGGGACCGCAACGACTTCTGGGAAGGAATTAAAGGTAACCGCGCTGTGAACTGAAAGACAAACATCGTTAAATGCGATTACCTCGAATTAACGTGGCTGAACCGGTATTTATCTTTCAGCACACAACGCAGTGGTCACCTCAGCCATTTTTGCACCGCACCCTGGCCTTATTGTTCCACAGGAAGCTGGAGCAGACAAACCTGAAGCAGAGTGTAAGAGCCTGGACTCCACAGACTCCGAGACGATACCCTCAGGTATGTTTGCAGGAAGACAAGATAGTTTGGGTTTTTTCAGGCAGGGCGGTACGTGAGTTAGTTAATGCTGCCACTGGGGCGTGATGACTGTTATCTACTGCAGATAATCAGTGGTGGAAGTACATTTAATTAAGTACAGTACTTAAGTAAAATTTGAAGTTCTTGTACTTTACTTACCTTTTATGTAACTTTATACTTCTACTATTATTGCATATTGCACTTTTTACTCCACTACATTTAGCTGACAGCTTTAGTTACTTTTCAGGTCGAGATTTAACATAAAAAACATGATAAATGTAAAGTGATTAGACTGTTTTTTCTTTTGATTAAACCTCAAAACTGTGAAATAAGTAGTGAAAATGAGCCCAATTTTGAGAAAAATGAATATATATATATATATATATAAGTGGGGACATTCTGCATAAAGCATACTTTAACTTTTGCAACTTTAAGTAAATTTTGATCCTGATACTTTTGTACTTTTACTTCAGTAAGTTTTGAATGCAGGATTTTACTTGTCGTGGATTATTTTCACAGTGTGATATTAGTACTTTTACTTAAGGAATCTGAATACTTTTTCCACCACTGCAGATAATACACTAACTATGGATAAGTACCTCACAAAACCCCACTTAAAAAAACCCCCAAACTATCTTCATGACGTCCAAGCTGCCATCTCAGGCCTATAAAACCGTTCTGTCCTTTGCAGGAGCCCTGAAGACGGATCACACCGAGGTTCTACTTTCTGCTGATTTCACTGGAGCCATCAAGGTTTTCATCAATGTAAAAAAGTACTGAGCGCCTCAGAGGTCGTCAGCTCCCAACACTCAGGCCTGTCTGACGGAGATCAGTCCTAAAGATGACGGACAGCCTATCAGGGGCCATCGAACGTCCCCCCACTACCTAACGGTTGTTGCTCTGAGACGGAGAGTCGTCTGTAGCTTTTTGTTTTTCGGGAGAACAGGGACCCTAAAAGGGGAGATGAGGGAATGGGTGGAAAACTGATGGACTGTACATTACAGACAA
>CAFUXE010000431.1:70657-83829 GCA_903364295.1 Serranus cabrilla | reverse complement strand
TTTCATCCTTCGACTTGTCTTTAGACTTTGACCTCGTCGGTCTCTCGTTCTTTTCTCCGTCTTTTTCAAACTCCTGCAGTGGACAGAGTGAAACATCCCAGTGAAGTCAGACACAGGCTTCTAAGTCTTTGCCTATTAAGACTCAAAACACAACATTTCAGACCTGTAGATGTATGACAGGACATGTAAACACTGACACCAACAGGCAGAGAAATTCATAGTTTCTTGAAGCTGTTTTTGTGTGTGGCCAAAGGTATTACACTGTCAAACATGCACGTAGTACTCGGAGCAGTGTTCCCAATTAAACATTTTTCACCTACAAAAACATCAACTGTAGCTAGATGTTTCTTCCCTGTAGATCTGAAACTGCTCACTTTGTGGCTCTGCAGTTCCACATCCGCTGTGTCTTGTTTTGAGTGCTTAGCATCAGTAACACTGTTTTTTACTGTGCCAACTGACTAATTTCAGAGTCTAATTTAAATGTACTAATAGCAAGCACTTTTGTAAAAATTTTCCCCCTGCTGTTCTCGATTAAAGATATATTTCTCTTAAACTCGAGTGACTGTTGACATTTTACTTCAGAATAAAACAAATGATAACCACACATTTATCTAAGGGTAAAATCAAACACACAATATGTAATAAAATGAGTTCAGTAGCTCACCTTCTGTAAAAGTTTGTTCCTGTAGTGCTCCACTTGTTCTTGTATGCTCATTCCAGACTTCCTCGGCCGTTTGCCAGATTCCAGTTCATCTTGGATCTTCACGATCTTTACCTGCAGCAAGAAGCATCTAATTAATTCTGCAGATCTATTAGTTATAATCTGACATTTAAAAAAAAAGATGCTACAGTGCAAGTGATGATAAAAATCACAAAGAAATGCATTTTAATTGTCTTTCCCATCCTAAATTAATAGTCTATTTATGATTTCAAGTGACTTTCCATTGCAGTAAATAATCCAGGATGATAACCACATTGTTTCTGTAAAAGCAACAGATGTACATAAGTGTGCACTTGCCTCCAGCTCTCTCAACCTTTTCCTTTGGCTCTCAGACATTTGAAAACTTCGGAGCGAACTCTGGAAGTCTGCACCGTCATATTTGGGCAAGCTGCCGGAGTCGTCGCTGCTGTCACTCTGCGAGTCTTCGTCTCCATCCTGGGTGTTGACGCTGTCACCAGGAGAGAGAGCGAAACAAAACGTTTCCACACAATTTGACTGATTATGTGTATGCTGTGTATCTTTCTTACAACTGCAGGCAGATGCACTGTTATGAACCACGGAGGCTTTACCTTATATTCACTTCATCTTCACTGTTTCGCTCCACCACCATGTCCCACTTAGACTCAGTCTTGCCTTAAAGATAAAGGAGGAAAATGAGCAGGATAATAGGAGGAATAATCATATAATACATGAGTGCATATTGACGACAGACTGTATTAAAGAAGTGGAAGTAGGCCGCAGGTCGAGCCAATGCAGAAGTGCCGTAAACCTGCATTATTATAACGACCAGCAGGGGGCGACTCCACTGGCTGCAAAAACGAGTCTGATTGTATGAATGGATATATGAAAATGACCCTACTTCTTACTAGATTTATTACCTCTTAAAACTTTTTCTTAAGTTTATTATCTAAATTGCTAGCATTCTTCAACACGGCATGATGATCATTTTGTTAATTATGATCCTATTCGTAGTAAAATAGAGAAAAAATAGATTTTATTTGAACTGTTTTGACTGTTTCAAATTTGTTTTGAGTTCAAGAAACTTAATTTCAACATTTTGGTCACCTTAAACAGAAATGTTTTAATTTTACTAAAAAGAAACTCTTCAGCTGTACACTCAATTTCAAGCCGGATGTTCACAAGCCAAAATTAGCATCCCAGTTAATATGAGTAACTGATTCCCTTTCATTGCTTGCTTGCTAACAATAGCTGGTAATTGACCCCTCCCTTCACTCATCCAAATATAGTCACTTCTGGCTTAAAAAAACAGCATGCCGACCTCCAAAATGCCAAATTTCAGGCTTCAAAACAGTATTCCACAAACTGGTGAGTCTACCTCCACTTCTCTTAAAACAGTCCATGATGTTCACCTGTGTTACCTTGAGAAAATGTCACAGTATCAACCGTCTTCTCCCACTTAGACAAAGGCACTGTGGAGAGAGGATCACTGTTCTCCTCCACTAAAGAAAAAAAAAACAGACAGCTGGATCAGGACAAAGACAAGTATTTAATGAAGTGGATGACTTTATAAATCCCTGCTGGAAAATTCTGGACTTACACGCCCTGTTCTTATGGAGATCAAATGCACAGTCAGCTACAGACAACAACTCATGATCGGGTGCATTGATTGTGTATTGATGGAAGACACTTGAGTTGGGCAGATAATTGACAACGCGAACAGGAAACGGTGGACTTCTGGTTGGAAGATGTGTTTTTGATATGTGTGGGACTCACGGGGCATTCCATCAATGTCATCCGTGGCGGCTCCTAAGGGAACGCCGTCGATGTCATCGACAGGAAGTCCATCCAGAGGGTCCCAGCCTAAGGGGCAGCCGTCGAGGTCATCCACAGCAGCTCTGCTCAGAGGTAACCCATCGATGGGAACGCCGTCCATCGGAGCGCCGTCGAGATAAGACAAGACTTTCTGAAATGAGAAGTGCAAATATGCTGGGAATGTTTACATCCAAATATGTTAAAATATCATAATCTTTGTGTTTAAAATGTTTTGTTTCTGTTAGGGTTGGTAAAAAAATTATCTACATTATAACACTAGTAATAAATACTGCTTAAAGTTTATACCACACAAAGCCTGAAACACAGATTAAATAAGGTACCAACACACAGATAACAGAGTTTCAAGACACACAGTACTGAGGGAGGGTTTTGCAACAATGCACACACTTTGTTTCAACAGACACACAGATAATAAACACCCCTACACATATTCACATATCTGAAGGCAGATGTAGCACAAGAAGCCCATTGAGAGCTACATCAAGGTCATAAACCCACGTGAAGACGACCACAGACACGAGATAGAAAAAGCCAAATAAGGAGTGTGATGTTAGCTGTCTTCCTTCTGCACCAAGAGGCTAAGGATTTAGCCTGGGTGCTAATAATGAGCAGACTGAGTCTAAATCCACAGCACTGCCCCAACAGTCAATCAGATAGTTGCACATTCTCATTATAAAACTCGGTGTAACAGTAAGTTAGGTTCCCTTTCTCTGTGAGGTGGTTGCAGCTAACTGCTTGCAGACTGATTTCTGAACAGATAAAGATCCATGTACATGCTCGCTCTTTCAAAGGATTTTACTCTCTTCTCTTCTGTTCTACAAAACAAATGCACTTCAGCATTTCCTTTTTAGTTGTGTTTTTTTTAATGAAAGCACAACAAAGCAGAAACCAGAATACAAAGGTTGGTGTCAGCAAACAATCATCAATCAATCAAACAATAATCTGCTTATGTTCCTGTTTATAGTCCAATATATTCTGTCTTTGTGAAGGGTTTTATAGACGGTCCACTTTTCCCATTTTTAACAGCATTATTGCAAGATTAAAGCATGTATAAATTTCTCCATATCATGCAAATCCTCCACAATGTCCAACCAGTTTAACCTTTCCTTTTTTGACGCCCCTAGACGTATTTTAGGATAAGTGTCTTTGCTTTGAATGTGTTCCTGTGTTAAAAAGTCTTAGGTAGTTCTTATCTTAGATTTTCTTTAATCTTTCCATTCATAATCCCAGTACTTATTTATTTTCACACAATGCCAGAAAGTGTGGAAGTGATCAACATTATGTTCTCCACAAAGTCTCCAACAGAGCTTTGAACATTTTTCCAACAAAGTTCCTTCCAAGTTCTTGAGCTGTAAATAGTTTGCTGTGTCTTGCATATATTAAACCATTCATCCTTGGTTATTTCTCTCTTTAGTACCATTCATTTCTTAAGTATTTCTAGTTCAAACTGTTATCAACATAAACAGCTGTCTAATTTCATGAAATGCTATTAAAAAAAAAGGTAATAACATCTTTAATGAGCGACAAATATTCAGCTCACCTCCGCCGTCTCCGTCGGCTCGTCCCCCGCTTTAGAGAAGCCCAGAAAGATGTTTTGAAGGTGGATTAGATAAGGCTCCGGGTATATGGCCCAGTCCTCCCATGCTCTAAAACAACTTGTAACCTTTTGCTGTGGAGACAGAGAATCGATGTTGTTTTTTTCTGCTTTTTGGAAATGTCATTCTGTGAGGCAAATAAAACAGGATTACCTTAAACTGTTCAGCCTGCAGCCTGGCTTGTATGTTTTTATGTGCTGCATTGAGGTCTCCAAATATCTGTGTAAGCTTTGTTTCAAAACTGAAAAACAAGAGACAGAAACACTTAGAGATTGTCACATATGAGGAATTAAAAAATGATAAAAGTTTGAAGGCAGAAATTGGGAAAAATCTCTTACTATTTACGATAATATGATGCACCGGCTACTTTGGCACAGGAGTTGTGCAAGATGTCTGACACGAGATATAATCTGGCAATCTGTGGGAACAAGGGCAAAAAACTGTTAAACTGCTTTTTTATTTTATCAACTTAAAGACTTAAAGGAAGCAAACTAGCCTTTTTCTGAAGAGGCGTCTGAAGTAAGGAAAAAGATTCTGTGATGTGACCGACGACTTCCTCTGCTGCATCTGCGCGCTCCAGACAGAACAACATGGCACTGGCGACATCTTCTCTGCTCGGCGTGAGGTCTGTGAGCAACGTCTCCAACCTCTGTCTGTGCCTGAGTGGGATTTACAGAAGAGGAACAGAGGCTTACATTTAAAGGAAAAGTTCAGGCTTTTTAAAGTGGGAAATGTGGAGAAACAGGCCGGAGTACGGGCACAGAAGCTCGGAAACAGCAGCAAAAAAAGAAACATCTATATCAGTTTACTCTACACAGCTTTACGTTGCTATCAGAAAGCCCTGTTTTAAGTTTACACAAGTGGCTGTTTTATCTACCGTTCCACGCTCTCCTCAAAGCCACCAGACTCCTTTGACAAAAACAGTCATTTTACCTGACGGATCACAGGAGTAGCTGGTCTACAACTGCCTCCGTTGTTTAGTTTCTTTGTAATATTGTGTGTATTTGGGTTTTTTTAAGGTTCAGTTTGGATTCACCAGACACAAAATATCACAATCAAACTAACCGACTGGGGGCAGCAGTAGAGCAGCAACTGTTGTGTTCTGCAAGGTAAAATAACTGTTTTTGTTAAAGGAGTCTGGTGGCTTTGAAGAGAGAATAAAACAGGATAAACTCCTTTATATTGTGATTGTTTTCTGTAATACTTTGGAGCAATCTGGGACCAGACTTTCCTTCGGGATAAATAAAGTTTTATCTTATCTTATCTTGTTGGAAAAGGCAAAAAAGAGTAAATATTCTTAATATAGCCTAAACTAACATTATGTTTTATGCCTGCTAGAAATACTCACTCAGTTCTGAGCTGCCCTTTCTTCACCTCCTCCTCAGGAGGAGCATCCTCCTCCACCTCCGACCTATCTTCACTTCTCGAGGAGTAGTTGTTTAGGACAGGCGGTCTCCACAGGGAGCCTCCGCGAAACATACGAAAATCTGAGGTCCTCCACTCTGTCGGGGATTGTCCCTGTGGTGAGGACGGAGGTCAGACACAGAGAAACTCACATACACACACCAGGGTTTCAATTTAATGGAGTAAAAGCTAGAAATAATTAAAATCAGCATGATTCCAATAATTATTCCGCATAAAATTAGATGAATAAGTGAATAATTAGTGTAGAACAGCTTGTAGTTTTCCAGATAAAACATACCTGGAGAATGGAAAAGAGTTTCCAGCGATAGTACACATGGTCTTGGCTTTTGTTGTCAAAAAGGAACCTGAGACAATAAAGAATGAGCTCGTTAAATATGTTCCCTTCAAGGTCACTTGGAAGATCAACATGTGATCAGGTGCAGCAGCACTTACCTGAAATCTGGATTACTTTTCTCCTTGTTCATAATTACGGCTTCAAACACAGGGCCTTCACGCACCACAAACTCTATCATCCTGTGAATGAGGAATAATAGATTCCTGTGGGGGAAGAAGAGTGTATCAGACCAGGGTTTGCACACTTTGCATCAGTTACAGCATGAGAGCTCAAATATCTTTTTATACTGAACTAGTGGCCCATGCAAACTGCAGGCTGACCGTCAGCTTGGACGCAGTTGACCGCTAACAGTGTCGTTCCATGTCAAAGCATTCGATAATTTAAAAATGTTCACCATAATAAGGGGACAGCCAGTCTTGGTGGAACATTGCACTGTGCAAAAGTGCACCGTCACTAGCTTCTGCACAGACACTGTGTCAGCAAACTTAGATTTCTGGGTCACTGTGTCCAAAGATTAGCCATTTTACCTTGACTGTTGAGATAATTCCAGCAAAATCGCAAGATTTAAAGGCCAGTTTTTGTTCTAATAAAGTAATGCAATAAATGCATTTATCTCAAAACACATAACTGGAACATGTTTAACATAAACCAGCCTCAGGGTGACGTCTCCACAAGCAGAATAGAAAAGTTACCGTAAATCGGCTTCAGGCCTCAAAACCTGCAGCTCTCCCTGATATTGTGTGTGACTACCACTGCAGTTAGACCCTCAAATTACTACCTTCTCTAACCTGAAGCGGTACTTTGCATAATGTATGGCACCAGCATGAATTTGCATCGTCTGACTTGGGTTAATATTAAATCTATCTGCCTTCTAGCTGTATCAGTCTGCAGTGTCTCAGCCTTCCCGTGGGAAGCCCAGGGCTCGAAGAGTGCCGGTGTTAATCAATGGCTGCAACAGATTTTTACAATATCTAGTGCTTTTCACTTTTAATAACACACATTAATACTATGATGTAAATCTGAGGCTACCAGGACCTTCGACATCTACAATAATGTCTTAAAAGTGTTGCAACACGACTTGGGGTCCTATAAGTCAGATGCATTGACAGAGCCTGCCTGCCTGAAAGAACCTGCATCATATGGGTCTTATAACACTGGTGTTATAACAGCTGGTCAGTCGTAGTAAGAAGAGTGTGTGTACCTTTCGGTTGGGATAACCACTTTGACTACGGCTTCGGACAGAGTCTGTTTGTGAAGTCAAATCAAATAGTGAAAATATTAAAAAGTGAGTATTGTACAGATGAAACACTGCAGGATACATACAGCATAGAAAACACTGATAGCATTCAGAGTCGGTGAAATGGGGGGAGGGTGACACAGCTTTACTCCAACATGTTAAGCCATCTATCACTTTTTATCTTAACGTTTATATGAACATTTTTTATACACAGTCAAACTGTTATGTTACTTTGAATTTGTGCATTTCTATAAACCTGCATCCTGTGATATGGCAATGAATGGACAAGGTGATTAACTAAATGAATGAACAAACATGCAACATGACTTCAAACTTTTTTACAGGGATTTTATGACAATGACTGAACGAATTACAGCGAAGACATTGATTCACTTTTTCTATATATTTAGATTAATGCATTTTCAAGTTGAGTGCAGCGTTTTGCACCATCAAAGTAAACATGAAAACTGTCTCTAAAAGGCTCATCTTCCTTTAATTTGCACATTTTTTGCACAGACTGTTCTAGTACACCACCATCCCAGCAGAGTTATCACCCATGATTTAAATATGAGCCTGTAGTGTCGAGTGAAACACAAGTCACTTCACATTACGAGGAGAAAAACGTCATGCAGACAAACCAGAGAAAGGAGAGTATGTTACCTTGTCGAGCTCTCCTTTGGACATGCCCAGCGGCTTGGTGAAGTCGTTGCGGAAGCGATCCCTCGGCTGAGCGTTGAAAGGCAGCCCGGACGGGGGTGGCGGCGTGGCCCTCACCCCCACGGGCGTGTAGAGAGGCTGAGGGGGGATGCGAGCCGGTTTACCCCATCCCAACTTCATTTCAAACCCCATGATCACTTTACCTGCAGAACAACACAGGAATCACACATAACATAACCATGAAATAAGGGCAATGGGAGGATGGATAGAACGTAAACATGTCACTGCAGCATTTATTTTGGTCAACATTAATATGTTAACAACCTTTAAAAAATGTTGGATTCTCTTTTAGGTTTTTACAGATTTTTTACCATTAAAAAGAACATTTAACAATGATATTCTTAGCAATAATAATAAAAAAATATAAATAACAAAATAATAAAGGGCTAAAAAAAATTTTAAATTGTATATGTTATTTAATATTTTTTAATAATAAAAAATCTGGGATTTACTTTAAATATAATAAATATTTTAAAATAAATTGTAATAAATATAAAAATATACACACTTTTCACAACCTACTGAAAACTACTTAACATAAATATAATAAAAATAAATAAATTCCACAAAAATAAATTACATAAAGTATGTTGTAGTGCACTGCCACAGCCTACTGAAAACTATATGGCCAAAAATCATAATCTCATATATTCTGGTTAATATTGAGATTTTTTTAAACTTTAGAAACATTATTCATTCAATGAACTTAGAAAATATGTGATATTTAGATATAATTTGATTCAAATATAATGATATATCTTTAAATAAATTAAATAAATAGTATATATTAACATACACACATTTAAATCAATAATATTAGACAATAAATACATGTATATGGCATCTTTATAGAGCTACTATAAAGTAAAAAGGGGTGCGCTGGATATATAACATAAGATAAAACCAAAATTAAGTAACTGAAAATAAAATTTGATTAATTGCCCCGCAGGAGATCAAACCCATTGTTAGATGTCCACTGTACCGTCCAGTGAGGCCAAAGCTCTCTCTGCATCTTTCCGAGTCATGAAAGCCACGAAGGCTCTGTTGGACGTCCTGCAGCGCTCCTCGTCCGTTCGGGGCCACATGATCTTCACACTGGCCAGGGGACCATACTTACCAAACTCTTTGCAGAGCATCTCCTCGTTCATCTTCAAAACAACGAGAAATGACTGATGAGACATGTTCACCTGTGCCGTGCCGAGCCCATGAGAGTGAGTGTGCTGCTTTACCTTTGGGCTAATGCAGCTAATGTAGAGGTTAGTGGTGGTTGGCACTGTTAGGTCATCATATAACACTGTAGGGGAAGAAAACAGTAACGAGGTAAGCATGATTTGCAGTTTTCCCCCCTGATAAAACTCTTATTTTGAAGGGAGACTCTTCCTTACTTGATCGTCCTGATAATGGCGTGTCCAAATCTCCATATCCTCCTCCTCCTCCTCCTCCGCTGGAGTCATTTTTCTTCCTTTTATGTCTTTCCTCACGCTCTTCTTGTATTCTGCATTTTTCAGATGTAAAAATAGGCTTATGCATGCCAAACAGATGGAAACAAATTGACTAAAAACACAGGACTTACAGCTTAAGTTCTTCTTTGAAGAGCTCAAGATTACTCTTCTTCTTTTCTTCTGACTTCTTTTTAAACGCCTGTTCAAAAACCAGGGTGAGAGTTCACGAATAACATTTAGAGATGCATGTAAACAGTTTGCAGCCACACTTATTTCAGTAAAATATGCCTTCACACAAACATCGGAGAACAAACTTACAGCCTTTTTGCTTTCACCAGAAGACACTGGTGAGACATGCTGGGGTACGGGGATAAACTTCGTAGAAGAAGGTCGATAAATGTGACTTTTCTTGGACTCTGCTTGCTCCTCTGCAAAAAGTAATCAAAGCAACCCCTGAACAATGACTATCCAACAATTCATAAAGCGTGCAAACTGTAATTTAGGTAATAGCATGTTAGATCTGTGAAAGCAGGGGGAGGCTCTTTCGTCGCCACTGTTCTTTTGTTTGTCAGCAGGATATCTGAGCAGCTTCCTGTATAATTAGGTGGACAGACTGGCCTCGGCTCAAAAAACAACTGATGAGGTAGTTGAGGCTCAGTCCTGCTGCTGTGTTCGCATTTATGTCTTTTTGTAGAACAGAACTGCTCAGTATTTTATTTTCTTAATTAAAGTGATAATGGACTGCTGACTTCAGTGGGTGAATTTTATGAAATCATTGAACAGATATGGGCCCTGAAAATTAACATGTTGAAGTATTTCACTGCTGAATCAGCCTGATATTCTTTTCTTTTTTCTCCAGACGTCCAGGTAATTTGGTTTAACATTATTTGAACAGATAACTCATAATGAATCTTTTGTCCAGACATTAAATAAAAAATTGGAATTGCGATTTATCTGCTAGATTCAAAGTCATTAAGTCTGAGCTTCTGACCTTTAGTTGCGTTCACAATGCCCCCATGGACAAAAGTTTTCACTCCGCTTTTCTTGTTCTCAAATGATGCAAGGAATTCCTCAAAAACCTCCGCTGCTTTTTCTTCCTCCTAGAACATCACACAGAAAGATGGACAATGCATGTATCTTATCCATCCATTAGTTCACTGTTGATTAGATTATTAATTCTTAAATTAGTGAAAAGCATTTATTTCATGCATTTTATTGGAAAACATATATTCATACTAGAAATGCATGTTTCTAAATGCACAAAATCTTCTCAGGGCTGCACAAGTAACCCAAATTTGATTAAAATCACTATATGGACAAGTACAATATCCTAATCCCTGGAGGTGCAAAATATGTTTTCTGCAGACTAAAGAAAACTTTTTTTGGTAGAAATCCTTGCAAAAATCCAACCATGCATACTAACATATTTTCCAATGAAAGTGAGAATAATCACTCCAGTATTGTAAATCATATCGAAATTGCTATTGCATTGATTTTTCTTTTTTTTTCTTTTTTTTTTTTTACAAATGGTGCAGCCCTATTCTTATCCAATATTACATCATCTCCGACCTCCTCACCTTTTTCTTGAGCTCTTTTTGTTCTTTCTTTGTGCGTGTTTTGATCGGCGTGACAGGTTTGCCCTTTCTATCTGCCATGCTCACACTGCAAAAATAACAAGAAAATTCATAAAGATACCACTTGAGTAGTTTTTGTAATTAATTGTTTAAAATAAATATGCATGACAGTGACATCTCTGTCAAATTGGTGGCATAACCTTACTTTTATTTTATTGGTAGTTCAAATTAGACAGGTCATAAACAGCATAGATCTATGACAGTGTTTCAGATACATGCAATATAACGGCAACGTTGCATATTTTAACAAGCAGGATGTAGAGCTATTTATATCCTATATACAATGCAAACTGCTGAAACATGTATTCAGAGGGGGTGTATGACACTCTTAAAGTAAGTTAGCTAAAACCAAGCAGATTCACTCAATTTTATTATATTACAGCCTGTTGTTTCCACTTAATAATGTCATTTAACTAATGTCCTGGATGCTGCAGGGATACATTAATGTTTTGGTCAGTTTGTAGCACAAATGGTGTTTAAAATATCTGGACTACATATAAACCATCTGATGTTCAAACTACTCTAATCCTGTTGAATGTATCCTTTTCTCAAAGAAGTTTGACATCCTTTATGTTTTGTGCACAAATTGTGCATCACTTTCAGGGTCAGCTGATAACAATAAAAGGTTAGACACCTCCCTGGTCCTCTGGGGGACAGGGCAGCACCCACAGCTGACAGGTCAAACAGCATGCATCTCTGACAGTGTTTCATATTATACATGCATGCAATATATCTGCAACTTTGCACACTTGAACAAGCAGAATAAAGAGAGATTTATACCTAATATGCATTGCAAACTGCTAAAACATATATTCAGAGAGGGGCAGTTTAAAACTCTTATAGTAAATTAGCTACAGCCAAGCAGATTTACTCCATTATCTTATATTACAGCTAGCTGTTTCAACTTAATATTGCCAGTTAACTAATGTCTGCAGAGATATGTTACTGCACATGTTGTTTTTGTCAGTTTATAGCACAAGCAGCGTTTAAAAAGCTTGGACTAGGTAAAAACCAGGACTCTAATCCTGTTGAATGTATCCTTGTCTCAAAGAAGTTTGACATCCTTTATGTTTTGTGCACAAACTGTGCATCACTTTCAGGGTCAGCTGATAACAATAAAAGGTTAGACAGCTCCCTGGTCCTCTGGGGGACAGGGCAGCACCCACAGCAGACAGGTTAAACAGCATGCATCTCTGACTGTCTTTCTTTGGTCAGATACACGCAATGCAAGTGCAACTTTGCACTTTTCAACAAGCAAAATCTAGTGCTATTAATATCTCATATACACTGCAAACATATGTTCAGAGGGGGTGTTAACACTCTTATAGTAAGTTAGCTCCAGCTAAGCAAATTCACTCTATTATATTATATTACAGCAGGCTGTTTCCACTTAATAATGACATTTAACTAATGCTGCAGAGATACATCAATGCACACGTTGTTTGGGTCAGTTTATAGCTCAAACGGTGTTTAAAGGGCCTGGACTACATATTAGCTATCACTGCACTTTGCTAGCGTTAGCTATCATTAATGATTAGCTAAGCTAACTATCGTAAGTGACCTGCCCCTCTAAGACAGCCTTCAGACGCCGGATTCAGATGATTTTCCTGCTCTAATACCTACCATGGTAATCTGACCACCCATACAGATGCAACTATTCCTGTCTTATCGCTAGCAGCTGTTAGCTCTAGATGCCAAACAGTGATTCTGTAAGCTAACGCTAGCTAACATAACAGTCTTAATATTTTCTTCGACAGCAGAGTGTGAAACCTCACCGCATGCACACACACGCTTCACAGCAAAACAAGCCACTTACACATTTGTGTCATGCTATTGCTTCACCATGTTTGGCTGCGACAGGAACTGGTTTCTATCACAACATGAAGCTCTGAAGATGCGAGATATCCGACAGGAGCTGAGCGGTGAGGGGGGCGCTGCTCGGCTCGGCTCGACTCGGCTCGCACGAGGATAATAAGTGTCTGTGTCTATGCATATTCATGACGGAGACAGATATCTCATTATTTTTTTTGTAGTCCAAGTATTAATTATTTTAAAGCTATAGTTTATTGAGTGATACCTGTGCTTACACCGGTATTTTCTGGTGAACAGGAAACTAAAATGTCAATTAAAATGTTTGTTTTTCTTTCCCTACAGTCACTTACATCATATAAATATACGTATTGGGTGTCAGTTCAGTTTATTAATATCAGAAGTAAGAAAGTTGAAATTATGTTTGTAAGTCGCATACTTTTTTAAAATTTTATTTTACTTTT
>CAFUXE010000431.1:16807-60614 GCA_903364295.1 Serranus cabrilla | reverse complement strand
GAAGTCTTATCGATACGGTGGCCTTTGCACGTGTTCTCATCGTTTCCTCCCATGGCTCCTGTTTGTGGAAACGTGCTCAATGCATTGAGATATCTCAGTGATTCAGCAGCCTTGAGGGACAGTGTGTCTTAACTCAGCCTTTGTTGCGTGATCCAAAAGCATGCAAAAGATGTATTCCTCCAGAGGGAGCGTGAGTCTTGTTGATGATGTACTTTATGATTTAGCACATGATGTGTGTGTAAGTGCTGAATGAGTCCTCTCTCCCAGGGAGCCAGTATCTAAATATTTTATCATAAGAGGCAGATGCAGATGCGAGGCCGAGCTCTCTTTCATTGACTGAAGTAGGAATTACATTCATATTCCTGTCGCAGAGTAGTAGCAGCCGCTCTCCGCGTGTTAATGCGGGGCTGTGATTTTGCAGCAAACTGGCCTCAGTAGTAGCCGAGCACATGAGTTACAGGCAGCTCAGCGTGTCACACGCTTTAATTACAGCTTGTTTCTTTATTGATTCTGCATCAGCACGCACCAATGTCACATCTGCCACGAAACTACCAGCATTAAATCTGATATCTGCTGGATATTTGATATATAAGTTGAGCTTTTAATTTGAAATACCTGCAAAACCAAATACATTGTAGTGTTTCTAACAGGCTTTTATTAGACTACGGTGGGTCGACTCTAAAGCACAGAGAGATGTCCAGGGACCAAATTTGGCAACAGCAACATAACGCAAAAAAAAAATCTTTTTCACAAATGATTGTGTAAAAAATGGCCACACGGTGACGTAGTGGTTAGCACTCTTGCATCACAGCAAGAGGGCCTGTGGGATAATAAATAAGAATAAAATAAATAGCTAAATAAACATCATTACTTTTCAGTTTCAGTCGCTATACAAATAAAATATTAATAGCTCGCAGCATTTCTAAATCAGGCCAAGCTACTTTTTCTGCATTATATATTGTGTCGGGCTTTACTTTATAGCACAATATAACTTGGTAGATCACTTTATTTTGCCTATATGTTACATTTATGTCAATATATTACATTTCCATGTGGTTAAAAATCCATATTTCAGTTATATAAGTGCAGTTTTATGCTGGCATATATACCAAAAAAATGAAAATGGTCTAGCTAAGAAAGAGCCATATAGAATAGTTTATTTTAAGAATTTTAAATGATCAATTTCTGTTTATTTATCGTATAAATATTGTCTCAACTGTTACAGAATCAGGGTTGTATTCCTTATTATTCATTCTGCCGCTCTTCTGTGCAGAAAACAGCCTAAATCTCACATTTATCCCCTTTTCACGGCTGCCTTTTCAACAAAAAGAGCAGATGTGGAGTGATTTCTCCCACCTTCCACCCATTCATTGGGATCCAAAGCCATTACTGTGCCACTCCCAGCCGGATCGATGCTGAAAATACTGAGATATTACACAGCCAGCAGCACTCAAACCTTTAAGGCCTAAGACTCTGTAATCTTAGACTTATTGATTCGTCTTTGAAGCCAATGGCCTCATGCTTTGAGTGAACATAATGGCAGTGCTCAGATCTTGGGAAAGATTACAATGTTGAAAGTATTTCACCTCGTCGCCTTGCAGATTTGTCCAAGAACCGGCTGACAGAAATCCCTCCTGACGTGTGTCTCTTCGCCCCCCTCGAGTCCCTCAACCTCTACCACAACTGCATCAAGTGCATCCCGGAAGCCATCATCAACCTGCAGATACTGACTTATCTCGACATCAGGTGTGTCATGCACAAACACTGTCTCATTATATGCATTCAACAAAAGTGAGTGTCCTGTTTTATTTCTCGCTTGTTCCCCTTTCAGCGCCTGAACCAGGCTTTCATGAAAGAGACGCACTTCCTCTTTTGCTGAAACCCAAATCCACTGCTTCTGTCCACTGTTTTAAATGTAGGTCAATGTTTTATCTTCCTCTGCAGCCGGAATCTGCTGTCAGTTTTGCCAAAATACTTGTTCAACCTCCCCCTCAAAGTCCTGCTCGTGAGCAACAACAAGCTCGTGTCCATCCCCGAGGAGATCGGCAAGGCCAAAGAGTTGATGGAGCTGGTGAGTCTGTGTGTTCTGCATGTGAAGCTGTGTGTGCTGCACTGCTGCGAGCGCTCCCATTCCCTACACTCTGTCTCCCCTTGCAGGATGTGAGCTGTAATGAGATCCAGGTGCTGCCAGCTCAGGTGGGGCGGCTTCACGCCTTGCGAGAACTCAACATCAGGAAGAATTGTCTTCACATGCTGCCTGAGGGTCAGTCCATCACTGGGTGTCTTATTTTTAGAGCTGTCCCATCAGTTAGTTAAAGCCGACACCTTCTGTCAAGCACACCAGCCAAGAACAACTACATCTGAAGTTTCTTTTCACAACACTGTCATAGAGCTGAAGGATTACTGGAGTAAAGCCACGACGGAATAACTCCAAACACTGACACAATAAATCATGCAGCTTCTTTTGTTTAGATTTTATGAAGTTTAAAGGCTTAAAAGTCAGATTTCATTGGTCAACTTTGACACAAAGACAGATTCCTTCATGTTCTCTCAATGCATTTGATTCACAGTCAGTTAAATTAAAAAAATAACGTGCAGCTTTTAAGCACTTAAACGTCTAAAAACACGTTTTGTTGCATTCTGTACTTTAATTATCCCACATTTTCCCATCTGATTTTCTTGTGCATTAGTGTTGTGGCAGTCTGCAAGAAATATTTTGACCTTGCTGGTAGACAGGCTTTTTTTTTTAACGGGGAACTGGAGCTGATGGATCCATCTTTGCTCTCTCCTCAAAACCACCAGACTCCATTGACAAAAACACCAATTTTTACCTTGAAAAACACAGTAGTTGCTGTATTAATGTGGGACTTTGGTAAATTCACACTAGATCGATAGGTGCCCTGCAAACATTTCACAATAAATCCCAATATATACAATCAAACATCACAAGACGACCAAGAGTAAAAGACAATAACAAGAACTCAGAATAATCAAGAGAAACATTCCTCATACAAGGTGTCTTGCAACAAAAGCTTGAAGTGTTCTCGTGTTGCAGTCTTGAAGCCTGTTTCATGTTTGAAGACCAAGTATCTGAAAGTTTTTCCAAGCACTGTGATCCTTAAAGGAATAATCAGGCTTATGAGCTCCCACATAATCCAACATAATGATGGTAAAGATAAATAAATGTAAGTTTGCTTTGTAAATAAAAATTATAAGACAATGCTGTCTTATAATAGTTCTATAACTAACCCTTTAAATGACACAATTACATAACCGATCGTGGTGGTGATACACCAGCAAACTGTTTTTGTCAGTGTAGTCTGTGCTGATGTTTTCACCACCATAAGAAGACACTCTGTTTATCCCGCACGGCGCGTTTGAAGCGTCACATTCAACAAACTGCTGCCGTCTGGTTTGTACTTGCAGAGTTGGCCGACCTGCCTCTCATCCGACTCGACTTCTCCTGCAATAAGATCACAGAGATTCCTGCAGCTTACAGGAAGCTCAGGCAGCTGCAGCACATCATCCTCGATAACAATCCTATGCAGTCTCCACCAGCGCAGGTAGGACGTCCATCCACTGTGCATGTGCTGATGGCAGGTTGTCTCTCACCTTCCAGTGAAGCTTTTACAATTGCACCATCTAGTGGATGAACGTGCACATTTCTCTGTTAGTGGTTGTAAGAACTCGGACTCTAGAGACACCTTGTGTGCATTTGTATGTTTCAGATTTGCCTCAAGGGCAAAGTGCACATATTTAAGTATCTGAACATCCAGGCGTGCAGGATGGACAAGAAGCCGGACACCCTGGACCTCCCTTCCCTTGGGAAACGCTGCCTTCCACAGCCGCTGACAGATAGGTACTGACACACAGAATATGTTTCTATCTATATTTCTGTCCCTTTTAACATGTTATTTAAGTGTTTCTTTAATAACAGTTAATGCATAATGTTAAACTATTCACTAATCTTGGCTCGGTTGTTGTATTTCTACTTTTTTCTGCATTAATTTGAGTTTATTTTGATGCTTGTGTGCTTTTACTGAAGCATGTTTTTGAATGCATGACTTTTACTTGCAACAGGTTTGTTTACTCTGTTGTGTTTTATTGATGTAAAATATCTGAAACTTCCTCCTCCGCTACTGTTTGCACTTGCAAATGTGATTTTATGGTTTCCTGTCACAGTTATAATGAGCAGTTTTGTTTTTGCATATTTCCAGCATGGAAGATTTTTATCCCAGTAAGAACCACGGGCCTGACTCTGGAATCGGTAGCGACAATGGTGACAAGAGGCTGTCGACAACTGAGGTCAGAGTTCAGATACTTAAGATGAACTGTTTGCCAACACATGACGAACAGGTTAAGATGCTGTAACTAACCTGCCAGAACATTTTGATGCTCATTGTGGAATTTAATTTGCTGCTGCGAGTCAGAAAGTTTTTTTAGAAACAAATTTAAGAAATGGTAAATTCTTGGCTTCATGCTCAGGCAACAGAGCAGAAGAGGATGAGACAGCTCAGTGGAAAATAAAAACATCCAAAGCAGGAGAGCAGTGATATAAAAAAAAAGAAACTGGCTTTGGATCATAAGAAAAAGTGGGCAGACAAGGCACAACCATGGCCAGATAGGTAGGGCAGCAAGGCGGTGGAATATCTGGCAGGATCTGAAAGCATACTGGGCGCCGGGGAGACTGATAATGGGAGGCAGGTGTGCAGGCAGGTGGGTGATCTGGTGGACAGATGGAGACTAACTGAGGCTGTATGAGCTGCACTGCACCCCTCCCCCGTAACTACAGGACGCTGCTGCTCTCTGCACTTTGACACGGTGCACCTGAGAGTTACCTGACTGCACTTTAAACTGCTTTTTGCACATTTTATTCAAAGCATGTTTCACATGCTGCTGCGTGCAATCGCACATAGAGCTGTAGCTCTGTTTGCATAACAAGGAAGCGTCTTTTTAGAGTTCACTGATCTCATGTTTTTGCTGTAAAGTCAAAAGTTTGGACACATTCATTCAGTGGTTTTTCTTCATTTTTCTTCTATTTTCTACTTTGTAAATTCATGTCAAAGACATCAAAAGTGTGAAAAAAAACCCAGATTGTTGCATTATTTAGGTTCTTCAAAGAAGCCACATTTTTGCTTTGATGGTCTCAAACACATTAAGACAGCAAGAAATTCCACAAATTAACTTTTAACAGGATGCACCAGTTAACGGAAAACCATTCCCAGTGAGCAGCTCGTGAAGCTGTCATCAGAGCACGAGGTGGCTAAGATAGAAAACATATTCTGGTTCATTTAACACTTTTTTTTTACTACATATTTCCACACGTGTTTCATCAGAGTTTTGATCTCTTCAGTGTTAATCTACAATGTAGAAAATATAATAAAAATAGAAAAGATTCATAAAAGACATTTGAAAGAGTTGCATGAGAAGGTGTGTCCAAACTTTCTGGTTCTGTTCATGTCTGTGGACTGTATAAAGAACAGACATTGTACAGAAGTGGCGCCAAAACCTCCCAGATCTGGAGCTATCGAGTAACACCCGCCCGAGCCAAACCGAGCATTAAGGGACAAATCCTGACGTAAAACACCCGTATTATAGCATCAAATAACTCATCAAAGTCGATCTTATCAGGAAAATGAACAGATATCCCTGTCAGTGGTAGGGGCTCCTGACCAGCGGCGTGCACAGACTTTTTGAAAGGCAAAAAAAAAGGGCACATCAGCGTTTTCTCGACATAAAAGAGGGCACTTTAGGTTAATTTATGCCTCCCAAGAGAGCTTTTTAGAGCAGTGATTCTCAACTCGTGGGTCAGGACCCAAAAGTGGGTCGCGGACCTTTGCCTGGGCAAAAAAATGGAGATGTTTTGGCTTCCCTTCTGGGGAGATTCCATCATTACGTACAGCCCGGTTTGGTCTAGACGGGGAACGGGAGGTTACTGACACTTTGAGACACGTGTGGGAGTTCACCTCCGTCCCAGACACACAAAAAACTCCCTGCAGCAACTGAATCACAATATTGCACAAGAATCAAACATTTTTCTGTGTGATTGTGAAAGCAGAATCTCGTTAGAGAAGGTTGATGAGCTGCCTGTTTCTGAAGGCTTTTAACTGAGTTTTATCTGTTTATTTATTATTGCCTTTTATTGTTTCAGTCTGGCTTTAATAGAGCTTTATTAGCTACATACAGCGGGCTGCAAAAGAAGGATTATTATAGTGTTACCAGTATTATAATAGTGGTGCTAATAGGGGTTAAACAGTTTGAGGGATTCATATGTTTATTATTGATATTATTATTATTATTATTTGATGATTATATATTATATTATATATTATATTTATTATTGATATGTTCGTATAATCAATAAAATATGTTTTGTGCAAACATTGTTTATCATTATTAAATACCTACTTTTGCAGCCCCCTGTATGTATTTATTTATTTTTAGAAAAGTCTTTAATAAGGTTTTATGATGGCAAAGATAATGATAATATAATAATTATTATTGTTATTATTTTCGAATTATTTTTTATCAATTTTTATTTATTCATAGTTTTTATTTATTTACTTATTTTTTATCTATTTAATTATTTATTGTATTTTATTGTTTCAATTTATTTATATAATTTTATCTGGTGTTTCCTCTTTTTTTTAAATGTGTTTCTAATTGTTATTGAATGTTGTTCTTACTACCCATTATAATGATGAATTAAAGTACTATACAAATAAAGTTTGATTGATTTGACATGAAAATATCATGAATACTGAGAACTGATGTTCCTCCTCCTTCTCTTCCTCCCTGCAGCCGTCTGATGACGACACTGTCAGCCTCCACTCTCAGGTTTCAGAGACAGCCCGTGCTGATGCCCTCTCACTCCTCTCCAAAATGGATTCTTGCAAAGGTTACCGAAAATAAGTATCACATATTCCCTTTGAAAGCAATAAGAGAGACACGGGGGTTGGTTGAATGAAGTGCCTAAAATGTGACGGTTTATTTGATGAACGCGGATGCCTTCTCCCTCTATCAGATCAGGATCTCTATGACTTTATAGACCCCAACCCAGATGAGGATCCTGCTCTGTCAGAGTGTGACGGGCAGCAGAGCAGCCATGTGTCTTGTATAAAGGTAGGAATCTGTCTGTCTGTCTGTCTATCTATCTATGGCCAAAGTTGCGTTCAAATGCTCCTCAGATTATCCCATTTCCCGAAAGTCATATTTTATTTTTTACTGAAAAACAGATCAGGAAGTATTTTTTCCAATTATTCCGACAGCGCCTGAATGCATCTCAAATGGCCGATCTTGCATCTATCTGTGGCCAAGTTGCATTCAAGTGCTCAGATTATCCCATTTGCCAAAAGTCATATGCAGTAATTTTACTGAAAAAAAGATCAGGAAGTCATTTTTCCAATTATTTCGACAGCACATGAATGCAGCTCCAATGGCCTATTTCGCAATGTTAAGGAAAATTCTATCTATCTATGGCCAAAGTTGCATTCAAATGCTCCTCAGGTTATTTAAACAACACACTGATAGTTATTTACAGTATTTTTGTGACAACAAAGTTGCTATTTCTTGTTACACAAGTACTGAAAAACAGATCAGGATGCAATTTTTCCATTTATTCCGACAGCACATGAATGCAGCACAAATGGCCTTCCTTGCATCTATCTGTGGCCAAAGTTGCATTCAAATGCTCCTCAGATTATCCCATTTCCTGAAAGTCATATTTTATTTTTTTGTTATCCTTTTCATATTTTATTGCTTGGAGCATTTAAACAACACACTGATAGTTGTTTCCAGTGTTTGTGTGACAACAAATTCACTCATTCTTGTCAAACAAGAACAGATCAGGAAGCAATTTTTCCAATTATTCCAACAGCACATGAATGCATCTCACAATGCTAAGGACAATTAATCTGTGTCAGCCCTGTGATTCAGAACCTCTCCAAACTTTAAAGGATTCTTCTTTGACCCATGTAACAACTCTCTGTTATGTTCTGCTAGAACATTTTTATTCTCCTGCTGAGAGAAAAACTGCACCAAAAATGTGGTATTTGGCGAAGTTAAAAATCAGGAGATGAAGTCAGTTTCTGGTTTCTGACATGGTGTCTGTGTGTGTCTCTGTGTGTGTTTCAGGAATTAGAGAAAGTCCTTAACATGTCTCACCAAAGCAAAGATAAAGACGGCTGGAAAGAGGAGTCAGGGTGAGTTCATGCTTGAACCAACACATTTCTGTCTCAATCATCACACAATGCATACAATCTATTTTTGGGATATGGTGATTTTGGAAAAACAGTTCTGTGGAAGAAAGGATTTTCCTGCAATGAGTCACAAATACAGTCAAAACAAATGAACGTGCACGGAGATGTTCTGGATTTAATTTATTGTCAATCTTCCAAAGTTTCTCCACAAATCTACTGCAGATCAGAAAACAAATAATGATTGATTAACTCGTGGTTTCCACAGCTGAGCGATCAATCAATCAACTATTATAAATGGTAAACTTCCAGCTCCCTTCATGCTTGAGATACTAATTCATCATGGCTCCGTGTGCTCGGTTTGAGGGACAGGTCGGGATTATCTCTGTAACAACAAAACGACGTGCTAGCAGCTATCCAGAAGAGTCTTTGTGCAGCTTGTGTGCCAGTTTAAAACACTCAGGAGTCAGAATTGCAAAGTTTCTCATGATAGCTTTGTGTTTTTTCCCCCCCCAGCTCTGATAAGGAGCAGCTAGTTGAGGAAGAGGATGACGAGCTGAAGGAAGTTCTGGATCTGAGGAAGATCGCTGTCCAGCTCCTGCAGCAGGAGCAGCAGAATCGGTGTGTGTTTCTCAGACGCCATTAGTCTAAATCTCTATTTTCTTTTAATGCAACATGTGCTGCAGCTGCTGCTGTTTCTCCTTACATCCATCATTCCCATTTCCCCTCTGCAAAGCGACCTCGTGACGTCACTTGCTCTCTCTGATCCTCTCTTATATTCCTGCTCCTTTTCTCTTTCGACTCCTTGCTGCACACTTGATGCTGGGCTTCTAGACGCCGGTCCTTAATCTGCAGGGCGGAGAGTCTCATTCACAGACGGAGAGTGACTGGCCGTGCACACAGGTAGGGAGACTTTCTTTATCATCAGCTGCACATCATATTGAGAAGATGACAACCAGTCATGGTGAATGCTGTGTTGTTTTCTGCATCTACCTTTGAAGTGTCACTCATCCGATCTGTATCTCAACTTTCTGCCATGCCTTTGCTTTGTGGAATCCCATTCATTGTGCAGATGAATCGCCCTTTTGTTGCTCAGTTTGTGAAATTTCCATCGAATTTGACCAAATGTATTTTTTGCTTGAAACATGAGTTACTGTGGTTGACACAGCAGTCGCAGTCATGCAGCTCTGTAACTGAACCTGCGTCTGTCTGCAGATTCCTCAGTCACTCTGGAAGCTCCGGCAGCAAACCGAGGCCCCCGCCTCAGACCGCCCGCAGGTTGGTACCGCAGACCACAAGCACACGTTTACACTGGAGAACTTGTAAAGCACGCAAAAAACCGTGCTATAATTGTTATATATGCTGCCGTTTATCTGTGCTGTATGAGGAAAAACGTGAAAAACTCTTGATTTAAGAAGAAATCTATATCTTTTTCCAACTGGGTTTATGGAAAATAAAACACTTTCGCTGTGATATAATAGTTTTTCAAAGTGGGGGTCCCGACACCCCTGGCACCCCCTGGTGGAAACTTTTTAACATATGTCTTTTAATATATGTCTTTATAATAAAAGACACTGAATATAATGAATAAATAGGCCGAACAGAGAGGAAAACTCCAAAAGCAAGCATGTTTACTTTAAGACATAAATGATAAGGAATGTTTATAACAGAAGAAAGACTGATTATTAGTAATTACTAATGACGATAACAAACACATAAAGAAGCTGTATGTTTAGTTTTTTTATATTTGCCATCATAATGCACACTTTTTTAAGATTTGCAACAGGTGCTAATGCTTTATGTGAAGTTTGGGACCCCCTGAATCGCCACATTAGATCCCAATACTGCTGAAATGTCTGACACAGGATTTTTCAGGCCGATACTGATTTTAGAGAGCAAAAGTACATAAATCAGAGATTAAATCTGATTCTCATATTTAAGGCAGCAGATGTTTTCTGTTGAACATCTCTGCTTGATAAATGACATTCGAAACATCCGAAAATTGAACTCACAACCCACCTTATAAAACCTGACTCCCACTGCCAAACCTGAACTATTCACAAACTGTTTTCTGTATTTTTGTTAAGTTTTATGTAAAGTGACTTTGAGTACCTTTAAAACCACTATATACATCTGATTTATTATTATTTTACTACTAGCAGAGAGACATTTAGACCCATTTAATGTCTTTAATGTGAAGTAATGTGATTATACTTTATTCTAGTGCTTCCCTGGATGAAGGCAGCAGCGGAGCGTCTGTTCTGAGTGGACAGGTACAAACTCTTTTACTTCAAACTGGTGCATCAAATCTCTCAGTAACTTTAATGCTCATGTCTTGTGATGCTTTCTCTCTGGAGGCTGCAGAGAATGACCTTAATTCTCCCCGTCTGCTTCTGCAGCCTTCTTCCTCTTGCTCCTTCGACGGCAGCCTGAAGACGGATCAGTCAGACTCAGAGCCAAAGTGGCCCGAAGTCCCACCGGTCCTGAACCAGAATGAAGATCGCAGGAGGAACAAGTACCTGAGAAAAGATTATCTGAAGGTATGAGTTCAGGCACATGTCTCCTCATAACCGCAGCCGCCTAATTTATGGTTGGCAATAATGTTTTTTTTTTCTGCAGAACAGACCTCATTAGTTGCATGAGACTAAAGTCTCACCCTCAGGATGATTAGTTTTTCACTTAACTGGTTTCAGGCCAAACAATAATATAGTCGTCATGTTGCTGTTGGCAGTGACGTCTGTGGATTCTCCAGAATAACTGGGACATTGTCTGGAAATACAGCCTCCTGTAGATTCATATGTTTTTATGGAAACTTGATGCTGAAAGAGCACACGACTCTGAGGCAATCTGCGTTTCTAGATAATCGTGGGAATAAACGTGTTTTAGTTTGATGAGGGTGAACTGAGCCCTTAAAGACGTGATGTGACAAAGTAATGTACCGGAATCTGAATACTTTATTCAGGAAAGCACAAATAAAGATAATAATAATTGCTTGTTAGTATTCTGGAACATGATCGACATATTTCTAGATGAATAATATGACGATTTGGAAATATATTTCATAAATAATGATATGCAATTATTAATTAATCCATATTTTGATGCTGAAGACACAAAGATTGCATTGCAGATGAATATTAGGTCAGAAAATACAACATTTGCCAGATTTTATGTAGTTTTTGGTATCAAACATGCCCACTTCCTGTCTTCTATCCCAATGCAGAAGCAGAGACATTTATTGGTTTAACAGCTTAAGGCCTTAAATTTGCCTTTTCAGCCTTTGACATCTTAGGTTTTTCTTTTTGGACAAGAGGGTGGATCTGGGGAGCATCAAGAAACTTGTCACAAAGGAGCTTCACCCTCGAACATAAACTGTCTTATTGTCTATTTTACTCTAAATGGGACCATAATTGACAAAATGATCATCATGCTGTATAAAAGAAGACTTGAATTATCCGTTAAAACCATAAACTCATTAGGAAAATGTTTACTTAGATAATAAATTCAGTGAGAAGATGGCTCATTTTCTCATAGACTCCCATACAATCACTCCTTTTTGCAGCCCCCTGCTGGCCATTAGAAACAATGCAGGTTAAGGTCACTTTCCAGGCTTCGTCCACTTCCTTTTATTCCGTCTTTGTTGAGGTTTTTTCCTTGAGAAAAATTCCAGGTTTTCACAAGAAGGTCTGATGACAGAAGTGTGTGACTAATCGTGCGTCTTTCTTTATTGTTATCATCTGTCGTGCAGCGTGAACTCACGCGTGATATCTACACAGATGTTTTCAGGGATCAACAACATGTTGTTTTTTTTCTTTCCTGACAGTACAAGTGTCAGAGTGCTCGGAAGAACTCAAGCGGGAATGACGACTGTGAGGTGGGTGTGACAGATATCAAAATGATAATCTATGAACAACCTTCAATACAAAGCCTTGTTCTGATAGCGTGGACGTTTTGTTTCCAGGAGGGCTTGCGCAACGCTGATTTCAGCACCACTCTGACAGTGTTTGGACTCAAGCCAAGATCAGGTAACAAACAAGTGCTTTTTGTTGCATGAGCAACTTTTTGCTTGTGTACTACTGAAATGATTATTATAAAGTGTGTAAAAATGTGTGATTGAAGTGTCTGAAAAAGAAATATGATGTGATTAAGCATATTTAGTGGGAAAAAACACTTTCTTCTTTGTACATTTGCAATATCTGAATATGACTAGAAAGCAGTTTCTGTTCCTTCAGATGCCTCAAAATCTGCTGGATTTGTTAAATAAGTCTTTATGAGGTGCAGGCAGCTTGTATAAAATATAACAGTGAGTCTTTTATAAACACAGAGGCAGTAGTGCTTCCCAAGGCTCGTATCCAAAGCCAAGGTTTTTTTTTTTTTAAGGTGGAGCCCCGGCGCTCTTTCTCTGGAAGTGAGGAATGTTTCCGAGGAACTGTGGCTCCGTTTCTGTATCAGTACATTAGCAGTCAAGGATAACACACTGCAGGATGAGCTGAGACAACACCAGAGCTGGAGAAAGTGTTGGATACTGAAATAAGGGTGGCACCATGTAGATACACCCCATTAGAAGTGAAAGTCCTGCATTAAAAATGTTACTTATCAGGAAAATAGAAGATAAAAAACTATTAGATGCATTAATGTGTAAGCTGCAGTTTATGTCTGCAGCTGGTTGAGCTGCTGCTAACTGTCTTTTAAGGCTGCAACTAACAAGTTTTTTTATCATGGATTAATCTGTTCAACTTCTGCGTTATCTCAATCAGCCATCTGTTAATATTTGCACATGGAAACAATTACTGGCTCTAAATAAAGTCTGTCAAGTCTTTGGCACTAAATCCTTCTTTGTACTTTACACTGGAAAAAAATTACGATAAAAAGTCTGGCAGCAA
Source organism: Serranus cabrilla (assembly GCA_903364295.1). Taxonomy (NCBI): domain Eukaryota; kingdom Metazoa; phylum Chordata; class Actinopteri; order Perciformes; family Serranidae; genus Serranus; species Serranus cabrilla. Next base: position 47,536 of record CAFUXE010000431.1, on the reverse strand, counting down.
ACTTTGCTACACTTTCCATCAAATAAGTTATTTTACACATAATTTATTTAAAGAATATGGATAATATGCAACCATTTTTTATTGTAAATTATTTTTATTTGATCTTTAATATGATGCTTTGGAAAGACTTTAACCTTTTTTTGTATTATTTCTTTATACATAAAATTTTTTATTTTACTCTAAATAAACAAAGTTGGCTGAATTTTTTAATTCAGCATTATGATGTGTATTTTTTTTTTTGTATTTGTACCTATAATTCACTGTAATTTTACTTTCAAGACCATAAAGAAATTGAAAAATATTGTAAAAAAAAAGAAAAAAAAAAGTCCCATTATATTTACAGAATTCAACTTCCATTTTATGGTCAATATTTCTAATAAAAGTAATTTACCTTTTTTTTAAATGCTTTTTGCACTTAATGTAGAAAGAAACCCCAGTAAAAATAATACAATACATTTATGGAAAATTATCTTTTTTTATTACATTGTTCTTGTAAAATATATTTTCTCTTCAGGACTATAAGGAAGATAAAATGTTGTGCTATTATTTTCTGGTTTGGTTGAGTTAGGACCCCTGTATCTGACTGAAAATGGAGCTCTGCTTTTAGGATATTCGGGAAAAAGACGATCAGATGACTGAAAATCAAGATCTAACTTTTATCATAACCATCTCTGAACTAAAGAAAAACCATGACAAGCATATATGATAAGACGCTGGGTGGGATGAAATTCCAACCAAACTTGCATAAGGAGTTGCGGGAAAAAAATCTGTTTTTTTTCCCCGGTTGACTGAAGCTAAAAGACTGCGAAATAAAGATGCAATGATAAGAAGATAAGCTGCGTTCATTGTGACGCCACTGGACACTGTGATATCTGCATTTACGCACAAGTGCAGACTTTCCTGGAAAGCAGAAGTTCCCCGTGTACCTGATATCACACTGACCTCAGGTCGACCTCAGGTGGCCTGTTGTCACTGAAAGCAATATCTCGTATATCTCGTGTGTATTTTCTGGTAATGCATTTATCATTTCAGCCTTCACCAGAGGAAGCCGCCAGGAGTACACCTCCACAGACCCCAGCTTCACCATGAGGAGGAAGATGGAGCACTTGAGGGAGGAAATCGAGCAGATAGGACTCTTACGACAGGTCAGCTGCTTGTTTACGCTCACACGCCTCGGCCCGCCACATCCGGCTGTTATTCCAACTTCAAGTGGCGTCGAAATCCACAGAAGTGTGTGTGCACTTCATTTCTAAGAAGTTGAGTCATGCTGTGTGACTCATATCATCTGTGTGCATGTTTTGTGTTAAGCAGGTGGAGTTCTGAATCACAAATCTGGACAAAAACGTCCTCCTGCATGTGCCAAACCTTGTTAGCAGTACGATTAGCAACCTGAGGTGCAAGAATGATGTCGGATCTCAGGGTTGAGGTCGTATTTCTCTCCACATGGAGTGTGCAAATGCTGTTAAATTAGTGTCCTACAAACAGATTATTATACCAATATATCCACAGCTGTCACTGGTAAAAACCTTATATCAATGTTTATGTCATTAAGCTGGAGAAATACTGACATTAAACATGAGATGTCTTCATTATCCTTAAAGGGACGTCATCATCAAGCTCTGCAGAAGCCTGATAACGATCCTGAATTAAACCTAAGCTGCGTGTTTTTGTGCTGTGGGACGAAGCCGCAGTCAGAACCCATAGTGACACACGGAGAACATGCAAACCCCACGTCAAAGAGCTGCAAGCTGGATTCGAACATGTGACCCGAGTGCTGTCTTAGAACAGTTTGCAAATATTAATATTCATGCACAAGCCACGGAAACAGCCACAGAACCAGAAAAAATGTACCATTTGATTGCATTTGACACTGTTTTGCACCATTTCGTGGAAACCGGAGCAAAACGGTTCCTTCCTTGATCAAACTGAACGTGCACCAGCGATCAACCAAAGCTCGGTGAGTCCTGTTTGGACAACAACAAGCTGAATCCACATGCAGATATTTATTTATAGATTAGTTCCTTCTTGAAGTGAAGCAGCCCCCTTTTCAAAACGACCAACTTCCTGTCACCGTTTTTGTTGTACTATAGCTACATTTTAGTGCTTTTTAGTGGGAGTACGATTAATACCAGCAGTGTTTTTAGCAGGCGTATAAGTAGTTCATGGGCCACACGGTGGTGGCCCCCCGTGACCCGGGTTGACCCGGATAAGCGGTTACAGAAGATGAATGAATGAATGAATAGTTCACATAAATGCTTTTTCCGTCCGTGCCACATTAGGAGCAGCTGTAAAACCTGCTCATCATGTGGCACAATAATTAGAAGAGGAGGATGTTCCTGAAGGTGTCAGGAAAAGAATACCAGGGTAATTACTTAAACTGTGTTTATAATGAAGATTTCCGATCGCTCTTGTGTGAACACGCACAATACAGATTCCAGTATATTTCCTTTAATAACTGAATGTCCTTGATCCTGTCTGGAGTTCCTCATAAAAGACGAGACGCCGCATCCGTTTCCGTTGCACATCGTTTGATGCACCGAAATCTTTACATCCAACCAAACTCTCGGTGTGTCCTGTTCAGTGCGTTTCCCTCCTTAGAAAACTTTTTTAATTGGAATATATCATGAAAAACTCACTTTCTCACTGCTTATACATTTGGGTATCTGCTGTGTCTTCCAATATGAGAAAAAGAACAATGGATGGCGATTAGGATGGATGTTAATTGATCTTTTCCTCCAAGAAAAAGACAAATAAATCATCATGTGGGTGACTGAGAGTATGCAGCTTATCTACATGGGCCACATTAGTTTTGGCAGTAAAAAAAACCTTTGTAATCTCCCTGAAAATTGTCAAATTTACCATAAAAACCAAAGGGAAGAAAGACGGACATCTGAAACTGGAATGCACAAAGAACAAACAGAGGCGATGTCTGTTTGTATCTGCGTGCTGAATCTCTGTATGCAAATAAAAGGAGAACAAACTCTCCGCAGCAAGTTAGAGATTGTCAGACACACCTAAACTATGTGAAAGAAGTGTGCTTGGCTCCAAACCAAAAGTAAGCAAAGATGGGAGATGGAAAACTCGGATTACTTAGAAGAAAACAATGGAGTCGTGAGGCTGGGAGAGACAAATAATTACCTCCGATTGAGAGCTTTGTGACTTTTATGAGCTCACCCAGTGGACGACAGGAGCTGCAGCCTTTCATCATTTGTCACAGCCTCAATAGGTAAATTTACAGCCTCAGAAACACAAAAGACCACAGGTGTGTTCAGCCCACCTGATTCTGAACAGCCAGAGACAGTTTGTGCTTCACTTCACGTCCAAAGGCCCTTTGATGCAGGTTATTTCCAGATTCCTGTTTTTTTCTGCAGAAGTGCAAATGCCATGAAGCCTGTTTTCCCTGCAAGCAACCACTATTTACAGGTTCTTGGAAGTCTCCTAAACACTATGTGCTAAATGTTTTACAGATAGATAAAGAGGACAAACAGCGGTTAACAGAAACAGATCAGATAGTGTCAGAGGACACAAAGCAGGAGGCTGTTTTCAAAGCCGAGAAGCAACAACAGCAAGACGAGGAGCTGGAGGCATGCAGCCATAATAACAGACTCTCACTTCACTGACAGACCTCACAGTTTTGAGTTCAAGCTTTGTCTTTTCATCCCATTTCTCTGGACGTTTCAAGGCCCTTTTTGTCCGTGTTGGCCTAAAAATCTTGACCCCTTGATCCTGAACAAAAAGCCACGGTTGAGTCTTCGACTGAATTAACTTTCTATCAATAAAATCTTTGTCGTGGCTGGTGAGAGATTCGTTCTCGCCTCGGGAAAAGAGCTCTGCATGGAAACTTTATTTGAGGTTCATAAAAGTAACAGCGTTCACAGACCGCAGTTTCTCATTAAGCAAACACCGTTAGCTGCACAACAAACCCCTTGTTAGTCAACTTTATGGTGAAAGCCAGAAAGCGTTTGATATGGCACACGAAAACATTGTAAAAGATTAACAAAACAAAAGCTCGCCACAAGACCATCAACCAAAATCGTTAAATCACCACCAGAGTTTGAAGGCTATTAATCGCCTGTTGATGGCCGACAGCAGTTGTTCTGTCAGATCAGAGCGCGTCATATCTCACCGCTTTCTCCTGCTGCTCATTGACGGGATCATGATGACAAACACACATTTATTGGACTCGCACCAACTCGCCGCAGGACCTGGACTTCATTGATGACAGTATCTCGTCTTACCCGCATGCACAAGAACAAACAGGCTCCTTTTCGTGACAGACAGCGTGCACGGCTCCAACTTTTGCAACCATTTCTGTGATATATGGCACCCTGTGGTGCATGACGCCTGCTTCTGTGGTAGCTTAAATCCTGCTAATAGCTGTTGAGACACATTCCTGTGAATTCGGTTTTGCCTTTGGCAACTATAAATATCCACATCTGATTTGTTGTGTTCATATTTACTGAAAGGGCTCATCAAGTTTGGGGCCTAAAGAAGCGTCACAGCTTTGTTTGGGATTGTGCATTTTGTATTTCATGTAATTCCCATTTCGGGGTTCAAAATTTGGAAGAGAGAGGGGAAATGTAGATAAATAGCCTAGTTAGAGTCTTTAGAAAGTTCAAACTATTAAAACGTTTAAATCAAATACAAGAAACTTTAATTTTGCACCATTTTTTTGGGCATCCCCTGTGGACCAAGTTGTAGTGTTTTCCTGATCTTGATCAGGAAGAAATATGAATCCTATATTTTTTCCTATCTTTGAGGTGCTGCCATCTCCACACGTATACCACCACCGCCTGTTATCACAGTGTGGTTGTGCATGAATTCAAAATGCTGCAAAATCGACCAAAAATAGCTCATTAGATGGTTTCCATCAATGAATTGGCACGACAAAGCTTGTTGTAAACACAGTCTTTCAATAAAACTTTCGAAAATGTGCATAAAAGTTTTTACACTCACTTTAGGGAAATAGCAAATGTGCTTAATGGGAGATGGAAATGCTTTTTCAGATGTAGCGAACATGACTGATCAGCTGTTTCCACTCTGATAAGAAAGAACAATTACACGTTTTTCACAATTTTATGCTGAAGACTTCTCTCCATTTTCTCTCACATGTGGACAAAGTTATCCAATTATCAACCTCTTTATTGTTTTTTCTCTTTTGCACAATCTCTTCTTCTTCTACTTTCCTGGCAGAGTATCCTACAGCATCTCATCACACTGCCATCTTCTGGCCAAAGCACGTTACTGCAGCTTTGTTTATTTGCTTAAAACCAGCTGATGGAAACAAGCAATATCCTCATTTTCTTTGGTGCAACATGACTCAGTCACTGGAGTTTTGTCTTCTATTCAATTAATATTTCACTTTCATTAGCAGAAAACACCTGTCTTACACTGAATTAAATTCCTCATTTTTATCTTAGTTTAATTTCCAAAAGGCTACGTGGTGGAGTAGCGGTTAGCACCACAGGTTAGCAAGTTCAAACGCAGCCTGCAGCTCTTCTGTGTGTAGTTTGCATGTTCTCCTCGTGGCTTCCTCCCACAATCCAACGACAGTTTAGGTTTAATTAGTGACTCTAAATTGCCCGTAGGTATAAATGGTTGTCACCCAGCTGGGATCAGCTCCAGCCCGCGTTCAGATAAACTGTTACGGATAATTAATTAATAATTTCCAGACATGGAAGTCATTAAAATCTGTGCTGTTTATATAAATCACATGATGTGCCGTCTTCGAGAATATGTCATAAAGCCGGGCTAATAATTCTCAGAGCAGCAGGCCAAAAACTGTAAAAGCTAATGTGTATTGGAAGCACCCGAGACTTGAAATGCCTCAGGACAATGCTGGATTTTCCTCGGAAATCAGAGATATATTTCCCATCCTTTAAACCAGATTATAATCAGGAGCAGTTTGCACATGAACAGCTTTTCTCACAGGATGTACTGTAATATTTTTGAAAATTTGCCCAAATATGACGAGCCGACACAGGCCTGGACACTCTGCTCCGATAATTATCTGGTTCCTCCCTCATGCACTTTCTGCTGCGCCTCATCAGGGCATTCCTGGTAAATAAAGAACAGAAAATTGTCCGAAAATGGAGACAACAAAGAGGCGAATACAGAATCCAGATGCCATGAGGTCATTTTTAATGTGTTTGCAGAACATTGAGTCCAGGCTGAAGGTGCTGCTCCCGGACGATGTCGGAGCCGCTCTGATGGACGGGGTCGTCCTTTGCCATTTAGCCAATCACATCTGTCCGCGGTCGGTCGCCAGCATCCATGTGCCGTCTCCTGCAGTGGTAAGCTCTCAAAAAACCTCCTAAAAGGTTTATTTATCTGTCAAATCACCCCTATAATCAGCATTCTCTGGATAGTAAATGAGCTTTGTCACTCTACGTAGTTGTAATTATCTGCATTGATGTTTGTTTTACCCGCACAACCTCACAGCTGCGTGAAATGTTTTCATGTGTCTTTTTATGTCTAACATGATTGATATTCTGGCCTCCAGCCAAAGCTTAGCATGGCTAAATGCCGTAGGAATGTGGAGAACTTCTTGGATGCCTGTAAGAAGCTGGGTGTCACACAGGTAATGTTACCATTATGTTGTATATAATAGCTTGTCTGTATATGCTTCACTTCATGGTTTTCTTGCTAAGATTGATGATGCAGATGATTTATTAATAATTGTTGGAGCATAACTGACAAATCTACAGAAACTCTCTCTGACTGCACTAAATCTCTGACAGCACGCAGCACAGGCCAGTGAAACAAACATTCATCATTCACTCTGAAAAGCCCTGAGTAGTAAATTCAAACTGTGAGACAGTTAAATGCACATTATAATGCAGTAAATATAAATCAGCTGAAAATGCAAAAAATACCCTGCAAATCAAACTCAGAGGTTCAGTTTGTGTGGAGGCAGAAACTGCCAAAATAATCTGAACTTTATAAGCAAAACACCTGATTCTGACAACTTTTTTTCCATCAAACTTTTTTTCTTTGAACACGTTTTCTAACCTGGCAGGACAAGTGGTCCAACTGATTTTTTGGAGGCTTGATTGCTTCCCCGTAGCCCCAATGTTCATGTTTCAATGTTGGTGATTACCGGATTTTTCGGACTATAAGGCGCACTTAAAATCCTTTAATTTTCTCAATAAAACGGGGGACCAAGTGATCCCGGCTCTGTGCCACCTTCAGAGGAAGTAACAGAGGCGTTAAAGGGATGTTCAGCAGAATACAGAACAACTTTTCTTGAGTCTGTAGAAACTCTAAAGCGAGAAACAGCTCTTCCAGCTTGGTCTTCGCTGCTGCTCTGTTACCTCTCCTGTGTTTCACAACGCAGGATTTTAATGTGAACGTACGCCAATGTTGCGAAAGGATGGCAGAGCTCGCTACAGCACTTTTGCAAAAAGCACAGCGTGTAAAATGCTACGGATATCTAATTTCAAGTATTCAAGTATCTCAAAACGATATAAAATAGTTATGTTGCTTTGAGTGAACGTTACAAAGTAGTGACATGTTTAATCAGATTTATAGATATGGAGCAGTGCAATCAGGAGGGTTTCATAAACATGCTTCTGTTCGTGATAATAGAAACCTCAGATGATTATCTTAAAAGCCTCTAACTGTTAGGATCCCATTAGAGGTAAGTCAGAGATGTTTCCTTGTAATTAGGGTGAACCAGCGTTTTAATTAACGAGACGAGGAGACGACGTGTCTTTTAACCGCCGTCTCTCTGCTCACCCAGGACAAGCTGTGTCTGCCCCACCACATCCTGGAGGAGCGCGGCCTGGTGAAGGTGGGCGTGACCGTCCAGGCGCTGCTGGACCTGCCGGCGTCCAAGCCAACGCAGCTGTCAGCCGTTTGACACACGCCCGCGCGCTGCGTCCAGCCCGCAGTCACCCAGCCGACCCCTCTCCCCAGCCCCGACCCACACCCCGCCGCCGGGGACCAGAGAGCCCCTCGGGGCGAGGACCCGGCGGCTCGTGGATCTTTGGGAGTCTGCTTCTGCCTGACTGAAACGGGAGACAGGAGGACAAAACGCCTCGGTCTCTTTATATGATGTCAGCCGCCACTCCACTTCCTGTGCATCACATCTCCACTTGTATCCTGTTCCTAGTTCCTGGGGTCATCCTGTGTGTGTGTGTGGATAAGCAACGTGACTGTGTGTTTCCTGAGGAGAGAGAGAGACAGTCGGGTCTGTGTAAAGACCCGTGCATCCCTCCTCAACACGCTCAGTGATTATTGAGCCTGCAAGTGCCGGTGCTGACATTTCCCCGCTGGTGCAGTGAGGAGATGACAGACACGTGACTCACTCTTTCACTAACGAAGCCGTAGCTGCGCCCCTGGACTCGCAGCCTCAAACTGATGTTGCTCTGTTGACTTCTCCGAGCGACCACGTCTCCACCTCTGTGGCGTTGTTTGAGAGAAAACGACAGGTGTGTCTCCGGGAACGCGTGACGATTATTGGATTTCATTTGGACTTTTTTTGGAAGTCACGCTCAAGTTCACACTCTGTCAGTTTTCCCTCAAACTATGTTGTGGTTGCAACTTATTTAACACTGTACAAATGATTACTCGAACAAAAAAAATCCTCAATGCAAACGTGCATTGCATGACATTTCAGCACTGTGAGAGCATGTGCGAGGCAGCACGAAGCAATTTTCATGCTGTATTCCAACTTTTTTACAGCTTTTATACTTTCTTTCCAGTCATTGCCAATTATCCAATTATCACTTGCCATTTTTGTGGTGTTCGGAGCATGGGTTGGCCATGTCAGACAGTTAGGATTTTATTGGTTTGCATAACCTCAGATGAAACATGTTTTTTCCTGTGAGTGTTGTGGGGGAGTTCGATCAGAAAGGGACCTCAGTTCACTCGCTCTGATCCCGCTGCCAGAACACTCTGCTGTCTGATACGTTTAATTATTTCAGGGAAATATAATTATTTATGTATTTATTATTGTGTTTATATTTATAAGTCGTTGCTGCTGCTGCCAGTTCAGGTGCGGTGCAGCTGAACATTAACCTGTTTCTGTTATTCTGTCTGTGGTGAATCAGCTGAAAGCTACTGTTCCTGTGAACTGCCTGCACCACTGACAGCTCTCACACTTTAACCCCCTTTGGAAACTGGATGTAGTAGAATGCGGGCGCTCTAAAGACATATATTCACACCGTTTATCATTAGAGCTGACAGCAGCGTTGACAGAATAATAGAGGCCTGATTGTGGCAAACATTATGCAAGATTTGTCATGTTCACAATGGTGGAAACGGAGAATTCACGGCGGTATTTGTCGTCTCCTCATTAAGTTGTGTACTTTAATCTTTCAAAGTGGATTATTAGTTTCTGTTTTTTAGGATTATTGTTTCTTAAGGGCCATGTCAATCTTGTTTGCAGGTGATTGGCACATAAGTCCACGTTCATTTTAAAATCTTCAACATGCAAAAAAAGAAAAATGATAGTGGAAATTAAAGTTATAAGTCTGCATATCAGTAAAAATTCTGCTCATTCTTGACGTGTGCATTGACAGCCGCCTGTAGTTGCAGAAAACAAGTAATCACAGTAGTTTGAGCAGATGTCAAGAGAAGACATAGCTGATTATAATGCAAAAACTGCTAGATTATAAGTTTGTTTGTGCAACAGGACTTAATGCCTCTTTAACACCTCAACACAAACATAATCGTGTGAAACAGCATCTAAAAACATGACATGTTGTGCCTTAAAGGAGGAGTATTCTTCGTTTTTTTCCTGCAGTTTTTTGTATTTTAAGTTTTGCACCGACCGGTTCATTTCATTAAATCATGCAGTTTAGGGTTGGATAACATCATAAAAGGCTATAATAATATTTTCACCACTTTCGCCAAAAATGACTGAGTCTAAAAAGTTTAAGATCTCTTTAAAGAATTCTCTTTTACTTTAGATTTGTTCAAACCAGATTTGGGAGAAAATACCAGCAAAAATCAATCAGATTTGTTACTTTTTAAGCACACAAAGAGCGCCAATGCAAACCTACGCCCTGGTGTTGATGTTGAAGGGGGTGGGGGCTTTAAAATCACGATTTCACGCTAAGTGTCTGATGAAAGATGCTGTTGATGCTTGACATCATCCATCCACCCGACACTAATGTGACTTTTATTATTTTTTAAATCCATGATGTATCATTTTCTGCCCCAGAGCTTCTTTTCTTTTCTTCTCAGAGGATGCTTTAAAGTTTGTGCAACATAAGAAGCTTTCCTGCTCATGACCTGCAGGTTTTGGTTGTCACTGACGTCAATAACCATCAACTAAGAGTGAATACCTGCGGTTAAATTCACTCACTCCTTCACGACAAGCATGAGTCAGTCTTTTACTGTTGACTCCAGCATTGAATGCTGTTCCTGAGAACCTCTGCTTCCTCTGAATCGGCTGTATTGACTGATTTTATGGCATCACTTTCCATGGAAGAGAGGCCACAGGGATGCAAAACAATACAGGGCTTCCAGTTTATCAAGCTTTGAGTGTAATATAGACACAGTTTATCCTGTCAGGTTTTTACCTGAAGCAGAAATTCCCTTTCAATTACAGTTTACTTCAGGTTACGAGGGGTCATTTTCTGCTCTGTTGGACGGCATGTAATCACTCTTTCCTGCTGCAGACAGACAACATGTATTAAACGTAGACGCATACCGTGAGCCACAATAGGCTGCACCTGCAAACACAATCTATTAAACACAGTCATTGCCCATAATTATCACCTTGTTGCATAGCCGGGCCTCCCTCCACAGACAGAGGAGCTATAGAGTGCTGCAGGAATGAGTCCAGAAACCTCTCAATGAATTGGTATTTTAACTCTTCTGGTTCCCTTTAGTCTCGGCGAAAAAGGTTTTTGGTTGCATGAAACAGGCTCTGTGGTGATATGAATGTCTGCTGAACAGGGAATTCATATTACATGTGACCTCGGATGGGTACAAAAGCAGCATCGAAGCTGTGTGCAGAGACGTGAAGTCACCGCAGAGATCATATGTCGTTGCATCCAAATCCAGAATTTCATCCCTGCAACTCTCCATATGATCAAAAACGCTCCTGCTTGTTTGCATTTTCTAATAGCTGAAGGAATGGAAGATATAGCAGCAGTGTACATCCAATGCATCACTACGTAAAATGTTTTCCAACTATGAAACACAAGCAGACGGGAAAAACAGCTAAAAAACTGTAGCATGCAGCTCTAAGTTAGCATAACAGAAGCGTAGCCTCGTGACTTCTCCTGAACTCTATAATTCCAAGTTCAGAGACATTGAAGAAACAGAACTGGTGTGTTTCCTACCTCAGGTTTGCTTTGTCACATGTTTGACCATAACCTCCTGTGTGTATTTACTGCTCTCTGATACGTTACTGCACATTTTAGACTCACAGTTGCTTCATGTTTTCAAAAACAGGCCGAGGGTGAAATCACTAAGAGGTTATTTTGTGGCTTAATAACTATGTGTGGTCACGGCGGAGGATTTTAATGGAATTAAAGCAGATTTTCAGATACAACTCCAAAAAAAAGTTGGGACATGATGTGATGACTTGTAAATCCTTTTTGGCATAAATTTAAAAATGTTTTGACAAATATCCAAAGACATGTTTTTGTAAGTATGGACTCTGAATTGTGAAATTGATGCATTCTGTGTTTTTATTTGCACAGCGTCCCAACTTTTTATTGTTCGAGTGAGCACAAACAGCCGGGAATCATTTCTCCTGAGGAAAGAAGTCTGAAGCATCTAAACTTAGAAATACCATCTGTTAAAGCCTCTATAAAACATTAACGGATATAGAAATAATAACATGTTGCATTCACACCCTGAAATATCTTTGTTATGAGGCCAATTCAGAGCAGTTAGCCGTATCGCTGCAGGACACGGGGACACAACGCGCACCTTGCGTACGTTTTTTTTGCAGGCTATGTTCATGGTATTGCAAGCTGCATGTCTGGGCACGAGCCATCTCCCTACATGTACTTTGCGTCCCATTTGATCCTGTTTTTATTCTCAGTAATTGCCTTTAGCGTTGGGCCTTCATTTAGTAACGCACATGCCAGTGCATGCACGCCGGAGCAGATCAAAATCAGTTCAAATTATGTGAAATGTGGTATGTTTTAGCGGTACACAGTTACATATTGAAGAACAAAGCAGCTGTGACTTACGGGACTAATCATCTTTTCAAATGTCACACTGATGGTCTTCTTTATTTATATTTACCTGAATACTCTATGGCATCTACGCTGCCCTTTTTTATATTATTTAAGTATGTTTAAGTTATTTTTTCGGCTTTATTTAAAAGTGGAAATGATAGAGTGGAAAGGAAAGCCAAGCCAGATTCAAGTCTGAGTCGTAAGCAACCCCAAATCTTTTTTTATATTATTTATTTACTGTAAATTAACAAAGTGCCAAAATCATGAAGGTATCCTTTCATCGCAGCCTTTAGTGTTTGAGCAGAACGACGTCCATTGTCAGCCCTGACGGAGAAGCTGTATCCGGATCATTCAGATCAGTCGTGCGATTATTTTCGAATATGAAAGACCTGAAAGCATTTAGTGTGATTGTGTGTTTAGCAGCGGTTGCAAAGTCTTTGTTTAGCAGGATACGTTCACACGTAATTTAATCTTAAAAGAGAAGTCACACGCCCTTGTGTAAATTGACTCAGTTTGCAGTGGCTGTAATCACCCCTCCTGTTCATACCGGCAGAAGAAGAAGAAGTCCTTGAGGCTAAAAATTAGGCTAAAGACAAACCCAGTGAGTGTATCTTCTGACTTTACAGTCATTCAAACGTGAAATTTTCACACTGGGTTTCCAAAATAATGCCAAAAAGTCACACAAAAAAGGGAATTTCATCCTTAAAAGACTAACATCAGAAGCGGTCCGCTTGATTTGTCCAACTCAAACTGCTGAAGCGTCATATTAAAAGGGAAATTCTGCCAATATTCAACCTGCTTTGTGTTATTTAGTGTTGGTCACGCACCAGATGACACAAAACACAGATCTGCAAATCTAGTTTCCCTTTGTCTGAACTTTCTGAAGTATTTTACACATAATGTTTTAAACTGGACTCCCATGAAGCGTGCATTTATATTACCCTTTAAAAGACTGTTTGGAGAAGTAAAACCTCTTTTTTTAAACATTAATGTGTGTGTTATCAAAGTGTTTTACCTCTGCTGTTCTATCTGGTCTTTTATTATTCACAGATCCAACTAATAAATAGATTAGCTGACAGGTATTTACTGAGGCGTGGGAGCAGGTTAGTGTGTTTCTGGAGAAGAGCAATTTATTTTCATTTCGCTTTTAAGTGGCGCTCCCTTTACACCTCACCTACAGCGAAACATAATGAGCATTCAGAAATGTGTGAAATTGGCACGCTGTCCTCCACTGATACTGTCAAGGTGCTGATCTATATGTTCTGTAATGTGTCGGTAATAAAGCCGCTGCAGTTGTTTTCTGCATTCTTGCACCGACTGCATCTGTACATGTAATTGGTGAACGTGTCATGACAGCCATCAGACCTTTTATGATTTAAGACTTGTCTGCTTCTCACCCAGAGCAAAAAGTGAAACAGTGAGTCATGTCGAGATACTACACTGCCAAGAAAAAGTCAAATGTATGTACATAAGCTTTTTGTATTTTAAATCAAGTCAAATGCATGCAAGATGACCAAGTGGCTGAAGCTGACCCTCTGTACATATCATCTGTATAAAGAACAGGGATTTCTTAAAAAAAAAAACATGGTCGATATAAAATAAAGTCAAATTCTTTGCAGATGAGTCTGTCTTGTCTTTACATGCATGTCTCCGCCCAGCGGAGCGTATCGACAGTGTGTGATTTATTGTGGAAATGGACCGACGAATTGTGCAGAAAAGTAAAATGATTGTCCTGGAAATGATTTCTTTACAAGTGTAATCAGGTTTATGTGCAAGATGAAACAAATTGTGGCCAAGCAATTTCACTAATTGTAGTAATATTGTTATTAAGTAGAGCAAGTCATGATGAGTCATAAATGAGGTCAACAGCTGTAAAAGCACAGAGGGCAAAGACTTCTTTACCCGCCATGACAGCATGTAATTGGCCTGTTTTCAGTCTGTGTGTCGTCATGGCAATATGTGGTCCCGGAGACGCCTACTGTAGAGGAAGTGTGCCAGTGTTTGGTACTCTGTTCGCCTCTGGACAGATGTTCTGCGTCACAACAGTGCAAGATGCGTCATGAAACGTTACAGGTGTGTTGGTGAGGTCGAAGTGAAAGTATTGTCTCTGTACAACACGTCACCAACCAGCCAGGCAAAGAATAAATGCAAATAAATGAGTCTTGAGTGGCTGAAAAGTGAAGCCAATGCAGAAGGCTGCAGTTCCCCAAATGGCCACTTGAGGCTGGATCCAAACGGTCGTCGACCCTCATTGACCTCCATGTTAAAATGTCAAACTTTACAGCAGGAATAAACATGTTTACAGCCTGGAACACCAAATGGTTTTGATTCTCACTTTTTACCCGTTTTTTTATGTTTTGACAGCCAAAGAATCTGTTCTCAGCCGGGAAAAACTGGTTACAGAGCAGCACCAACTCTTACATCAGGGGTTGGGGACAGAATTATCATGACCAAATTAAGAGTTTCGTTAATTTTATTTGATTTGCTTAACTGCCATGTTGCCACTAAGGCTATCGTTAGCTTACAACAAAGGCTAACATCAACATCTTACTTTCAGTGTTTAAAAGAAAATACTGATTTATTTCATTCTCTTCTCAGTAACCTCCACACTGTCCAACAGTCTGGAAACAGTGACACCCTTTGTTTGATAAAAGTGTGTTTTTGAAGATCAGTGGAGGTTTAATTGCTGCACACTAGTCAAGGCCAATGATTTTAATAAGAGACTTCTCTTGTTGTAGGAGTAACTCGAGACATGTTATCTGTTGATGACCTCAAACTGATTAAATACTGTTTACTGCATTTCTCTGTTCTGTTCAAACTCTTTGGGTTATGTGAGATTTTGTGCACCGTTTGAATAAAGAAACACTTTTTGACTTCAAGATCCTCGTCTTCGGGAGTGATTTGTCACCCACAAGAACATAATTGCCGTCCACAGAAATCAAGACGAGCAGCACAAATGTGTTGAATGAGTCGTGTTTGGATGTTGGCTTGTGAAGCCAAGAGCAACATTTGTAAAGAGACGATGAATTCTGCTGTTTTTGTTATTATTCTTGCAGAGAGAGCCAGAACTCAGTTCATGAAAACAGTTAGCGTCCTTATTTTATACAGTTTTACGGTCCTAAAAAGCTTCCTAAGGGGTCGTTCTTGCTCAACTATTCGCCGCCATTTTAACACAAAAAAAACAATTTAAAGAGGAAATCAGTGGAGTGTAGAAGTAGTGTTGTTTTTATTATTGTGGCTCCGACTTGCTTCCAGTTTGCGGGTTTCCCCTCCCGATCTTATCCCCGTCCCTCCTGGAACCAGGTCCTCCTGCCGAGTTGTTTTATTGGTCTCTCCAGTTTCTGATCAGCCATCCCAAGCCGTCCAACATGCTGCTCAATCTGTTTCTTTTGACTCCGTTCCAAGTAAATCCATCAATGCCTCCAACCTCCGGGCGACCTTCCAGAGCATCCCGTCTGCTTTTCTTGTAGTTAGTGACTGCATGACTGGTTCTCCGTTTCTGGATTAGCTGGTCCTGTACAGCCTCTTTATCTACCTGTGTGTTCGTCCTGACACCTTTATTTTTTTTCCCAGGCCTGCCTGAGTCCAGCTTATCTACCTACATGACTGCTTATGGTGTCAGAGGTGAGAGGGCGTACAAAATCACGTACGTCACCTTGCACAGCGAAGGTTCAAACTCAGTTTGAAGAAGTGATGAGTCATCTATGTGTGGGTGGGAAGCCGGTGAGGGATCGACTTATTGTCTCTGCGAGGAGCTGCCAGGCTGCCACAGGGAGCGGTTCACATCGTGAATAGGGAGGCAACATAATGCTGGTACTGACTAAGTATCAAATGGAGCGTGTCTTTGTATTGTTTTCATGACGACTGTGGGAATAAATCACATGGCCCACAGTTATTTTTCAGATTTTTGCAGTATTAATCACTTGTTTAATCTTCTAGACATCACATTGCCCAAAAACGTCCAGCTCCACTTTCCCTCATATTAACGTAAAAACAAATATATAATTTAGTTAATCTACAGAAATATACATGTGTAAATAAGATATTCACTGTATATTATCTATAGTTTAAAAGAAATCTGTAAAATTACTTACTTAGGCTGCCAGAAGCGTTTATTTTACGATTTTTTGTGTGTGTTTGTATAGTGTAATGGGCTATTTCACATGAAATATTGTACTATTAGCATAGGTCTATTATAGTTTTCATACATACAATAAAATCTCACAAATTAAAAAGAAACTGTTGGAATTTAAGACCATTTCAGACCTGAACTTTTCCAAATTTGGGAAAAATGCAGGGTGGAAAAGCAGGATATTATTATCTGCAAAACGTTTGTGTCACTGACCTCTTGTGGTTTTAAATATGTGCAACACTGACCACTGCACGTGCATGCTTTTATTTGCATCTGATATACATTTATACATTTCATTCATCCACAAACTGCAGCTCGAGGAGCCTGACAGGAGTATAAATAGACTCATCTGTTTCTCTGCCTCCCCCTCCGCAGCTTCCTCCTCCTCTGCACACAATATTTATATTCGCACTAAAACATCGGTGCTCACCGGTTTCCTCCAACAGACGGAGACTCCACCGGAGAAGAACGGCTCCATTGTCTGACGTTCAGGCTTGAGTAACACGCCGTCAGTCCACCCACGCTGCTCGCCTCCTAAACTCTGCCTGAACCTGCCTCAGAGGGGAAAACTGTGGTGCCGTAAGTACGTGAGTCTCTTAACCCTCACAACTTTAAAAATATTTTGGTTTTGTAGGGCGACATCAGTCTAGTTTTAATCTTTTTTTTTTGTGATGCTTTTATTTTGGTAATGCTTTTATTATTTTTTCAGCCTTTTTAAATTGAATCAGAATTATCCTGGTAAATAAATTATATAGTAGTAGACATTAAAGTGACCTCACACAGTGATATATTTATGTATTTTTTTGTATTTTAACGTCTTTTTTTCTTCCCCCAGTCTTTAGTAACAAGAGTTTATTCTACAAAATGATGGCGAGTAAATACTGTCTGGCGCACCTGATGCTGCTCTTGGTTACCTGGAGGGAGAGCATGCATTGCAATGGACTTACAGGTTGGTCCAGAGCACTTTTCTTTTAAAACTGTTATAAAGTTATCAGTAACATGCACCTCTTTGCCAGCTCGTGGGATTTTTTAAATTTTCATTTAGTGTGCAGCACAATTATTTCATTGTTCTGCAGAAACAGGGAGTTTTGCCAGTTTGGGTGCGACTTAGTGCGAACCTTTCCAAAAAAAAACTCTGGCAGTCACACTACACATCCACACCTTTGGAGTGGATACAAGCAACAAGCTGCCTTTTTTTAAATTCCTTTTAATTTCCCACCTGCAGTGGATCCTCCGGAGGACCTGAGGATATTAGACCTCGGTCATCTTGGGCACCTTGAGATTACGTGGAGCCCCCCAGCCAGCCTGATTAATGTGACAGAGTGCTCACAACTGTACCAGCTGGAATACTTCAACACGTACAAGGACAGCTGGACTGTGAGTTCTCACCATTTTATTCACATCTGAGACAAATTATTATACATTACAGGCAATTGATGGAGGAAATTCATCTGTTACATGTCATAAAAGTTCAGTTTTTGTATTGTTTATTGACAATGTTTGCATGAATCAGCAGGATTCTGCTTATAACCTGCAGAAAATGCACTTTTTTTGGGAAGGATTTACGCTTTTGACGTCTCATTGGAACCTGATCAGCTCATAGAATTTGTAGGGGGGGAGAAAAATCTGTTTTTATATCTTGAAAAATATTTTTTAGAAGATCTGACGTGTCCCTTTTGTCATGGACATTGCTGAGTCAGTGCTTTAGATAAGTAGGGCAGCTCTGTGGAATCAGCACAATGTTCAATTATGAGCATATTTTGGGTGCAGTGCTGAAGCTGATTGCAGCAGAGTTTGATTTAGCTGTATCCTCAGGTAGTGTCGGGAGCTACATGACATTTTGATGAGAGAACAAGTTCACCTGGCTTCAATTTTACACACCCTGGAGGCTTGTTGATGCTCTGAGAAAATTCCACTGAAGTTAACCCCTCAAAAAGCCTTTCATGGCTGTTTTTTTGTTACCCTTTAAGCATTTGTTATCCATCTCTCCTCTCGTCTGCATTTACGTCTAAATATCTAGAAGACAGATCACCAAAACGTCTGTCATTTCACACATGCTTGACTGGATTTCCCGTAAGATCTCGGCTTTTATTCTGCCTGTAGAGGGTTGATTAAGCAGGAACAGACACGGGTATGTTTACAAGTGATGCTGGTGTCTATGACACATGACAGGACTATGTTATGACTAAGACAATGTGCATATCCAGGCCGAGGGTGACGATGGCCGACTGTGTTTGATGATGAGGACAGAGTACACAGTAATGTGAGATCATGAGAGTTCGCTTCACTAATATTTCCATCATTGAAGTCAGCTTTTCCCGTTTAGGATTCCTTCCGTGTTCATCATCCAGAAGGTTTTAACTGGGAGATTTTATCCGCCACAGTCTCCAAAACAATTAGACCAGGTGGTTAAAAGCAGTGAAAACACAGAAAAAGCATGTTCAAATCTGTTTTTCTCCAAAACTGTTCGACGTCCCGGGGCCTCAATCATTTACTCAACTTGTTGCTCTCATAACTAAAGATCCAGACATCTGATGATGATGATAATCCTACATCAGGTTGTTTTATATTTTATTAAAAACAAGCAAGATCTCAAAACGTATATTCCACAAAAATGCCAATTTATGATCGATTCTTTATTAAAATTGTGATTCTCTCCAGGTTTGAAGCAAAACTGGGATAGTGCAAGTACACAACATCATAAGTCTAGATGTCTTTATATATTTCAAAGTGACAAAGTAACATATTATACTTTTAATTGTTAAATTGTGAAACACAGCAGCTACCAAAGCTAGAGCTTGACTCGATGAAAATTTTAATATTTTTTGTATTCGGTGCATTTAGTTTAAAAGTTTCTCTTCGTCGTTGAATACTTCAGGACATCAACTTCTTCAGTGATTAGCTGAAGCATCAAACAAGATTAACTGAACACAAACCCAGATTTGAATACAAGCATCAATGGAAGCACAGCGTCAGATTTCCCCAGAACAACAATCTTTTCAAGTTCTGGGTCCAAATGTCGGACGAGCCCCCAAATATGTAACGTCCCCAATTTCAGGGAGGGATCAGAGAGACAGAGTGATGTTAAATAAATAACTATTAGCAAAGAATAATGATGTTTTAATGTAATGAAGTATTTACAAATGATTCTAATGTAACTCAAAACTACTTTTTAAACAGAAAGTGATGATTAACATAAAGTTAGGCACTTTAAATATGAACAAAATGCACACGATTGAGGAAAAGATGTTACACCTTCCCTCCAGAAATCTTGAGTCTGATTTTAAAATCCTAACCAATGCATACAGCTTGCTGCTGTTGAGTGGCCTCCACTGTATTTAACCATCACGTCCTTAAATAGTGAGAAAAAGAAGAAATCTCGTGCATTTTCAAGATTGGAAGCAAACTTTCTGTCAAAACGCATCTTTTCAAGCTGTAATGTGAACGACAGGCGTGTGTTTCTGGATTGGCAGGGCCTGCGGACTCCTGTGACGACACAAACTGCCCAGTTTGACCTGATGAAAGATGTGAGAGTGAGAGTGTACACCTTGCTGAGTGGACCCTGCACCAACGGGACTCTGATCAAGAGTACCAGCTACACTGAACTGGTCCAGAAGCCTCCCAGCACGGGTCAGTCCTCAGGGTTTAACAGATGATGGATAACATTTTTGCTTAAAAAAAATAAATTGACATTTATTGGTTTTCTTCCATTCTCCACCTCTAGGTATTGCGGACACTGCGGTCCTTGATTTTGACTGTGTGTTCCATAACAGGAAGCACGTGGAGTGCAACTGGAGAAATAGCTCAAAGACGCCGGCCAACTCTCAGCAAAATCTATATTTCTGGTAAGTCCCCAGACTTTATCTCCTGACACCATGATGCTGGATTGGAATAAAATGTCTCAAGAACACACTTCTGAAAAACTTTGGGGATTATTTGATTTGTTTACATCCACTTTAGTATCAAATTGGTCTAGATTATCCTGAGACTCGCTCATGCTCATTTGGAAAAACTAGATCCTGTTAAAAAATAAAATTCTGCTACTCAGAGACTCTGAAGACATGATTGATTCTGCTGAGACGAACGGTCACGTGACAAATATTCACTGAAAATCTGTTTACACAGAGCTGAGAGGAGAGGACAGGAGAGGTTAGAAGTAGGGGTTGTTGTAGAGGGTTAAAACGGCGATCGTGAAACCGCTTCACAACAGATCATATGAATATTTCGTCATATCATACAAACCCTTTCACAAGGAAATGTTAGGAGTACACTCTTGGTTTAAATTAATAGATAGCATCAGTGTAATTAATGTTATCGGTCTCCGTTTGTTCCTTCAGGCACAGGAAGCTGGAAAAGGCAGAGGAATGCCCGAAATACTTAATTTCAACTGGAACCAGGATTGGCTGCATCTTTAATGAGAAATCTCTCCCCGAGTTCACCGATATCAACCTCTGTGTAAATGGCTCGTCTCCTGGGGGGCCCCTGAAGTCATTATTCACCACCCTGCAAATCCAAAACCACGGTACGTGTTTGCCTTCTGGAGTACAACCATAACATCCAAACGGAGCGATTACACAGTGATTACAGCCCTAATGTTTGGGCTGCATGTCTGGTCTCATTACTTGAATGTGATCTCACCAAAATCTGCTTTTTGTTTTCCCCCCAGCCCACTTCTGTCCTCCAATCTGTAATCATTGTTTTTCATGTTTATGCAGTAAAGCCTGAAACTGCAGAGAAGCTGCAGCTGAACACAGGCCCAGACGCACAGCTGGAGCTGCACTGGGACGGTCCCGTGGGGAAGATCCCCGAACACTGCCTAGAATGGGAGGTGGAGCACAAGCAACAGGGACCTGACGGGAAAATGACTTCGGTATGGTGCACATGATGTTTTATTTCTTCTGATAAAGAAGTGTACTAAGCTGAGTCCTTTTCATAGACATCCAAGAAGATTGTGTAGCTTTCCACACCCTTTAAAGGCTTAGACCCCTGCAAGCGTGATGACAGACCACCTATATACGGGATTAGAGTTCTTGGAATCACATTAGCATCCATCATCACTAAATCTTTCCATCCCTTTTCTTTTTATATATGAGAATGATCCCAAGAATGTGAGGGCGGGGATTTGTTTCCTTAGCCTAACATGCTTGTCATTTGTTTCATTCCCTCTTAAAGCCTTTATTCTCCTTATAAAAGTACTGAGGGCAATTGTTCGGAAAGTGTGCTTCAAAACCAAATGTCAGCGCTGATCCCGTCAGACTTCCAAAGAGTCTAAACACTGTTGACATTTTGAATATCTTGGCAAGTCAGAATATCAGACTGCCAGTCATGGGAATCAGAATAGGAGCTCTTTCAAGTTAAACCTTCTGATCCCTAAACCGTTTCATTGCGTTTGTTTTGTCGCTCTTTTTACATTTTACTCACTGTGGCCTTGTATTTCCCTTCAATATAAATGAAAAAGTCCTGCATTTCTATGGATAAATACATTTATTTTTAGATGGAATAAAATGGAATTGATATTGTCATGGATTTTGGAAAAAAGAATTGGGTCTCGGCATGTTATATATATTGAATTATTTGCATTTTTACAACTTCTATCTGCAACCTGTCCTGTCCTCTCCTCTCGGCTCTGTGTAAACAGATTTTCAGTGAATATTTGTCACATGAACGTTCGTCTCAGCAGAATCAATCATGGCTTCACAGTGTCCGAGGAGCAGAATTTAATGTTTTTAAGGATCTAGTTATTACAAACTATTATAAATGAGACATGTAGAATAAAGCGATTTGAACATTAATATCACAATTTTAAGCTTTTTTTTAACGGTAACTTTCATAACGTATGATCCATTCAAGGACTGTTGGAAAGTTTAAAATTGGACAATAATGCCTGTTTTTACAGCTTCTTTCTTCGACAAACTGTTCACTTTTGGAAATCTTTAAAGAAGAAGAGATTCCCTCAACTTTTATTTGTGCAAGAATCCTCTGCTTCTGAAGGAAATCGGAATCAAACGTTGTCCGTCTCTAACTATTATTATTTTCATATGTTTTTGTTAGCAGCCGAAGATTTCTACCAAACAGACGAGTGTAACTCTGACCTCCATCCATAACAACGACAGACACTGCTACAGGGTTCGGTCCAAGCTGCATAAGTACTGTGCAGAAAAGAGCCTCTGGAGCGAGTGGAGTAGTCCGACATGCTTCCCAGGTAATTACGGTTCAATTTACTGCAAAATCCCAGTAAAACCAGTATTTTATTGTCATCATTCCAAAGAAAAATATAATTTCTAGTGTGAAATCTGTTCTGAGTTTTACAAACAATCTTATTGTGGGAGATTTTTTTCTAAATTCTCCTTAAATTTCTTTTTTACAATCTTACTCAAACACCAACTTGTTCCCACAGTAATATGCAACTTATGCATAAGCTTTTATTAAATAATGGGTTTTAAATTCCTGAGAAGCGTATTACTAATCTGGCATTCCTGGAAGATCTATTCAGAGTTTCCAACGAACTACAAATTAAGATGTGAAGAAACTTTTTTGTTTAAAGCCACAGCAAAAAGTCCGAATGAGTCACAGTAACTTTGTGGATTCCCAGCTGGAGGAGCCTGATGTCGCCATCAAATAGTAAGTTTAACTATGTTTTATTTATAATTACTTTTATGCTACTGCAAAAAAATAAGATGCATATGGAATTGAACGTTTGGTTCTTTTGGAAACAGGAATTTTTATGTTATTTCTCTGCATTTATTAGTATTTTGTTTGAGCAATCTGAACCATAAATAATGACAATTACATTTAAATGACAGTTCAGGGTATTATTACACAGCACCTACAAGTTTATATTATTCCCACAAAACTGAAACAACAACAAACTAAAGAAAAACCATATTATTTGCGCAAACCTTCTAATTTTTCCTATTTTTTCCCAAACACAGAAGCTGCCACGGTCTGGTCTTTGGGAGGGCCGCAGGATGAAGGATCATCTGCTATTTTTCACATTTTATCTTCAGCTGCAGATATTTACAAGAAACTCAAGTTTATCAGTTTGAATATAAAATATATTTTGTCTCTGTGCTGTTTTCATTTGAATATGTGTCTCAAAGTATTAGCAAATTATCACAATCCGTTGTTTTTTTAAGTTTTAGGTAACACCCCGAATTTATTAGAATTGGGGTTTTATGATAATTATGAGGCTTAAAGTGATAAATGCACTATAATTTAAACTTCAAATAAACAATCAGCTTCAGTTGTATTCATTAAAGGTCATTTTTATATAAGATTGTTAATTTTGTATTAAATGTCTATATTCTGCTGAGTCTGTATGAGAGAGTAGAAGTTAAGGAGCCAATTGGGGTCAAGCATTTATTTTTGCCCCTAGAAGGTAAATAGCTTTAGTCCACAGGCTGCCTGTTTCAACTGATTTACAAGAGTTTTTAAACTCTGCTTTTGGATGTACACCAGTACTGAAGGAAACTTACTGGGTCTTTGTTTTGATGTTTAATGGCCCACCACTTGCCAGTTTAGATTCATGCCAATACCAAAACTGGTGAAATGGATCCAAAGCATCTGTAGCTTGTTTTGAAGCATCATATTTTTTTCACAGAATAAAAGCTGCAATTAAAACATTGTCAGTCTCTTTCATTTCACTTCACTTTCCCGAATGGGTCAATATTTTTCTGCTCATGTCCATAAATAATATTTTACTGCTCATGTCCGCCATTATGCTGACGATACCATCATTTATTCCATAGACTAATGCAAACCAGGCCTTTTTTAAAGTTACTCTGCTTTTAATCTGACCTCTAATCCATTTATAATCTCCAAGAAGAAAATAAATACTCACTGATGTCTCTGATCTGTTAAAATATAATGATCCAGTACGGTATAAGTACCGGAAATATGGTTAAACTGCATCAAGAAATTAAAAAAAAAAAAAAAACATACTACTACTTCATTTAAAAAAAATCTGTGCAGTCTCTAGGAAAATCTTTGTGTCCGTCTCCGTAATATGAAATGCAGTAATAAAACAAAAAATGTGTCCAAATAACTTCTATATACTTATATAAAATGTATCATCTGCTTTGTTTGGACATTGTGTTAATTTCTTGCTGCTTATGTTTTTATTCTTTGTAAGGTTTGTTGATCGATGTTTCTTTGTTGAAGGAATATGTGAATAAACTGGATAGAAACCTGACCTTGTGTGTGTGTGTTTGCTGTTGTTTCAGAAAAGAAAGAAGTGGTAGATGAACCAGAATGGGACATGGTTCCTGTCTACGTATATATCGCTGTTGCCATCATCTCCATACTGGTGCTGTCGCTGTGTGTGGGGGCCGTGCTCAAAGTGTGAGTAAACACACATATACGGTGTAATGTATTATATTGCACACTTTCTACTTCATGCATTCATTCTGTATTATCTGTTTTTATACTACACTGCATATATTACAGGTATTGGTTGCAAAGGTGCACCACTGTCTGACAAAAACTCTTCATGTCAGTTTTCAAACCTGGCTAAAAGAAATGTTGCAAAACGCGATCATATATGTTATTGACACCGACATGGCCACACATACTACCTGCATGTGCCAACTTCAGTATCTCTGAATGAAGCTCTATCAGGGCCACATCTGAGAGGTGCACATGGTTGCAGTTTTTGCAGAACGTATATCAGTTTAAGGGTTTCTACAGTATCACACAAACTTGTCCCAGAGAGACCAACTGAAGTGTGAACATCAACATCCCCATCAGCATTAACATGCCAACTCTCAATAGGCGCAATAACCAGACATATCAGAGTCAGTATCACACAAACTTGTCCCAGAGAGGTCAACTAAAGTGTGGTCCTCGACATCCAACACCAACTCTCACTAAAAAAGGCAAAAAAGCCTCGGGAGACGTATCAGAGTCACTTTCACATAAAAATGTCTCAGACAAACCAACCAAAGCTTGATCTTCCTCGATTCCTGGCACCTTTTGCCGAAACCAAATAATTTCCCATAATAAATTACCCTTTTACAGACTCAAAATCTAGGACTAAATGTTCACCAATTAAGGGACCTCCCAGCAAAGATACCACTTTGGCTTCTTGTTTTTCTTTGGCAGTATATATCTTAGTGACACCAACATGGCCACACATACTACCTGCATGTACTACCATTTTTGCAGAACGTATGTTAGCTTAAAGGTGTGACACACATCCTTAAATTACACAACCTTTGAGGTGTCCAAAGTCAAGGTCAGGTTTTTAAAGAGTCAGTATCACACAAACTTGTCCTAGAGAGACCAACTGAAGTGTGATCCCAGACATCCCCATCAGCATTAACATGCAAACTCTCACCAACAGGCCGAAAAAGCCTCAGGAGACGTATCAGAGTCAGTATCACACAAAAATGTCTCAGACAAACCAAGCAAAGCTTGATCTTCCTCGTTTCCTGGCACCTTTATAACGATTAGATCTGGGGCAGTTGTGACTTTTATGCCGACCAAATAATTTCCCATAATAATAATTACCCTTTTACAGACTCAAAATCTGGGACCAAAGTTTCACCAATAAACCCAGCAAAGAAACCACTTTGGCTTCTTGTTTTTCTTTGGCAGTAGCGACAGTCTTCTTGGCTTGCACAGTTTGTTTTCTGAGTTGAGGCGAATTCATCCTGGTTCAGAGGCGATTGGGAGTTTTGATGCAATGTGTTTGGCGTTAGTGCTTGGTGACTTTGATGGAAAGGTTTGTTTGTGAGTTAGTGCAAACTCATCAGCCAGAACAGCAGCTTTGCCCAGATTTAGACCTTTGCGTTTGTGTAGGTATGTAGCTATCCTCTCATCAGCATGAACTGCCTCAACAAGATGACATTTTTCAAGTCATCTAAATCTTTCTCTTCCCGTGATTTACACCAACGCTCAAACTGTTTTTGAAAATTCCACATTAGTTTGGCTTTCGTTCTTCTTCAGCCTTTAGAACTGAACGTTTCAGAAACCCGCCCAAAGAGTGAAATACTCCTCCACCTCCTTTTCATTAAATGGTGGCACAAGCCGGCCGTTGGGCGCTAAATCAAAGTGTTTTTATTTCATAATCCTGATGAACCCCCAATTGTTACCTTTCTCCAGAAACAAAGCCTGAAGGACTGTGGTTGTAAATAACAAAAACTGTTCAAATAGTAGTACGGGACAAAACCAAATAGGCCACCCAGAGCATCACTGCATCTTTTCTGCTTCCTGATGTCACTGCAATACAAGACTGGAGAGCAATTTGCATTAAATCTCTTTTTCCAAGGGTTGAGTAGCTCCCAAGTGGGATTCTCACTCAACAAGTCCAATGTGAAATCCAGGATTTGTGCAGTGAACAAACTTTAGCAATGAAAAATAGCTGCAAAACAGGTTTATTTCTTCTCGGACGAGCCCCCAACGGTTACATTCCTCCAGAAACAAAGCCTGAAGGACAGGGGTTGCTAACAAAACCTGCACAAAGTGTAATAAAGACAAAAGCAAAATGGGACCATTGGACCCCAAAAAGTGGGCTTTTATAAGAATAAAACTCCCCACAGCCACCAACTGCATCTTTTCTGCTCAGTGATGTCAGTTTAATGCATAACTGGCGAGCAATTTGCAGTCAGCCTCTCTTTTTCCAAGGGTTGAGTGGCTCCCAAGTGGGATTCTCAACAAACGAGTCCAACATGAACTACGTGGTTTGTAGGGCTGGGTATGGTTTAAAAAAATTGATATCAGTACCCTTTGACGATACCGATACCAATTGAGTACTTCATTAAATACTTTTTTTAAAATAGGATGTCACCACTCCTCCCCATTCAAAAGATTTTTTACACAAATACATCTTGAAAGTGCTCAAGTATTTCTTTAATAACTGTACAAACTTGTACAAGGAAGAATTATTTGTGCTGTGTGATTAGCAACCACTGAACAAAGCACTGACAGATGTCACTGAGTCGGGTGCTAACTTGCTAATTACGCTAGCAAAAATTAGCACACACACACCTACAGCATGCCACAAACACTTGACAATGTTTTAACACACAAAGGATGAGTACTGTAACCTAGTAACCATTCACTGCTACAAAAAGAACTGTTTGCAGGTATCGGTCGATACCTGAAAGGTTTTGAGTACCGACACCCAGCCCTAATCGTTTGTGCAGTGAACAAACTTTTCAGCAATTAAGAAGTTACTTATAAACACCTGCAAAACAGGTTTATTTCATAGGACGGGGTTTGCAGGTTCAGAAACTAACAAAAACTGCACAAATTACAAAATGGGCCCCTTGCTCTCAAAAAGGTGACGTGACAATAAAACTCCCGACTTCCAGCCACTGAATCTACCAAAATGACAGAGAACCGGACTTGGAAAAGAAAGGTTTGGGGAAATAAAATGCACAGAAAAGGACCAAAAGAAAGAACACACACAGCCAAACCCAGACTTTCACTCACACACACACACACAGAACACACAGAGAGCCAACTGATGGTGTTGACTCTCTGATAACACACAACCGTCTGAGCTGCAGCCTCCTTATATAGACTCACTCTGACTGATTGCTGTCAGCTGAGGGAAACATCTCAGGTGCAGCCAATGAACTCCTTACGAGCAAAGCTGAGTGAAGCCTGGACCTGGACTTCAGAATCCCATAATAATATATAGTTTTATCTTTGTCTTTGATCTTATATCTATCATCTTATATATAAACAGTGAAATGAGCTCACTGTGAACTGTTTCCACTGCAGGAGGAGATCAAGACAGGAGAAGAAGCCGGACTCTCTGCTCACCACGCTGTTCGGCAGAAGCTCAGTTCTCACAGTGGCCGAGGCCTAAAACAATCATCCTCCCGATCTCATGTTTCAGTGACAGCGAACCGCAGAGATTTTCACCACTACCAACTGAAGATGATTCACCTTTTGGCTAAAGGTTACAGTGGATTATTAACCAAAAACATGTACAAACAGTATTATATCACCCAACATACTGTCCATCACTTGCCTTTTTATTGCCATTTTTATACCAAATGCTTGAAATATTCAGAGTCAGGGTAACTGGAAAGTTGTTTTTTTTATTTATTTTTGGTTGGTGGTTTACTTTTTGTGCTCAGGAGCAATTATGTTTTCTTTGGGAGTTAAAAGTTTTATTATATGCCAGATGTCTTGCCAGCACTGAATCACTTCACGTTGTTTGAAGTTTTATGTGTTTTTTGTTGAATTGTTTACCTTCTGCCTCAACACTTGCCAGTTCGTTCAGACTACAAAGATTTTATTTGTACTGCCAAATCTTGTGAAAAGTTTTGCATTTAATTGCAAACTTTCAGCCACTGCAGTCGTTCATCACCTGCGTAATTTATAATGAAACAGACTGAGATTTTTCTCTTTCCTCCCTAACATGACTGCGATGTTTCTGCACACATAAAGAAATGTTATTCGATACACATGTACCCCACCCTCCCTTTGACTTTTGTTCGCTATTTTGTATTAAATGGCAGAGTTGTTCACATGTTGTCCTTGGCTGTTTTTCATAAAAAAGGGTCAAAATCTCCAGGACATCAAAGTCTGTTCCTAATAGCTTGGAAATAACAGAGAAATACGGATTTTATAAGCAGCACAAGCAGCTTCCATGCTGAGTTCTTATGTGTTTATGAGATCAAAATATTTTCAACCTGCTGCAAGCTATTTCTCATTTAGTGTTTTTTATTTTTGCTCTTGTTGAACCTTGTAAAGCTGATTCATATGAGTGTATACTGTGTATATAATAATAAACAGGTGACACTTTATTTTTGTTGCAGCTCTTGTTGCCCTCTAGTGGTCAGATAAGTTACAGCAGCTTCATACATAAAACGAGTGTTACTTACATTTTCACTGGATTCTCTTGACAACTACATTAAATATGTTAAATATATATATGAATCAAACATGTGCACATGATGCCACTGGTCATGTTGCTATGTATTGGTGTCTAACTACCTTTATGTGCTGTTATTTGCCTGAGCAAGAAGAGAGTTGCATTACACCTTATCATCCTGCAAAATAATATCAACCTTCCTGTTATGTTGCAGGTCAAATTGACCCATGTTAAAGTTAATAAATCTAAATAAATAAATACAGTTACAAGTATTTCATTTCTGTATGAAACCTCTTCTGCTTGCCTAAATAAGTGTAATCAGCATGTATGGTGACAATGGTTCATTTCACATAGTTGCATACTTAGTATATGCTACATATACGTAAATTTCACTCAATAAAAAAATTAAAAAAATGTGGAAATGTGGGTTTTACTCCTATTCAGCCACTAATAATCTTGTTTATATTTTACCTCTTTATGACTAATTACATTCACTCCTGGTTTCATTTCTATAAATCCTCATTTTTGTTCAAATTGTGGTCATTTTCAGTGATTTCACTTCTGTTTTTCAGACTGCTGTACATCCTTTGAATGCTCCAGGCTCCTAGTTTATGGTTGTAAAGTTTCATTTCTGTGATTATCCTGCAGGTGACAGCAGCTCGTTTTATAAAACTGAACTCACTGAATCCACAGCTTTCTGAGTCATACCAGTTTAATTTCATGCATTATTCACAGGCTGTTTAGATATAAACTTTCCGTTGCATTATGTATTTTTTCATGTTGGGAAAGGATCCATCTGGCTGCAGACTAACTGCTGTTTTTTCAGTGTTTGATCCAACATTCATTGACATCTACAAGGTCGTTGAGGCAGCTGACAGCTTCCCACAGCAGGTCGGCCTGTTCACACCTGACCGTCCATGTGCACAAATAGCTCTATTTCTTTTACTTCATTAGTTCTGTGGCAACAAATTAGAGTTCTTATATGATTAATCAGCAAAGAATATACGACAGAAACTGTAATAAAGACACATTTACGCTGATATTTCTCACTTGTGTGTCAGGGTTTAATGGGAGTTTCTCAGATTGTTTAGTTTGTGTCTTATCCATGTTATGCATGACAAAAGATAGATAATAATAATAATTTAATGGATGATATGCAGCTCACTGAATAGAATAAGTTATGCAAGTGATTCGACAGCTGTATTAAGAGCTGGTTTTCCATGCACAGTGTTGCAGTTTGAGGGTTTAGCTGGACCCAGGGGGCTGCAGGGCAGCACGAGTGTGATAGCAGAGGAGAAGTGAGTAACTTTTTTCAGGTTAATATGTAATTTTGGTGGAGCCAGGCTTGAAAGAGGATTGGTCGGGGGGTAATGTATAGCCCGGGTCAGTTTATCTGCCTCAGCAGTCTGCAGAGGACGAGCGCTGCCTGCTGAGGAGGAGCTGGACAGCTTCAGGTTTGATTTTATGATCGGAAATGCTGGATTTTTTTGGATTTCATGCATTTTTCTGCATTATCTCATCACTAAAACCATAACTTTCCTCCACAGACTCTGTGAGATGTCAGAGCCCGTGTTTTCCTCTGTCCCCCGGGTTCAGTAACTGGAATCTGTCCCTGCAGACTG
>CAFUXE010000431.1:2930-14866 GCA_903364295.1 Serranus cabrilla | reverse complement strand
GGGGTTTCACGCTGCTGCAGCTGAGTAAACTGTGTGTTTGCAGACGTTCCCTTTCCAGAGATTCTTGGGGGTAAAGAGAGACGGCGTGTACGGGGGAACTTCACACCGAGCTGCTCAGGTGTGGCAGCAGCTTCTGTCTGACACAAACACTCAGGGAAACAACAGAGATCTGATAAACCTGCCTGGAGCGAATCATGATGTGCAAAAAGGTCGTTTCACTATAAAGCACCAAGGGAAAAGTATAAAAGTACAGTTTATATGTTCAGTTTTCTATCTTATAAGTTTCTAAGCTGTCTTCTCACACTGAAATGGTCCCATGGTCCACCACAGTGGACATGCTGTAAGATTAAAAATTAAAATTAACTTTCAAAGTCTAAATTGTAAACCTTTTCTTTTCATTTTAAAAAGGTAGAAAAATACACCAAAAATACATTAAAATGCACTTTTTTTTCTTTGGTTGCCAGGAAGATTTCACAGCATTTCAGAAACTAAATAAAATGGTTAAGTTTGGGTTATAACTTAAGATATATGAACTTAAAAATATAAAATAATAAAATATCTCACAGGATAAATGCACTTTGAAGACCCGAACACAATGTATAGTATAGCCTATGTGAGCTATGAAATATGTATTATTGTTTAAAAAATGTATTGAAAGTTCTGAAAAATAACATAAAAACTGTTGCAAATATTAACAGGAAATAATCCAAATTTGCTTAATTTTTAAAGAAGCTTCCTGCAGTTTTTGCATTCAATATTTGGTTTAACTTCACAGCTAATCATTTTTTTGTAGTTATTGTTTTAATATAATATGAAATATCCATAAAATATGTCACTTATTCAGGGGTCGACTGTTTCCTCAGTGATAGAAAAGGATGTTTTGTCTCTTTTATGTTTCTTTGTGGCCATCGTGAATCTCTCTTTTTCTCCAAATATAGTAAAATAAACACTAAATGTTTGTTTTGGATGTTTTCTTTCCACTATTCTGAAAGAAGAAAAATAACCCAAAAGGATGAAAAGAAACATTTTTTGCATGCAGTAAACAACCTCTTAATAATAAATTTCTTTTTGTCTCATTTTGTCTTTAAATTTCACTCTTCACAGTTTGTGAAGCTGCAGAATTTGCCATCATCATACTGAAAACAACATGAATTCAAACTCCTAACACTCCCAAAACTACAACTGTTTATTCTCCTTCATGTAGAAATACTTTGTACACATTTACATCTTTTCATCCGAGACAAACTAGTGTGAGTTTGCAAACAAACTGTAAACACTCGCGAGCTCTAGCGTTTCTACCGCAGCGGTCTAATTTACACTTTGTGCTATCAGAAGGATGCTTCACACGGAGGGGAACTTCAATATTCAGAAAGTGTTTGCCATAAATACATAACAACATGCTCGTCCTCCTGAAATGCTACAAAAAGATTTTTAAAAAAAAGGAAATGTGGAGATAAGTCACTCCCGTAAAATGTTCAGTCACTGCACATTCAGGCCGCCCCGCTGCTCTAACAATAGAGGTCGGCGAGCGGTGGAAGCGTCCAGCAGCCGGCGTGTGGCGTCCAGAAAGCTCTTCAGCTCGGCCGCCTCGTCCCTGACACGGCCGGGCCGAGGAGGGGCGTCTATTCACACCGCCCGGGCCTAAAATAGGCCTCACAACCTGCCTAAAAATAACAGAGAGAGCAAGAGGGAGAGAGAGACGGGCCGCGTGCAGAAACACCCCCCGAATGGGAATCCTGTGTGTGTGTGTCTGTGTGTGTTTGTGTGTGTGTTTCCAGGTTTTCAGTACATGGCGTCCTCGTAAACGTCCGTCCTCAGGCAGAACAGGATCCCCCCGCCCAGCATGAAGATGGTGGCGCCCCAGCCGAGCCCGTAGCCCCAGTTGAACTCGTGGTAGGTCTGCAGCACCGTCCCGTCGATGAACTTGATGGGGTAGAGGACGAGAGCGCAGGCCTGCAGAACCACTGGGAGAAACACACACACACACACGTCAGATCTCACTGAGGAGAAACACACACACATGACTGAGAGCACCTCTACAGCTACAATCAGTCTTTTCTCCTTTTATTGCACTTTTATTGTCCTTTTGTGGCGGTTTTGTGTCAATCTGTGGTTGTTTTGCCACTTTTCATAGTCGCTCTGTGTCTCTTTGCAGCTGTTTTGCACTTCTGTACTTTTTGTGTGTCTTTGTGGTCATTTTGAGTCTCTAAAGTTTCTTTTTTGGCCATTTTTAAATAGTTGATCTGAGATTCTGAGTCTCCTCGCAGCTGTTTTGCATCTTTTTGTAGTAATTTTCTCTTTTTGTGCCTTGGTCATTTTGAGTTTTTGTAGTTTCTTTTTGTCTCTTTCTCTTATTCTGTTTATTTCTGTGGTTGTTTGACTCTTTGCAGCTGTTTTGCATCTCTGCAGGCTTTTGTTTGTGTCTCTTTTATTTATATTTGTGGTTATTTTGAGCCTGTAAGGTTTCTTTTTGTGTGTCTTTGCAGATGTTATGCGTCTCTCTGCAGTGGTTTTGTGTCTCTTTTAAATATTTTTGTAGGCATTCTGTGTCTCTTTGCAGCTGTTTTGCATCTGTAGGTTTAGAATCTTTGTTGTAGTTTGAGTTAAGTTGATTTGTGTCTGTTTTTGTGTCTCTTTGTGGTTGTTTTTCTCACGTTTCATACTCACTTTGTGTCTCTTTGCAGCTGCTCTTTGCATCTCTGTAGCTGTTTTGCGTCTTTTCTGTGGTCGCTGTTGGTTTTTTTTGTCTGTTTGTTGTCATTTTGTAGTTGATTTGTCACTCTTCATAGTCACTCTCAGACTCTTTGCATCTCTCTGCAGCTGTTTGCATCTCCTTGAAGTTGTTTCAGTCTTTTTGCGTCCCTTTTATGTTTCTTTGGGGTCATTTTCAGTTGCTCCTGGTTGGCACGTGTCTGTGGGGCCTCTGGGTAATCTATGTATTATTATAATACCACTGCATGAAGTTTAACAAAAAGAGCTGCAGGATCAACTCTTCCTGAAGTTTTATTGCTCTTGTGTCTTCTCTGAACTTCTCATTTTAACATTTTTTGCTAACCTGCTTCCCTCCTCATTCTGCTGTGAATTCTTCAGCTTTTTCTCCCTTTTATGTCAGTATTTTACTCTTCACCTGTCCAAACGCCAAAGTCTCCTTTTCTTCTTTCTCACTTCTTAATATTTTTTTTCCCGGCTCTGATCTTCTGAAGAATAATCCTTCTGTTTATCTCTTCTACACGTGTTTTCACTCTCCTCTTTTCACACCTGAACAACCGCTAAGTTCTTTGATTTCAGCCGTTGCTTTTAATCCACAGAAAAACAGCGTTCGAGTGCTAAAACGTGACGCTAACGTCCTCGCTCGGGTGAAAACAGATCTGACAGCTGACGCGCTGCTGTGGAGGCAGAAATGTGTCTGAAGGATAAAGGAGAGCAGGAAGGTGTTTCTACTTTCTGCAGAGAGTCACTGAAGGTAACCAGGGCGGTTACATAAAGTGATAATCTTCCAGAAGTCGATGTATCTGCGGCTGCAGATGATCTCGTCAGAATGAGCCTCTCTAAAGATTTTCCGTGACAGGAGTAATAATGGGAGTTTGGGGTGATTTCAGGGGCACGTGGATGAGAACGGGAATGTCAAAACAGACTTATGCAATTTGAGTCTCGTACTATTTACATTAAGACGCCTCGATACCAAACTTTAACACTTTACTGCAGCTATGAAGAAACAACAAACTGTATATATGAGATATAAGGAGAACATTTACAGACTTTTTACTTTGGTTATTCAAATCAAACATGTTCTTTTGTTATTTATCTTTGCTGTTGTTATTGTTACCTAATTTTTATTCAGTATCTCTTTATACGACACTCATTGAAATACTTGAACATTTCAGTGTTACTGGAGGATATTAAGACTTTTACTTTTGTAGCTTTTTAAAAAAAAAAATAATTTTTATGTTGCAGATCAATAACAGTTGAGTTATTATTATTATTAATAATAATATATTATAGGGATTGTGGTGTCATTATCTGTGACGTAGCCTGATCTTTGCTTTTTTTTTTTCTTTTTTTTAATGTCCCATATTAGAGTTTTAATTGTTAGATATATTCAATCATGTGGCGTTTAAAAACATAATAATAATAATGAAGAAGAAGAAGAAGAAGAAGAAGAAGAAATGCATTTTTAAAGCACTTTTCAAGTAAGGACCTGTCAAATTTAAGGTAAAATTAAGTTTAAACTGTATTTCTCTTCCTTATCCAGTCTAAGATCTTCATAAAAAGTTGAAACCATCAGTAGAAACGGTCTTTCTCTGACACTCCTCTTGGTTTCTTTTTCTCTTGAAGTGTTCTGTTTGCCCCTCAGGCTCTGACTGACTCTAACAGCCTTTTCATTTCCTTTAATGTGACAAATGTGGAACAATTTAAAACAATCCTGATTATTCTTATGACCTTGCCATCGCTGAAGGAAAATGCCTTCACTGCCTCCATCATTGTGAATCACTTCCCTTTAAATCATTCAGGACTGCTGCACGGCTCTGAATGCGTCACTGTGGGGAAAAGGAGCACGTGTGCGATCAAAGGCGCGCTGTGCTCGGCTACCTCACGTCCTCTCCGTGCACGCTAGGTGAGTCCTGAGGAAGAGACTCTGTGCGACTGCGGCTCCGCCTTTCCTTCCTGCAGGACGGAGCAGCGGGGCGTGCAGGAGGGGCGCCGGCAGCCCAAGAATGTGGCGGTGTTGATGGAGCCCAGACTGAGCTTGCAGCCCGCTGAGGTCATATTTCTGGACAGAAAATAAATACCACGCAGCCACGGTGCTGCCAAGGGGCATTTAACAGAGTCCACCCTCCACTGCTGCTGCTGCTGCTGCTGAGGACTGTGAGGAGACGTTATTCTCGCAAGGCTCTTAAAGCAATTATACACAGGAAAGGATAACACCGCCTTCCCACGCTCTGCACTAAATGGCTAACAGTCAGAGGCACAGCCATTAAGCCAGCGGCACACACTGGTCCTTTGTGACTGATGGGTTCAGAGAGAGAACAAGACAAAAATCCTTTAGATTTCCTCCTCAAAGTTACACTAACCCGCTGGAATCTGGAGCTTATCTGGCTGTTTTTGAATCCTTTTCATTCTGCCTGTAAATACCATTTAAATAATGTTTACCAAGCACAACCTCAACCTATATGACCTGATAATTACTGCTCACTTTGACTTACTGGATCAACTTCTTCAACCCATAAAACAGAGACAAAAAACAGGAAATCTGTGTGTTTTTTGAATCACAATCATGCTTGATTAAGACTTAAATGTTGCAAATGTGAACACGGTTGCATAAAAAAAGGTGAGATCTGATCGCTGACGTCCAAATTGATAAATGCAGAGTCGTATGATCGTACACACGTTTCGGAAATGAGGGCCAACGGGTTTAAAACAGGGATCGAGGAGGATACTAACATTTATCGGATGAACTTGTTGATGGAAATAAACTTTCTTGCCAAAAGTCAGATGAAAAGATTGGTGTCAATCAAAAACCTCCAAGAAGAAGAAACTAAGAGAACAGTTTCCCAAAGTGTCCAACTTTTCCTTTAAGTTGAACAAACTGCAGGAGGAGGAATGATATTTGTGACAGGAAGTCTGTTTCTTATATAACTCCGTTTTGTTTTTCATAGCGGGGACTGGGCGCGGGATGAGTAGCGGTGAGCGGTTAGTGTTTCATCACTGCTGTTGGAGTAAAGTAAGCTCAGGCCTGAGTCAGTGTATGGAACAATGTGTCTTGACTGCTTTGGTTTTAATTATACGTTTCATAAATAGATCCTCCCTCACCAGTGTCAAAATGTGGCTTCACCCACAGGACCTTCACAGGGAGCCTGCAGGCCGCGCCGGGTGACGAGTCTGTGGTGTTTTTTTTCCTTCAGTGACTTCACTTGGTTGGTAAGTCTGCAAATTCTGCGGCTGCTTTTTCTTGGCTCGCGATCCAGCAGCTCCCCAGACTCCACACCACAGAGAGAATGAGCTCAACCAACAAGCCTCCTTCAGCTGCTGCTTTCCTTCTGCAGCCTTCTATTTAACGTGGAACCAAAAGACTCTATATGGAAATTGTTGTGGTGGCGGTGAACGTATATACGAGCCGTCTTTCTGTTTCCAAATGTGCATGGAACAGTGTGTAAACATGCGTACAAGGACAGAGAAGTAGGAATGATTTGAGGACAAACCTGCAGTGAAGAGGAACACGGCCACGGTGCGGTAGTGCCGTCTCTGCGTCCCCCTGCAGAGGGAGATCAGGGCCACCAGGAAGGCGATCAGAGTCGCCACAGCGCCGGCAACCAGCAGCACCAGGGTGGCGATCTGCCAATCTGCAGGACGAGACGCACGCAGGTTAACAAAAGCTCGATTCACTGCTGAATCGAAGCGCTGTGTTGACAAACACAAAACAAGCTAATCCCACAGAGTGAAGGGAGCAGGAAGCCTGCAGAGAGACAGGAGCCAAAACAAAATGTGATTAGAGGGTTAAACTTCATGAGCAGCAGATAAGTTGTAGACAAATACACCGAACCCACATCTGTATCATTTGAAGTTCTTTCAACATCAGCCCAGATGTCAAGCAAACGTTAGCTGCGTTTTGGTTCATTTCCTGTAATCGGGTCGGATTTCGTTCACAGTGGAATCCAACTGCAGTAGAGTTGGTTTGGAAACACACTGAGACCCCCTTTTGTAAGTGGGCTTGGATCGGTTGTTTTGGTTCACACCAGTTTGATTGGAGCGTTTACAAGCCATCAAATTAACCGTAACAAGGATTTAAATGCAGCAGAGTTTGATTGAGATGGACTGAAGTTTGGGCCCTTAAACACCTGATTCCTCGCCTTTTCCCCCTGATTCTGTCTCAACTTTTACCTCCTTATTTTCTTTCTCTGTTTGATTTCAGGAACCATTAGGAACACAATCAATATCAGTGCATGAAAACAGGGTTCCTCAAATCCGATTCTCGACTCCCCTGGTTCCCTTCTGTCTTTGCTGTCGCTCTCCACCATCAAACCGACGTCTCCCAACATCCCTTCATCGCCTCGTCTTCCCATCATCCTTTCATCCAGTACCTCGATCGTCCCCTCCTGCATCTTCTCAGCTCTCCTTATGCATTAAACGTCTCTGAACTCAAATATATTTTGGCGTGGTCTTTGTTAGTGAACTCTCCAATAATATTCTTCCTGAATTTGGGCAGTAAGTAGTCTCAAAAATGGTCACTCAAACAAACTTCAAAGCGGCCAAATGAAGCTTCAGGATGGTCGTGCACAAACGAATAGTATGATGTCATGGTGGCTGTGCTGACTCCTTTTATACAGTCAGATTCCTCGTGATTTAAACATGAAAATAGACTTTCTTTTTGTCTGTTTTGGTTAAATGAACCGTCCCTGCGGTGTCACAGCTCAGCCTGGTGTTCAGCACTGTGACTTCTCCTCCCCGTCAGCCTTTCCATGTCGGTTCAAACAGCACATTCATTCAGCTTCTTCCAAACAAACTCCTGGTGGAAAAGTTAAACTCACGACTTCTCCTGCGTCAAGAGGAATCGTACCCGGAAAGACCTTCACGACTCCACTGCTACAGCTGCGTTTCAGAAGCTTAATGTCTCGATTCAGACTGAGAACAGAAATGTATTCAGAAAAATGTTTTTTTTTTTCCAAAGCTGCCTTCATTGTGGATTTCCTCTTTGATGTCCCGCTTGTCGGTGTCGGGAGAAGGCCTAACCTCAGAGGACTCCACTCCAAAGGAGAATTTGCATGTGATGAACAATCTTCTCTGAGTGTGTGTGTGTGTGTGTGTGTCTCTCTCAGCTCCTGATTTAATTGTCTTCAGGATGGCAGAAAAGACATCTGAACTCGGTTTGATTCATCCTACAGGAAATATGTTTTGCCTCACATCTTTGCTCCATTATGCAGCTATAAATCTGGTTTTGCCTTAAAAAAAAAAACAAACACCTTCTCTTCAAAGAATATTAAACAGAGCACTGACACCACCAGCTGTAACACTGTTTTCATCTGCATTATTTAAGTGGCTTCACAATGCCTCGAGTCACATCCGGCCCTCCAAAGATAGACTTGAAACCCAAGAATCTGGGGATAGGTACGGGAATGTGTGCATAATAAATCTGCTTTGCCTTTTGGTGAACTGGCCCTTTAACCCCAACACGCCCCGTCCACTGTAGCTTTAATGAGCAGCAGACCCGCCTCCATTCACCCGACACATTCCACAGAGGAGGTCGCTCAGTCGCCGGGCAGGTTGGCATCACTCAGGCCTCTTAAAACAGAGCTGAAATATCTGGAAACTAATAAGGACAAAGCTGAAAGATATTTATTAAATGTACACTGTGAACACAGAAGAAGATATTTTCAACGAATTGGCTGAGTTTGTTGTTAAATGCAATTAAAAATATATATTTTAATTCAACTATCAACCATAAAATGTATGTTGAAATCTGAAAATGAATATAATGGGACTTTAAAAAAAAGTATTATTCAATTGCTTAATGGTCTTGAATGTTGAATTACAGTCAATTCTGTAATAATAATTTAAAAAAAAAAAAAATTCTGGCAACTCTCTGCTTTCTTATAGTAAAACTTTGAATCTAATGTAGGAAATAATTTAAAAATAAATTGTAAAAAGCCATAAAAAAAAATGCCAATAAATGTCATAAAAAAGAAAATTATTTTTATTACAAATATTTACCATAAAATATATGTTGAAATCTGTAAATTATTATAATGGGATATTAAAGATTGAGTATTATTGAATTGCTGAATTGTCTTGAATGTTAAATGACAGTGAATTCCATAAAATATAAAATAAAATAAAAAATAATAATAATAATTAAATTAAATTAAATTAAAAATACACGTTATATTTAAGCAACTGTCTGTTTTGTTACAGTAAAAAAAACTATATATAATTAAATATACATTTTATGTAAAAAAAAAAAAAAGTAAAAGATATACTGAATAAGTCAAATAATATTAAACAACTGTAAGTTATTTTACAAATAATGGATTGATAATAGAGTAAATATCTGTATTTTGTAAAACATATACATGTACAATAATTATACATAGTTTCTGTATTATTGAAGAAATTCTCTGTAAAATAACTTACAGTTTACTGTTATTTGATGGCAACTTCTGCTTCCAGACTTCAAAGTTTCTTTTACATCTTTTTCAGTGTACGCACAATTATCTGTGGTTCTGCTTTAAGTGGTTTTATTGCTGCTGCGTGTTTCATGGACAGTAACCGACTGCTGCCGCCGTCAGACAGATGCTGCAGTTAATGATTTCCTCCCCAGGTGGGGACGGAAACGGGGCGGAGACATTAACACTGATGGGGGTGATGGGGAGAAGAAGAGGCTGAGAGTCGCCTGTTCGAACCCTCCCAGAGCTTCTGTTAGTGGAGCAGCGTTAACTCTGTGTGTGCTAAAGATTCTACATGCATAAGTTCAACTCTTGGTTATTTCTTGTTCTAAACATGGAAACTGACATCAATAAAAACAACGTAAAAGCATCGATGTCATCAATTCATCAATATAATATTATTTAAGTTCTTTACGGGGTGTATAAATACTGATACACGTGATAG
Organism: Serranus cabrilla; assembly: GCA_903364295.1. Taxonomy (NCBI): domain Eukaryota; kingdom Metazoa; phylum Chordata; class Actinopteri; order Perciformes; family Serranidae; genus Serranus; species Serranus cabrilla. The sequence goes on along the minus strand of CAFUXE010000431.1, from coordinate 5,263 downwards.
TATGTTTTGTGAGACTGCAACATCTATTTTAAATGAATAATCTAGTTTACATGCAAAGATTGAAGCAGATAGTTTGCACATGAATGTTATGATGTTGGATTTTTCAGGTAAATGCAGATCCTGCAGAAAAAGTTAACTCTGTGCATTATTTGAGGTGTTTTCTTTATACTTTAACAATTTTCCTAAAATGTTAAGAAAAATCTAAATATATCGCCTTTTTTGCAGTATTGCAATGTTTTGAAATATATAGAATCCCGTATCATTATGCATGTTTGCATGATTTTTGCTGATTCAGACCAAAAATTGTAGAATTAAACTTGTGTACTGTTAAACCAGTATGATTTATCAATTATAATATCAGTGAAAAGACAGAATTCAGATCCCTTATGTCAGTAAAAGTACTGATACCACACTATGAAATTACTCCACTACAAGTAAAAGTCCTGCATTCAAAAGTTACTGAAGTAAAAGTACAAAAGTATCAGCATCAAGTATCAAAAGTAAAAGTACTCGTGATGCAGAATGGACTCACTCAGATTGTTTTAAATATTCCAAATATATTATAAATAATTTGTATTGATGCATTTGTGTAAGCAGCATTTTAATTGTGCAAAGATTTTAACTACTTAATACACTGTTATGAGGTTTAATTGATTTAAAAAAGTTTTAAAAATCATGTTTTTTATGCTAAATAAAGAGTTAAAAGTACGATATTTGCCTCAAATTGTAGTGAAGTAGAAGTATAAAGCTCTCGAAAACTCGAAAATTATACTCAAGTACAGCACTTGAGTAAAAGTACTTAGTTACATTCCACCACTGACACACACTGATAATAAAACCTACGATCTAAAACAACAGCAGCAGCTCCGGCTGCTGATGGATTGATGGAGCCTTGCAGGCGGACGCAGCATCCCAGTGTCTGACACACGTCACTGCTCTGGAATGAACAGAGGAAATTTATCAGCAGCAGAGGAAGAAAAGCCTGAATGCCTCAGCTGCTGTTTCTGTTCCTGCTGCTGCTGCTGCTGCTGCTGCTGCTGCTGCTGCAGGGGCAACAACAAGCCAACTCAAACAAACTCTTCCCGGGAGACGGAGGGCCGAGCTGCCAGACTGTTCTTACAGTTCCACAAACATTCCTCTTTGTTTTGGTCAAACATGGGATGTGCAGCCTTTGTGTACAGCTCTAATAACAGAGCTGAAAGAGCTCGCTGATGACACGCTGCTCGGAAACCTTCACATAATCACCATATAAATATCTCCTGCACACTTTCTATATTATATATCTGTTTTTATACCCTTTTATACTAATCTGTGTATATCCTTTTTTTCATATAATAGCATGCAACAATCTATAATACAGGAAAAACACTACATGCATCATTAATAATAACCTTCTAAATATCAGCCATGTAAAGTATTTTATGCATATAATGTTTACATATAATGTATGTATATTTATATATGTATATAATGTCTTATTTATTTAGAATTTTTTTAATATGCAAATGTGTTTGAATATTCTTTGCAACTCCCCTGCCTGTTTTTTTTTGTATATTAAAAAAAAGGGCAATTATCATACAACTAAATACAGAAAATGAAAAGCATAAAGAAAACAAAATAATAAATAAAATAAAAATATTAGTCTCATCAACAAACAATACTAACTTTAATATATGGGGAAACTTGTGTTAAATGACATTGATAGATCTAAAATAAGAACTTATATGTATATAATGTGTATATTTAATGTATATATAAACTTATGTATGTCTTATTTTTGCTTTAACATTCGTTGTAACCAATGGTGGAATGTAACTAAGTACATTTACTCAGTACTTTTAATGGTACTTGATTGAGTATTTAGATTTAATGCAACTTTATACTTCTACCCCACTACATTTTGAGGCAAATTTGCTTTTTACTCCATTACATTTATCTGCCAGCTTTAGTTACTTTTAAGGTCGAGATTTAACATAAAAACATTTAAAGTGATCACATAAATGCATCAATACAAACAATCCAATAATACATATTTGATATATAAAAAAGCATATTTTGAACTTTTACTTGTAGTGAAGTTATTTCACAGTGCAGTATTAGTAATTTTACTTGAGTAAAGGATCTGAATACTGTATCTTCCATATACAGTAAATGGCTAAATTAGAGTTTTCTCTTTAAAGTACTTTACAGGACAACAGCAGCAGCTAGAAGCTTCTCCCCGCCGCCTGCTGCTCTCTCCAGCACCATAACAACACGCTCCAGCACAAAGGACCGAGAGTTTGATTCCTACCAGATGTGAGGGTGGAGTAGCAGCTCCACGGAGCCTCCTCCTC
>CAFUXE010000430.1:248395-262607 GCA_903364295.1 Serranus cabrilla | reverse complement strand
CACACACACACACACACACACACATTCCCAGTACAGTCATTTTTCACTCGCTGCATCACTGATGTAACTCTGATACAACACTCAGTAAGTGAGCGGCCTCCTACCGGGCATGTGCACCATGCGACAGTTGCAGTTGTCCACCAGGTAGCGTGTTTCACAGTCGATGCGACAGGCCGTGATGCTGTAGCTGTCAAAGAAGTCCGACTCCATCGCCGTCACTTTACAGTCTCCCCAGGGAGGAGGCAGATATATGAGCTGCAACACAAGTCACTTATCATCACTTATTATCAGGACTGGATGATATGGAATAAATCTTTCATTAGGGTTTTTCTTGACTGATATTATAACTGAGATACGGTTCAGGATGTTGGAGGGGATCATTTACATTTTCACTGAAAACTGAAAATATTTAAACAAAACAAATATTTTGCCTTCAATAAATATAATTGAAATATTACACTTGTCCATATAGTGGCTTTGTAAAAAAAAATCAGTTGATGTTCCAGCGTACTTATTAAACATTATACTAAGTATTTCTGATACTTTCTATTCAGTGTATTATGTACAAAAAAATGAAATGTCCACTGCTGCTTTGAAAACTTAAAAGTGAAGTGAAAGTAAATAATATTAAATAAAAAAAACAACATCCATGAATCAAAAACAGGATGCTGTCAGTTATAGAAGATTAAATCTTGTAAATACAAGAAATCAAATTTTGTTTAATTCTATTTCTGAACAAAAAGGCAAGTGACTTAAAATTACATTAAAGGAGAATTCTGGTTCATTGCAACTTAGATAAGTTTTTTTTAAATAGTTATAGGCTATTTAATTGCCTCAGTGATAATAAACGCTTTTGTCTATAAAACAAAACAATATTGCCAAAATGAAGTCCCAGAAACATGAGCAGTCAGAGCCACACAGGTTTTAAAGATAATAAACAGTTTGTACCCTCTGCTCCTGGCAGGAAACAAACGTCTGAAACCCGGGCGCCACTCCAAACCCGAGCTGGTCAATGAAGGACGGCTCGTCCTGACTGTGGATCTGAACTTTGACCCCAGCTTCAAATGAAGTCTCATCTGCAGGAAGTCAGAGAATATTGAATGAGAGAAACACACAGTGAGTCCAGGCACTGAGTTGTGTCTCTGAGTTGCTGTGGTGGAATGTTACTAAATACTTTATTTAAGTTCAGATTTTAGGTTTTACTTTGTCTGACAGCTTTAGTAACTTTTAAGATAATTATTTTTCACACCCTTCCTCTTCAGTGACCATCATGTGTTTCTGTGATAAACTGAAGGATTAAAGTGAAGGTTATTTAATTTATTTTGTTTAACAACTTTGTGCAGTTCAGGGAATATCAATCAAACTGGTGCTGGGTTGTTTCAGTGAGATATCTCAAACTTTTATAATTTTCTTATATCATGTATTTTTTAATGTTAACTCAAGGGAAAATCAGTCAAACGGATGCTGGCGTTTTCATTTTAAGAATCTGTTTAAACAAATTTATCCAAGGGTCTTTTTATGTGCTGAGAAAATTCTCTCTATTGTCATAATAAATAAATGATTTAAAAACCCTCTTGGATCAGCTGGAACAGATTTGTTTTTAATGAAAAGTTGACTTTTTAGGGATATGTGATTCTCACAGGACATTAATACTACAAACATAATGATCTCAAAGAATACGATGCATTGCTTTAAATTAAATGGCACTAAACAGGATATAAAATGAGTTAAAGTGAGCACAACCTTTATCTTTATCCCAACTGTTTATTTGACAATGCACAATAAAAATACTGCACCAGAATTAAACTGTGAGCTAATTAGCATCTGCAGTCGCTGTGTGGGAGTCAACGCAACAATTAAGAGAAAGTCAAAAACAATAAACCATAAATTAAAACAGTCTAACCTTTCCACAATGGAATTACACACAAAACGATTTTAGTAAATCAACAAAAAAAGGGAAAAATCTGTATATTTAATAAGTCAGTTTCTATGGCTGACACAAAAAAAGTTCACTACATTTAATGTTTAACTACAGATAATTTATTACGTTTACTTTGTATGTGTAGACATCTAGTGTCTGCAGGTCTGTCCTTCCTTCAGCCATTTTTATCTACTGATTTAAACTTTTTATAGCTACTGGCACCCTTTAATAAAACAAGTCTTAACTGAGGAAGTAAAACTTAGTGACCTTAGTGACATCTAAAGCAGTAAAAAGCAAGGAACACATCGTTGCAGAAGTAATATTAATCCAAAAACATCATATATATTATTATAAAACACTGACAGGGAAGTGGGATGTTTGAGACCGATGCCAATATTGATTTAGAGGAGGAAAAATTAATTCAATAACAAGTTCGATAACCAATATAGTACTTTTTTATATAGCTAGAATGAAAACAGAGAAAATAAAGAATAAATAGGAATCAAATAAAAATCTAAATAAACATAATCACTGTTCACTTTCAGTCAATTGCTGACTATTGAAAAAAAGAATTAAATGATGCATTATATATGTTGTGTTAAATAGTTTTCATAATGGCACATATTGGACAGCATATTTTTTTTATTTATTTAACCTTTATTTAACCAGGAAAGTCCTGTTGAGGTTAAAAACCTCTTTTTCAAGGGAGTCCTGGCAACAATACAATAATATCTGTCAACCAATATATCTGTCAGCGGCTGCAAATTACTGCACAATAAAAACTTTTACTTCAGTAAGGATCATAATGCAGGACTTTTACTTGTAGTGCAGTATTTTCACAGTGTGATCTTCGTCCTTTTATTATAATAAAGGATCTGAAACCTTCTTCCAGCAGTTGCAGAGTTTCACACTCTGAGGTATTACCAGCTGCCCACACACTCTGTGACAGATAACCAGACCTGCTGCCTCTGAGTGAAGTGAACGATGTCCCCCTCACCTGTTTCCCCCCAGATCGGCAGGTATTCATCCTGCTGAATGTCCAGCATGAGCTCCAGTCCATTACCCATCCCTCCCTTGGTGGTGATGAGGGGAGGTCGTCCATCACCGCCGGCGTTGAAGGTGTAGCACTTCCCGTAGCGAGTGAAGACCTGAGAGACACATGAGAGGGATTTTTTTATTTATTGGCTCTGCAAAACTGGTTTCCTAACAATGCTTTTCCACTGGGGGTCAGTGTTTGACTCCATTTGTGACATGAGTGTGCGTGTGAGCGTGTGTATAGTATGAGTGAAAGGGAGGATGTGTGACAGAAAGAGAAAGAGGTGAGAGAAAGAGAGAGAAGAGGGGAAAGGAGGTCTTCCTGTTGCTTTGTGGGTAACACAATCAGCCCGGGGAGATGACAGAGACGGGCAGAGTTGAGACTTAATGTTACCTCGCCTGCTCTTTATTACACTTATAATGGACCTGATGTTACCATGGAGACCAAGCATCCCAGCCAGGAAGAACGTAGCCTTTATTTTTAAGGAAAGCCGAGTCGCAGATGTCAGATTGAAAGCTGTGTGAGATATGAGCAGAAGCCCACATGACACGTCTAAAGAGCCATGAGCGCACAATAGTAAATAGACGGAAGGATCTTGAGCTTTCTTGGCGAAGAGTTAATCTTGCATTAGAGCGTTTAATGTCGAATGAGTCATGTAACCCATGCAGGGAGACTGAGGGAGCGAGTGGGAGAGTAGGGAGCAACGGAGAGCAGGGGATGTAAAGTGAAAGAGACAGAAAGAGGGAGAGAGGAGGGGAGTGAAAGGGGGAGTTTGGCTGCCAACGCTCGGAGCAAGCTATTGTTCAGCGTTATGGCACAGAATGACATATCTATGATTAGAAAGAACAAACCAACCAAGTAATTGTTGAGAAAGAGTTTGGGTCCTGCCAAGGGGCAGTTTAAACATTTGGGCCATCTATCATGTAAAGTCAGTGAGAGACGGCTGGTTGTAGCTGCAACACATCAATCCAAGGAGGAAAAAAACATTTAGCTCCACCAAGAAAGAGAAGGAAATGCACGGAAAGCCAACAAACAATGTGTTCACATATTTACTGACCAACCTGCAGGTGAGTGTTTCTTTGAAAGGAAATATTTGTGAATAAGACTTGTTAAGAGTCCACAGCAGATCTGTGAGGCTGCACCCGGAGGCACAGAGAGACTTAAACCTTTAGGAAGTCAGGATTAGGAGGTGCTGTGTCCGATCCTTAACTTTTCAAAGCCGACAATCAAACATTCACACCCACTTCACACTCGGTTGGTGAGCTGTGTGGAGGAGAGGAAGGGTTTGAATTTCGCCCTGAAGCTCTTGTTTTTAATTTGTTACACATCTGTGTCATTGTCTTTTTTCAATGTGAACGAGTGCAACATGATGAATGTCATCCAGGAAAGAAAATGTGCCGTGCTAACTCAATATTTAAACAATATCGTGTCTTGACTCTCTCTTATTATAAGTGTTCCTAAGAAAAAGTAATATATTAACCTCATGCAACTGCCAGTTAACATTATAACATTTAATCAAGTTTGGCCTCAAATCAATGTCACGTTTAACTGAACATTTTACCCTGATTACGATGAATCAACGATTATTTTTGTTTTTTGCCCTTTAAGTTCCCTGACCTTGTCTTCACTGTAAGCATTCTCCATTATTAAAGCTGGGATATTTTTTCAAAAGAAAGAGTCCATATCGTTGTGATTTTAAAGAAATTGAGTAAAAGCTTACAGATGAACTATTTTGTGTAATTGTCTAATCTCAAACTGAAATCAAAGCATCGTTTAACATAAAAACATTTAACTCCGACACAGTAAAAAAAAATAAAAAACCTTTTTCCGCAGTGTTCACATTTGACTTGACCGAGTGGCTCAGTGTTGTTTCTATGTCGCACGTGTGTACATGTAAAAATAAACAAAATAATCATCATGTTAAAGATTCATTTTTGATTAACTGCCCAGCCATACGTTTCAAGTTACATTACACCAAATATCAGATTGAATAATGACCGACTTAAAAGGAAAAACAAAGCCTGTTTTAATACCATTTGAACTTAATTTATCGGTGGACTTTTTCAGGCGGGTGAGTGAGGGGACGCTCATCTACATGTATTGCCTGCTGCAGTGATGCTGCAGAGCGTCTGCAAAGAAATCTGCAAAATCTCCCTTAAAGCTGCTGTTATAACTCATGGGGAGGAGTCTTTTAAGTCGTTTGTCAGACAACCTGTTTCAGTACAAGATGGCCTTGGCCAAAAGAGCCTCTTGACAGGCACACAAGTCAGTGTTGCTGAGGTGAATTTCAAATGTAATGTGATTACAGCGACACTTCTTATGATGGCTGGCTTTCGACGTTCAGAACAGCTATAAATATTTTCGTTTCCATTAAGAGTCCTGTCACCATTAAGTGCAGTGGTGCTTTATGTAAATGCCACCTTCTTTGTAATGTCAATATGCTATTAGGTGTAACATGTTACAATGTTCAGCATCTGCAGCTTGTTTTATGTTTGCTTTCCCTAGGTTGGTGTGGTGCAGACGGTGATATTGCACAAATGAGCCTGCACGATATTACGCAATTGCAGCGAAGGTCTGAGCACCAAACTGATCACCTCCAAGATTTGTAACAATGAGAACAGTGATGGAAAGGTCATAAGGACCATGTTGAAATGACTGGCTGGCTGCAGGATCCAGAAGTGAAAAGCATGCAGATTCAAATTAATCTACATGGCTAAAGAAGAGGTGCATTTTTGGAGGTAATATAATAAACAACCAGGCATTCATGGGGAAATTGCACGCTGTCTGCTTCTTGCCAAACCACAAGAAGCATGACACGGGCATTAGGTTAGTTTGTTTTCATGCTAATGATGGCTGATTTGCATTAAATGCAATGTAAAACTGAGGCTATTCGTTCAAAAATCTTAAGATATTGGAAGAAATTAAAATGTTGACATGACGCTGTCACAAGATGAAGTCATTGGATCCCCAAAATGAATCAGGAGGCAATAGATAAAAAGTCAGAGGATCACCAAAGTCATTAGGATCCATCATCTGGGGAACATGAATGTTGGTTAAAAGGTTCATGGAAATCCATGTTACAGCTGTGAGATAATCTGGTCTGCAGCAAAGTGGTGGATCGACCAAACAACAGCCATCCCGAGAGATAAGATAGCAGCTAGCATGGCTAACAGTCATCCAATAAGCTCACCCTTGCTTAAACTAACCTTTCTTTCTTTTCTTATCTTTAATCAACCCGCTGCATGTGGCCTTCACTGCACTTTTATTCACACTTATTGATCTGTGAACCCTGCTGGCTTGTTAAACATCTGTAAGCACTAACCCAGCTGTCAGAGACGCTCTGCCCTTTTCCCCACAAATGAAAGCATAAATGTGTCAGGTCTTAACAGCGCCTGCACTTAACTGTTCTTCATCAATAAATCAAGCATTACATAAATGTAAAATCCATGTGTATGACAGGAGCATGATGTTCAGCAGCGTCTTGATTGATACAGGGAGGTGAGGGGATGTCGGGTGACACTTGTTCTCTGCCTCTTTTTGAATATTGGATGTGTCGAAGGTGGGAAGAATAAAAACATCAAGCATGTATAATGCACAAAGTCCGCGCAGCGTGCACACTGCAGCTGCTTGTTCTGCTTGTTATGACAAATGAATAAATTATTGTGCACATATGAAAAAAGGGTTCCAGCAGCAGAAATCATATGGAACATGAAGTGAGAGAAATTGTGCCATCAGAGAGTTCAGTTTACTTGTTAACCGTGACATGTTGTACGCTTTTAACAGTCTTTTACCTTTATAAAGCTACTTCCAAAAATCAATTCCTTTTTCCCACAGAATTTAAAACATTACTTACTGACTGCAGTTTACACGAGGCTATAATCTTCGGAGTTCGGTGATCAATAAAGCTGTCACTCACACACAATTTCCCATGTATTGAAAAGCACTCAACAGAGCTCTGCGGTAATTGATCATTATGCACATAATTATACATATCTGTTTTTAGAACTACATCAGATTTCAAAGAGAAATTCTAAATTACAACGCCACGCACTTTCCCATCCATTTAGCGGAGTCTTGCAGCCTGTGAGCCGCTAAAAGATGTCTCCGCGGGGTAAGTTCAATCCATTAGTGCTCTGTTGTTTTATGGGAATGTTTTCAAAGACTTTAAAGCCGTCGCCGTTAAGTGCCAACACTTTGGCTGTTATTATGCCGTACGCTTAAACAGCTATCACTGGGAAAATGCTATTTAAATGCAACAACGAGCAGACAGCAGCACACGGTGACCAGCACAAAATACATCCGCATTTGTTGCATCTTATCGTGCAGCTCGTGAAATTTAGGTCTCTTAATCTGACAAGGATTTTAGTTGACCTGGAAAAACTGTACTGGGTGCCTTCACACATGAATAAACTTTATGAAAATAAATAAAGGGATTAATATTTATAAGAGTGTACGGCCACGCCAGCAGCTGTGTGAGGCCGCGCTGAGGAAAGAGAAACATCAGCACGCTTACATGCTCACAATCACAATGCTAATATGCTGATGTTAATCATTTATACTGTCGGACAATTTATTTTTCCCAGGATGACGAGAGCATGACCCATCCACAACTCGGCCTCTGATTGGCTAGAACTTGGAGCCCTTTTTTTGGTTGGGTTGATAGTCATGAGGAGTGAGATTATCAGAAAGTATGCAGGTATTTATAATAAACACAGCAGAGGCTGAAAAATGTCTAGTTTTGCAAATATTTGATCGTACATTTAGTGTTTCCGACTCTTTTCCAAACAGTAGCTTCCACTAGCTGCAAACGTTGCTCAAAGTCCCAAAATGACATCATGGTCTCATTTGCATTTTGGTGCCCTCATTGTGCATCACGAGGAGCGACCCCATGCTGTCTGCAGAAGAGCCTCGGACTGTGATTATTCTGAGCAGCAAACATGGGAATGATTTACAGTATTACATATTTCTTCCTTTTTCCCTGATGGACTATAAATAAGTCGCTAAATTTAGTTGCAAAGTTGCTAAGACTAAAACCTTCGCCAAGTTAGCAACACTGTGTAAAGTCAATTTTCTTTTACCTAATGATTCCAATAAATAGATTTCTCAAGTTTTACAACCCCACTTTAAAAATTTGCGATGCTGTGCAAAATGTGCATACATACAGAATGCATCAGTATGCATCATGCTTCAGTATTTATAATCATTGTGGACATAAAATATAATGTCTGTACAATGTTTAAGTAGAATATATATGTCACAAAGGATTAGCAAATTAAAGAATTGTTTTATTTATAATATAAACAGCGTCCCAGCCTTAAATAAGCAAATCATATGTCCATATAAAAACCATTATAGACAAAGAAATGTGCAATTGTGCATGAATGATACCAGACAGACATTTTTCAATGTGCAGGAATCAGGTTAAGCTGGTTTCAATGATAATTAAATGCAGAAACGGTAATACTAACCAGCGGGAATTCTATTGTTTTTCATTTTTTAACTGGAAAGAATTTTATCCCTATTCTTTATCTTCTAGGAACCATAAAGGTTTTTACAACTTTCCTGGCAATCAGTCCAACAGCTGCTGAGATATCTCAGTCTGGACCTGCTGTATGTGTGTGTTAAAATCAGATAATCTGCAAAGCAACACGCCAACAAATCCAGCATGGACTGTTGAATGATCACAGTTTACACTCTTTGTGAGGGGCGATCTTGGAGGATGATCACTGATGTTTGCAGCACAAAGGTAAAAAATAATTCAGGAATAAAAGCATCAGAAGTGAATAATCCTCCGTCCTCTGTTTGGTTCTGAATGAATAGCTGACTCACCTCGCTTATAAACAGCCATGGGTGGAACAAAGGGCCTCTGAAGAGAAAATAAACTATGGGCAGGGGATTGAAAGCCAGAGGCAGAGTGTGTGTGTGTGTGTGTGTGTGTGATAATGATGCCCTGAACATGGAATCAGACCCTTAAGTCACTGGATGTCAAAATAAAGAAGAGGGAAAGAAGAATAGGTAGAAGTGAGCCGCAAGGCCCCTCTGGGAATATGGATAACTAAAAAACTGCATAAAGAAACTCCATCTCTTAATTAGAGAGAAAAGACCAAAGGTCATCCTGCACTGACAAAACACTGCTGAGATAACAGCAGCATTAATATCTGACATCACTGTACCTGCAGTTTAACAACGGTCACAGAAGAGAAAACCTAAAAGTAGCTGCTTTATATTCAGATCTGTATTGAATGTGTATTTTTAGCCTCATTCAGTCAGTTCATCATTTTAGTCCAGACTGAAATATTTCATCAACATTTCATGGATTGCTGAGACATTTGGAACAGACATTCATGTTCCCCCGAGGATGAATTAAATCTATTAAATCTAGGCAGTCTTGCTGGTCCATGTGGTCAGGATTGTGACTGGTGCCCATATTTTCTAGCTTTCCCCCAGTGTTGAAGTGGCCTATTCCATTAATTAAGTTTACCAGTTAGTCTCGTTAGTCAGACTTATTATGAGTTGTTTCAGTTCCATCAAGCAAAGTCAACATAGCTCATGCTTAAAAAACGATATAAAACTGGTTTATGTGGTGAACTCCCTCTATGGAGGAGGACGGAGGTAAAGAAGTCAGCAGTGGTGAGTTGATTTTCCTCTCTTGATGAGCGACGCGGTCACATGCCACCACGGTTCAATATCAGTCATAAAAAGCACAACTAATACTTGCAATATACAGGCAAGAGCACATTTCCAATACATTTAGTGAAGCTGATAGAGAGGCTGCTAGCTGAATAAAAAAGCTGACACTGTAGATGCTCCTGTACCCAAACGGGAGTAAATAATGTATTTGTTGGAGATTATTTTCAGCAGGTAGCTGTATCAGGCTTTGTCTCCACAGCCAATTCATCCTTTGAATATTTGACCAGCGTTCTGCAGAACTGAAAAGAGGCTGAAACATTGTATTTTTTCTGGAGGTCAAAGTCAGAATAATGAGCGAGAATTGATCATGCAAATCAACGGCATCGTGTGCACCGCATTGACTGTTGGATGACACCTTGGGGCGGCGCAGGCTGCAGGGCAGGGCCGAGTAACGATCACCTAATCGGTCTGGAAGGCCTTTTCCTCTTCCTCCTGACGTTATTGACAACAGAGGAGAAAACTGGGGACATGAGCTGTTGGCTTACCTTTCCAGTGCTTCAGGAAAATGAGCTTGAGATCAGTTTAAATGTCAGGATTTATAATTCCGAGGAAACCATCATCAGTCCTCTTTTTCACTTCACTTTGCTGCTTTGTAGATGAAATATCATAGAAACCTCCTCCGCTGTTATTATGGGGCTTTTATCAATCATATTTGGGACTTCAACCACCAGCTCCCACACAAAAGAAAGATTTCTTTCCCTCCTACGTTTCCTTCCTCCCTGGTCTGCATCACTCTTCCCTCCCTTGTGTCTCCTGGACTATGATGTTCCTTCCCCTGTGGACTCCTCTCCATCTCCTGCCGCACTTCCCCACCCGCCCCTGCTTCAGTTGATGAATATTTCACAGGCCAGTAGAGACAGTCCTCCTCCTCTCTCATCCTATTCTCAGACACCGTCCGGGCTCTCAGTACCTATCACCTTCAGAGACGATAGCATCATAACGCCGGCTAAGGGGCACCTCAGGAGACCGGAGCAGAGCGGGGAGCATATCATATGAAGAAAAATGGAAGTGTGTATTCACTTTAGTTATATATGCCTCAGAGAACTGCCTCGATCTAAAAATCCGGGCTGTGCTGACCTTAGCACTATCACAGGATGACAGAGTGAATTTGAGATATGGGTTCAATCAGGCAGGTGTTATAAATTAAAGAGCACAACATCCAGCAGGTGGGAGAAGAGGTGAGGAGGTTGTGTCGACTCTGTATGGATGCAGAATCAAACTGTCCAGGAGTGGAAGTATTCAAATCATTTACAGAAACAAAAGTATTTTAAAAACTATTTTAAAATGCTCCAAATACAAATTCTAAAGAAAAATGTGCCATGTAACTGATATTATTCCAGGTATATGATACATTATCATTGTTATTATTAAGCTAAACTTCATGTTGGTTTGTTTTTCCAATTTCTTTCATTTTTTGTGTTTTTTTATTTTTGGTATTGTGTCATGTCTGAAATAAATTGATATAAATACATAACTAGTTTAATCTCGTTTTAGAATGAATGAAATGATTTTAATTTTAAAAAATCTTGTCTCTCTGTTCAGAGCTGAAACAACTGGTGGCTAAATCATTAAATGATTCTATTATTTTTCTAAGCAAAACTGCCAAAAGTCCTATCAAATGTTAATATTTGCTGCTTTTCTTCAATTAAAATAACTTCAACATCTTTGGGTTTTTAGATGGTTTGTCAACTCGGCACTGAGCTATTTTCACTGTTTTTGGCATTTTATGGCCAAAATGAATAATAAATAAATGCAGAAAATAATAGGCAGATTAATCAGCAAAGAAAATAATCTCAGAAGACAACAAAGTGGCACCAACTTTTCATATCGTTTAGATGGATCCAAATCAGCAGAGAATTAAAGTGAGACTTTTTCAGAGGAAAACAGACGATTCACCACAAAACAACACAATAGCTGATGAAGCGGAGGCAGCGGAGCCTGCGGGGCCACTATCTGTCTCTGAGGACAACTAATTGTTGGTTTAATGCAATCCCTGGTCGCTATGGTAGATGGACTTGCAGTATTGGAGCCGCACACTGAGAGGAAATAACGCCCCGAGGGAAGGTTTCCTGTGATTCCTCCCACCTGCTATTCACCAAAATGAAGAGAGAGGATTTTTTTTGTTCAAAGGCTACTTTAAATAACTAGTGAAAAATGGTAGTTTCAAAATCCTGCAGTGCTGGAGCTTTTTTGGTGAATAATAGAAATGGTCTTGTGAATTTGGATGGAGGACATAAATGTCTTAGAATTGTCAGTTCACATTCATTCAGAGCTGTTCAATTTTCTATAGAGGCTCATGCAGTTAGCAGCCTCCCTCTTATTTTCCCCGAAGTGAGTGAAGACTGAGATGCTAAGTGGCTGCTTTGGAGGACAAAGTCATTCACTTTTATCCAGTTATACTGCACATTTTTACGATTATAATTAGATATAAAATTAAATAGCTCTGTAGCCGTTTAAAAGTACTTGCACTGCTTGCAAATTGTGGCATGTGACATTAATCTCAGCATCATCACCCGTTCCTCTTCCTCTCTCTCCTTCACTTGTGCCAAATCTTGATGTACAGCAGATCCATATGGGATGTTAAAACCTCCTCTGCATGTCTCAATCATTTCTGTCGCCTACAAATCTCCTGCCTGCCTTCTTGTGCCAGTCGTTTGCAGAACCCACGCTCGCCCATCACAGCAGCAGCTACAGTGGCTGCCCTATAACTCGGGCGTGCGCCGCCCTCTCGTCACGCACAGCTGAGTAAACATCAAGGGATAAACAGCCCCGGGCCCAGTCAGAGGGGCAGAGGCCTTACTACCGCTGAGGGCTCTTTAAGTCACAGACAGCAGGGTTAACCAGGATTAAATCCTCATGTGTCAAGTGCAATGTGTAGGTTGTACAAGAAAAGACATGTGCAAAGTGTTGTATTGGTTTGTGCGATGCAAACAAAGGATTAAAATGGATTTTGAAAATAGAGGCATGAATGATGTGGTATAGTAACACCAAGTGAAGAATGACTGTGAGGCATGATAACATGAGCCTGACCGTATGATGAGCGTGAGTGAGGTGATAATGAACATGAAATGGAAGATGTATACTGGATGACTGTTGGCCCAGAGGACAAAATAAAATGATTCAAATAAAATGGACTTTATATTGTAGGAAGAAAGGTGTCAGTCAGTCTGAGGAAAGAGACTCTGTGAGGACGCCTTCAGGGTGCAGGAGTCCGTTTCTAAAAATGTTTCTTCTGCTGTGGCTCTCCACGACAGTTTAATAAAACTATGACTAAACAAAAAGTATTTTTCATGAAGAAGACAACTAAACTGACTAAAAGTCACCAAGGGTAGAACATTTTTCTTATAGACGAATAATAATTAAACAAGAATGTTAAATATGGTCAAATGAGCGAGCATGCATCTGCATGAATCACACTATATGTTTATTTTCTGTTTTCAGAAAAACATTGGGGGTCATTGTTCTCTGTGCATCATATAACCATAGTGGGTGAACGTGACATGTAATGAAATGTAATATTTTGGTATGAAAGCCTTTGGGTGAACACTGCCAAGAGGAATATGTGTTTTTTTTTAAATGTATTTTTTCATTTGAATAATGTGTAAAATAGCAGTCTGCTCAAATGCTGAAAAAGCAATACAGTGTAATCATCCAAGACTTTTACTGCCATAAGTTCAGAGACAAACCCAGCTGGAAAAGATGAATTACTCAAAACTGTCTGTTATTACCATAATCAACCAGGACTTAATTAATTTTGTTGAACATTTTAAAGTGATAAATGCATGATATTATATTGTCACTGGACATCTGTTGCAAAGCAAACTTACTGTACGCCACAGCTCAAAGGGATCCCTGTGAATTATGTGTATGAGCCCAATAATGATGGGTCATTTGAGGTGAGTTTGAAATTAGTCTCCAGAGACAGATAATTGTGTGTCCGTCTGGCTCCAGAGCCCAAGACAAAAGGTCATCTGTGAATGACGTGTCATTAGTAGGACTCGGTGGTTGATGATATATTTCTGGCTTCAGTAGATGTTGGTCGGTAGGTACAGTATGTATGTGTGTAAGTCTGTCAGTCTGTCTATATGTGAATATATTTGAATATTCAAATTTATGTAGATGTCTCCTCTGTGCATGTCTAATAATATGCATTGTATAATAACGAGCCGTAATCACCCTCCAGCAGGATGGAGGAAAATTCATTTAGGAAAGGCGAAAGGCTGTCACCGAGCATTTCACCTGGCACCCGCCCTGAACTCTCTAATGGCCCCAGAAGGCTCTTGAAATTGCATGTTTCACTATGCACGTTCATCCTGACTTTCTCATAATTTACGCTGACTTAAATCGATACCGGCTTCGGACGTGTAATTAAATTGTGTATCATGCTTAGAGTTACTTTTAATTACTTTTTTCTATGTCATCCGAAGCAGACAAAATAAGTAAGTCAGATCCACTTTACAGGAGTCCGCGGCCACTTTCCTCAAAGTGTTGCTGAGGTGCAGTGAAGCCATTGTGCTCCTAATGTGTGCTGAAACAAAATGGACACCTCCCTTTAAAAAAAAAAA
>CAFUXE010000430.1:222490-248377 GCA_903364295.1 Serranus cabrilla | reverse complement strand
AAGGCTGCGGATGCTGCACAACATCCAGACGGCTTCCCAGGAAAAAGCCACATAAATAAGTCAAACCAAGTATGTTCTATGGTGAGATGAAAACAGTAAGTAACAACGCACATATGGTAATATGTCAGAGGGTAACAGCACACGTACATGTAGAGAGCACAATGGGGAAACGCTGATGGATGATGCGTGACATGCATGCATCACCATTCCCTCTGGACACCACTCGTAAAACACACACACACACACACACAGTCCAGTTGCACAATAGAGTACTCGTGGATTTATTTTGGGAGTAGCTACATGATTCAACATCCGAGTGGCTGCACAGAAGTAGTTGAGGTCCTTGGGGGGATGAGCTTGGACCAGCTAGTACAGTAGATCTGCCCGGGGATGGAAACTGGACAGGAAGAGTCACTGCAGCTTCTTTTGCTTTTGTTTACCGGCCAATTTGATCACTGGGGACTGCATCCCAACAGACAAGGAGGAGGAAGCCATCACCCTCATTAGTTAGAAAACATCAAAAGACAGAGGTGCTGCAGGAGAGGAGCACCTTCCTGCTTCTATGCAGCTAACAAACCCCTCTTTCATCAACTGCCTTTCATTTTGCTATTCCCAAAATACCACCCAGCAAAGGTGGGACGAACCTCAATTAATGAATGCATTCATTATGGGGCTCCTGTCACTTTTTGGTGCAGTTTAGAGGGCGGGAAAACTGTCAGGAGGGAAAAAAGGCCCCGCAGCTCTTCCCCTGGAGTGAACCTCCTCCGTGTGACAAATTTCACACTCTGCTGAGAGAAATCCGCTGAGGCTTTAGATTTCCCAGCCTGTCACATGCTGTTGCTGAATACCCAGAGATTAATTCATTTTGCAGATGGTGCATGTAAGCAACTCAGACTCCTAAACACGCGGCGTTCACGCCGTCACTACCTGCCCAATCTCAAAGCGACAACAAGGGAAGATTCAAGCTGGGAGGCAAGATAACAGAGAGCTCACACAAAGGTCAACATGTCCAACAAAATCAAATGAATCCTGCATAATACAGAGTAGATTGCACGGCCACAACATGTGGGTCAAACTATTTCAACAACTTCAGGGTATAGTTAAACTGACGAAAAATGATTTGAAGCGGTTATAATCACATATAATAACATATCAAAGACCATGAGAAAATACTGTGACAATGTGAAAGGGGTCGCTCAGAGATTAACCTACAGGGAATTATGACCCGACTGCATAGTGGATTATACACCTGCTAAAGAGCCTGATACATCCCAACAAGACCTCCATACCACAAGACCACATAGATCTTTTATTCCTTTAATACGACCAACAGAAATGTAGAAAAGTCACACTTTTAAACGTGTGGTTAAAGTTATCGAACTGTTGCAGTTTGATTAGATTAGGAAACTAAACTACAAGGTTAGGCTTAGGAAAAGATAGTCTGGTGAAAAATCAATATTGTGAGACATTTATGTGGTATTTGTGGTTTACTTGGTAGTTTACTTTGTCATATAAAACGTGACGTAGCTAAACACAGAAGTTTAAATTATAAGTAACTGCCTGCACTGAGTGGAACTTGTTATTTGTGACAACCTTGTTGTTCCATACTTCCACCTTGGCTTCGGTTGTAAGTACTATGGCCTCTAGAGAATGCCACCCAACAATAAACAAAAACTAAAGGGGTCGTTTTTTGGGGAAGGACAGTCACATATTTCCCTCAGGAGTTGGTGGAGACCAAAATCAGAGCTAAAAGAAGAGTGAACATTGGACTTGAATTCATCAGGTGGACAGAAAGACAAAGTTTGACTTGTAACTGCTGCGTGTTCAAGCAAAAGATTTTTCATTTTAACTTAAAAGGGATCATACAACGTCATGTTTACAACTTATTTCCACTTCCCCAAAGTCCAACGCCAAAATAAAAACGAATCAAAGCAAAAAACTCTAACACAATCAGGTTAAAATGTAACATTTTATACTTAACTGCAGTTGAAGCAATCATTGAACAGCATATGGCTGTGCCCTGTCACTAAAAGTATTCTCTTAATTAAATAGCAGAGCCAAGGGGAGATTTATTGAAGACTTCATCACGCTTTTCACAGAAGCGAAGCTCAGACGGCGGTCAAAGTATCTTAGAAGATAAGTTTTAGAAGTCATTGGATTAATGTTTCTTCTTTCTGAAGATACATCACTTGCCCACATGTATATACCCTCTGGCCCCCTAAGATTTTTACTCTGCTCCTTCCATTTTGGAGAAACTGAAGAAAAAAAAATGTTTTACTTTCAAGAGGAATGGGCCATAGTTCAACCATTCATTTTTGTGTTGTGCACAGTGTTTCAAAGAATCAATCCTTTTTTATTTGCCTCACGCTGTGTGTGTTTCTTTGGTTGGTTAGATGGATGCGAGTCTGTGTTTGTTGAAGGGTGGAAATAAACACTCAGTGAGGTGGAATAGGCCACCCTGCTGTGCCCTGTCACAGAGGAAAGGAATTCAGGCAATGACAAACCGCAAACATGGACTGCACACACACACACCTCCAGTCATTTCTTCCTGCAATTACAAAATTATGTCAGCCGTTTTTTTCTTTTAATATGCCCTTAATTGGTTTTTATTATTAAAACAAAAAACAAAAAGGTTGATGCAGAAATATAAAAAATGCTCCTTTATCGTCTCAGCTGGCTGGTCGGCGTTAGTGTCTGCATGTGATTGTCTGCGGCTGGCAGGCTGAGCGCCAGCAGGGGACCGTTAGAAAGAGCAAACAAACTTGTGCTGTAGTTTACAAGCCATGTGCAGACAGTGTGTTAAGCTTCATTTATGCTCCCTTATGTAAACTTAAAATAAAAATTAATCAATTTCAAATTAACGGTCACTGCCCATATACTTTTGTTGTTAAGTGGTTAATTTCTTTTTTAACGAATATCTTCTCAAAAGGTTCCGCCATTTTTTTAAACCACATCACTTAATTGATTTTTATATGATGTCCCTCAATGTATTTGTGTCTTAACATGATATTTTGAAATTATTTTTGTAATTTTTTTTTTTTTTACTGTAGCACCAAATCTGTGTAACAAATGGTATTAACCAGATTAAGATTGCTGCAACAATTTATGCGACATAACTGAGCATGGCCTAATGTGTGTCCATCACAATGATCAAAACCCTTAAACACGTTCATAATATTAATTCTGATTTATCACTGGAAGAACTTGGCACACAGTGCTCATCTTCAGCTTCCCAGCTTTCAGATGATGTGTAACACTTTTATGTTGCATCTATTGTTGACGTTTAATCTGTCTTCCACCATTCCAAAAAATAAAGGGGGTCAAATAGTAAGGAGTTAAAAAGCAAAACTAGTTCACACATATGGAAAGCCGTCCATTCAAGCAACAATCACTACTGCAAACAATCCCTGATGTGAAAGTTACACTAACAAGACAGGGAGTAAAGAAAATGACAACAACAAAAAAAAACACTGCAGTTGTGGAAGACGGAGAGCCAACAGAAATGGCAGAACTATCTGAAGCCATTTGCGAAACATTCAAAAATAATTGGAAGCTGCTGAAAATGAGGAAAATCATTTCAAACAATATTTCACACAACCAGTAAATGACAGAGGGGAGCAATTATAAACAGAGGCATACCAATCTGTGACAAATGGCTATGAAATTGATTTGCATCTGTAAACGATTGTCTCTTATAAATTATTTCTACTGATTTTTCTCCCTCGAATGGCTATTATGGATTTCAATTCTTTTCTTATCAGTTAGAAACGGTGGATGAAAAAATGCTTTCGACTGCAGAGCTTTTTTCTTTCATTTTTACTGGGAACTGGTTCATTTAAAATCCCACTGAGCTTACAGCAAGAGAGTAGTGTCGTGAAAGTTGAGGGTCAGGTCTGTGCAGCCTCTTAACAGAGTGGGGTTGCCATGGTGACCTAAAAAAGGGATATTGGGAGGTTAAAAGCTTGTTTAGACGGAGAATCACTGTAATCCGAAACACCGATCCTACAACAGGTGTCCGATTAGTGTCTGAGTGCATATGTGTGTTTATTTTCTCATTTTCTGTGTGAAAGGATGTTTTCAAGGTATCCTCCAGAGACAAGAGAGAAAAGACGAGAAAAACAAATAAGCAGTCGTCCTCCTCGTGTGGAGGAGCGGCCCAAGTCTGAGGCACAGCTAATGAGAGGCATCATTCAAGGCGATGGCATCTTTTTTTTAACGAAATACACGATGCAATCAAATGATGACTTGATGAGCGCCTCGGTGCTGCACAAATCAGAGGGAAGGCAGAAACACACAGCACTCTGTCTCCGGAGCTGCATCTGCATACTGACAATTTGCAACTGAAACTGAGGCATGTTGGAAATTGAGGGAAGTTTGAATTGGACTTTTATTGAAAATATCAGGCTCTAATAGTGAGAGTGTTATTATTTGGCAGCAGCATGAAAACGAGCTCAATGCTGCTGAGAATTGGATGAGTTCTCTCGAGGGCAAAGAAGAAAGAAAGAGAGATTCTGAAAACATATTAGTTGTTGTCCACCAGTGGTTTTATTGTCCTGGCTGCATATAAACTACTCAATTTAGCTTAAGCCATGACTGAAACTACTGGCCCCTTCATATGTATATCCTCAACTGCTGTTCATGTTTACCACATTGATATTCTGTTAGCGTTCGAGAGCAGCAGAGCACTGTATCCTCTGAGTGTAGTGCTGAGTACGCCCAAACCAGTTGGCCAGGAGTTGTCTGACTGGTTAACAGGTACCCCCAAAGATTTCTTTAAAAAAATAAATAAAACTGTGTTTCTAGATGACGTTATAAAAACAGATAGTTATATTATTAATCAGATTATTTTGTAAGGGAAATATTTAATTTTATTTAATTATTTTAACTTTATTTTGGAAGGACACATGACTAATGATGGTTCTAACAAATATTTGCAAAAAGTGAATCGAAGGTGAAGCTGGAATGAAAATAAAGAATACATTAAGCGCAGAATTTTAAACAATTTCCCTACATAGTTAACTTGAAAGATAGTACTTTCTTCCTTTTTTTTCTGTACAATTAATAGAAAAAAACATGACAAAGATGTATTCTTTGTCATGTTTTTACTGTTCTTGCTTTCTCACATTTTTAATTTTTATTTGGTGTGAATTAGTGCTGTGTTTTGTTGTATGAGTGTAAATCTAAACCAGTGGGTTATGAGTTGGTCTTTCTGGTTGTTTACAGGAACTGAAAGAAATCCAAATGTTTTCTGAAAAAAAACACACACACAAAAGATGAAAAGTACAGCTCGATTTTTTTCTCTTGGACTACTGCGAGGTGTTTCTTTGAAGTGTTTCTGCCCATCCTCGCTTGTGAAAAACTGCTTTTCGAGGACGGCCCTTTCACATCAATCATGATACTGCTGAGTTACATCTTTATCTGTATAATTTTACAAATAGGTGTTTTTTGAGCATTCCACAACTTTCCCAGTCTCTTGTTGGATTGTAAATATAGTCATATTTGATGTCTTACTTTGGTGGATGATCAGTACAGAAGGTGAACACCCACACTGGAAAATATGAAGCTCTGTCTACCTAAATAAGAATGGTTGTGACTGCAAAAGTGCATTCTGGGAAGAAATATACACACAATTACTGAGCTTAAAAGTCTGTTATGTGCCCCTTCAGGTGCCCCTGGGTGGAAGCTGGAGATTACTGTGGTAAGAATAGTGAAGAAACAGTCGGCAGCTTAAATAAATTCACTTTCAGATTCTGGGTCAACTTGAGATGAATTCTGCAACTGTGGCACCGTGAGCAACAACGAAGATATCATTAACAGAAAAATCTGAAATAGGAATGCAGAATGAGGAAAAACACTTCTGCCACCAGCTCTGTAATGGTGCAGTCAGACTGAAATTCACTTCCTGTTCATGTCTGTGTGGAGCGTGGCGAGGCGCTTTCGCTTCCTGTTGTTAATTGACCTCGCTTCTTTCACTTCACGCACAGCTGGATCAGTGATGTTGGAGAGACGGGGCGTGACTGACCTCTTATCTGGGAAATATTGTTTCTTTATATTCAGCTTTGTAACTGCGGTGTAAAACAAGGCAAGCAGTAGAAAAGGGAAAATGCAGCTTATTTGCAAAGGGCTGTGACAGCGACATTAATCAAGGACAGGAAAGGAGCTGTTAAATTTACCGTTGCGGACTGCTCATTTGCTCCTGCAGTTTAAAGCTCTAAACTCACAAATGTGTGCTTCTACAAATCTGAGAGTTTTTTATTATATAGATGTTATCTAAAGCTAGAAAGTGGATTTTTTCAGCTGGAGGCATCTAATCTTTCCCTTCCTGTCACCTCTCTCTCTTCCTCCTCATTCTTCCAGAGTCTCTCGGTCATCCTCGGCTATTTATTATGCGCCGCTTTCTCCCTTTTCCCTATCTGAACCTGCAGAGCCCACTTTCACAAAGTGGAACTCATTTGTCTGTCTTCAAATGCTAATAGAACACATAATAAACGCCACTCAAAATTATCTCCACTCGCTGATATCAGTGTATAATTAAAACAACAGTGTCCTTAATAAGGTGTCAGAGATGATAACGCAGGGCGCTGATAACTCTTTAAGGACACACACATACACATTCATGCACCCAATCACTCCCTCGTTACCAAGCAACAATAGAGTCATAATGAGAGAGACCATCAGGCCAAAAATTAATTTCCAAGTGTAAGGACTAATGCTCTGATTGCTCAGTGGCCTTGTATAAGTAGAATATTGTCTTTAGTTATTTACTATTTTAATTAACCTTTTTCCCCCCAAACATAATTTCTCTTAAGCATACTTTACATTATGCTATAGTTCATTTCAAATAATGGCTCAGCAGTCATATTATTAAGCCATTTCTTATGCTTTATATAAAGCGCTATAATTAATATTTTTATATTAACAAGGACCACATGACTACCTATATGTGAAGGGGGAGGCCTGTAACGACAAACCCACAGAGAATTATCAACCAAATACACAGATTCTCTCATTTTAATGAGCCTTTCAGCTCATTGTTTTGGTCTGCAACTTTACTGTTTTGTTTCACTCTCAGTGCTCCCATGGTGTAATTTAAGGCTACAGCGCTCTGCATTTATCTGTTCTTCATGGTTCTCTATAGTGCACCTGATTAGATGCTGTCGGATCAGTTGAACTAAGTGGACGTGAGGAATTAAGTGTCGACTTGCTGGGAACGAACAGTGTTAACATTAGTTGATTCAGGAGATGAAGGGAAATGAATTGATCTGTGGCAAACCTTTTAACCCTAAGTGTCTCTTCCTTAAATGACCCCAATGTGAGAAAAAGTAAAATATCACCTTTGTTCATATTTCCATGAAAGCTGTAAACAAATGGGGTATAAATCTTGTCTTATTGGTCATTTTTGACCCGGCAACTATAGAATCATTTTCATACCACAAAAACTGCCCATGCACGCTTGCTAAGAAATCATGTTTACACCTATGTAATACACCTTTAGCAATAAAAAAACCTATAAAAAATAAACCTCTGCTTTAGAAAAGAAAGTAAACCAATTATGAAAGGTCTTCACTGTAAGAGGTAAAACCTCGCTACTCACAGTCTGAGATGAAAGACAGTTTGTTTCATCATGCACAATATATTTGGGGTTTTAAAATTCAATCAAGCTGCTTTATTTGAGGGGTTTAGTGAAGGTGGTGCATCCACAAAGTTAAGACAACACAAAGGGTTAAATAACATACATTTTAACTTGGGTTAGAAGTCACAGCTTGACAAAAAAGAGTCCACGAGAGGACAGAGAGGTTTCAACGCTGAGGAAGTTTAAACAGAAAAGATAATAATCAGCTGAGAAATGGGAAAATGGCTGTAAACTACAGCTGGTGTATTTTATGATACTGACAAAACCAAGTAATGATGAGCTAAGCTCCAGCGCTGCCACTCTGAGTTTAAATTACAGTCAAACAAAGGTTTCAACTCCTGATAGCAGCTGCTGCAGCGCATACCCAATTGTTTCTGACAATGCAAAGGAAACCCCAGAAAGAAGAGGCTTCATTTTTCCAGAAAGACAGATCAAAGAAATGCCAAATGAGAGATTGTGTGGAGTCACAGAAGCTCTCTTTAACCTTCGAATATCAGGTCATCTTGGGAAGGCGTCTGACTTTTCTAGCATCACTTTGTTGACAAACACTTTCTGCGCTTTGAAGACTGCTCGCAGGATTTAAAAGGCTCTGAGTCATGTGACAGGTTAGAGCCAAAATTACAACCTGAGGCTGTCTGAGAAGTGTGACGCACCGTCCCATCAACCTTGTTTTCTGCTGTTCTGACTGAAAACATATTGCCTGATCCTTTAATAGAGCGCAGAGGTGTCACTGAGGTGGAGAGTGGCTGGGCCGGTGGGGTCCTGCAGGGCAGACAGCAGCATCTGCACCCAGCGAGGACTGACGACTGGACGAGCATAATAAGTTTCTGCTGCTAGTTTAAACAGGTGTGTCCCTGTCAAGCGGAGGACAAGAGAGAGAGGGAGAGAGAGAGAGAGGGAGAGAGGGAGGGAGGGAGGCCAGAAAGCACGCCTGACAACTCGGCCTCGGCTTCAACTTCAGCTCCGCTCCACTTATCAGAGCAGCAGAGAAACGATGACCAGCAGAGAGTAAACAACAAACGCAAAGCCAATTTACTTTTCCAGATATACCTGTCAGTCCCACAGAGCACGCCGCACTGACTGATGTCCCCTCTTCTGGGTGGTTGTCTCAACATCACTCACTAAGTGGTAATGCCTGTTCTCCAGAAGATGTGTTCAATTTCATTTCATAATACAAAGAGAACAGTTGCATCATGTTTACTGTGAACGTGTGGGAGGTAAACAGATAAAAACACTCATTCATTCCAACGATGTGTTTGATATTCAGAGATAAAAAGGACAAATCGTTTCCTGCTCTTTGTTTGTTTGTATCTCGCGTTGATGAATAAAGAGATTATTTCACGTCTCTGATGAAAAACAACTTGTTAAGTCTGAATCAGACAGCAACTAAACATTCGTCCTCGGAGTCGATCCAGAGACATTTCTGCTCTTCACACGTGACATGAGTTTTGTTTCAGTCACAGGACAACAATCCGTATTCGCTTGTTAAAAAGCAGTAGTAAAAACGGAGGTGAAGAGCACTAAATTGTGGTGTACTTGAACAAAGAGCTGCTTTGTCTGCAAGCAAAATTGCAAACCACATAGGCATGAGATCAAAACATGAAATTCAAGGGCTTTCTAAGGACTTTCCAGGCACAACACGGTATAGTATGAGACACGGATCAAGGTTAATTAGTTTTACAACACTGATTATTGTTATAATGACAAGTAGGAGGTTCGCTGTTTGCTGCTGTTTAACCTGCATCATTTAACTTCAATCAGTCACGCGTCGGGCACGTGATCGTTGTACTTTATCAAGGCGAGAAAGAAACAATGACACGGCTGCAGGAGACTCAAATGCAGACTGTGGAATGAAATCTCTCTACTAATAAACAAATATAAAAAGAACTTCAATTTATATTCCTGCAAAACATGTATACAATCAAGCAATTTCTATTACCCAAAGCTGTTTACTTTCACGGCCTTGATTTCCGCTCCACAAACTTAAAAGTATTTCAAGGAGCCGTGGGAGCCGTGCAGACTTTCAAGGGAGCTGTTCAATCGCCGCATGGCTTTTCTTTTCACATTATTTAAACCTAAATTAATTGATTTACAAGCTGTAAACTCGACACTGACATTTTATCACCTCAAAAAGTTGATAAAGCAAACTTGTTAGGGGACTTTTTACACTTCCAGCAGACACAAAGCAACATCAGCAGTGCTGTTTGTGTCCACCTGATGAATCTAAGTCCAATACTCGCTCTCTTCTAGCGCTCATTTTGCTCTCCATCAACTCCTGGGGGACGTATCAGCCTCTTTAGCTGCTAAATGCTCCATTATCTTCGCCGGCTCGTCTCTAACTGTGTCTGTCTGCTGTTTGGAGCTGGGTGGGTAGTGTACAGTCGACAATTTAAGCTTTTTTGCTACAACACCTGTCTGCTGCTACTGAAAACCATTGATGAGGAATGAGACAGAGTGGACAAAAACAGTGAAGTAGTAAAACCAAAACAATAAGCTGAAAGATGGTGAAACTCTCCATAGAGCTGAGGGGATATACAGAATTAAATACTTATTTAAAGTGTTTTTAAAGGAATACTTTATTCCCCAAGATGATCCTGTGTATCTTAATTACTCACCCTGCGTTACCTTGAATTCTTGAAGATAACTTTGCTTTTCTCGCATGGCTCCACAGTGAACAATCAGAAAATCCTTGATGAATTCAAATAAACTGAGGCTGCGTTTAACAAACAGCAAAACTATATCAACACATCTGTTTCAAACTCTCACACAGCTTGCGATGAATAATCAGCAAGCTTGGGACTTTTTAAGTGTTTTACATAGTAAGATTTTAATGACAACACATGTTTAGGAAGTAGTGAGCGTACAACTGGAACAACGATGCTCGGATTATACCGTTTGTAAGTTTTGTGTGAGTTTGTAAACAGATGTTTTGGTATTGTTTTTGCTGTTTTTTCTACTGTGAAGGCATATGAGATTCAAGGTAACACAGGGTGACTAATTAAGATGTGATCACTTTAGGGTGAATTTTGAGAAATTGGCAAATATTTCTTGGCCTTTCATTGTGGCAACATAAAAAACAGGAGCAGCAAAAAGCAAAACGTGGGCCACAGCATGAATATCTTTTACTGCTCACAGGCATCTGTTTTATAGACAAGAGAGGAGCAAATTAAGTGGTTTGACTGTGAGGTGAAAAGTTCAACTCGCCAGTCAATATCACAAACAAATGTGCAGTGAAATCTTAAGAGACAAAACGCTTGAGCTGGAGGTAAAATACTGCAAATAATGGACAACACACACATAGCTTTGGGGTTTTAGGTCACATTTTCATGATGAGGCTGATGTATAACTGCATCTGAACTACACAAAATAAAAAGTGACTGAAATGGCAGCCATATATTTCATTTATGCAACCTAGAATAAATGCCTGGCTGTGAAGTATTTCTTAAAGAAAAAGACATTGAGATAAACATTAATAGAGCAGCACAAATGTTGAACTTTGTAAATATATATATATTTCATCAATCTTATGTGATTTTTAGCAGAAGCCTGAAGTCAGTGATTTAAAGCTCAGTAACTTTTAGTTTAAATTCTGCTGCAAAAATAACTAATTCAACATTTCTTCCTGGGAGATCATTTTTAATTGAGCCAATAATTGAACTTTAGAGACATTATGAATAGTTATCGAACAGTCTCCCTGGCCCTGTCGTCCTTTCCCTTTTCCCCTGTCATCCTGTAAATGTCTTTCTATCTGTCTCCCGCCTCAGTCTGCATTGTATTCTGTGTGATAATCATAAAATGTCACAATAATAATCTTTCAAGAAAGTGCAGCAGTCTGAGGAGCCAAGGCCTCAGCCAATCAACAATACACACACACAAAGACACACACACTCCTGCCGATGTGTCGTTATTTCCCGTTGACACTTTAAAGAGGGGAAAAAAACAACAGAAAGAAATGTTCCCCAAACTCAGGCTGCAGGCCAGCGCTGGTTAACTGATTAGCTCAGTAATTGTGGTGGAAATGCCAGTCTGAGGTTGATATAAAAGTGCAAAAGCACATCCAGGAAATACTAATCAGTCTCCCGGCTGTTCTCCCAGGAGGCTGCTGCTGTTGTGAATGCCACCACCTCCTGAAACCACGCGTTATCTATGTGTAAGCTGGTGTGTGTGTGTGTGTGTGTTGCATGTGTGCACCTGCGTCCGATCATACTTGCAAAGAAATTAATATCCTATCCTCCTTTCCTTCAGACAATAATAAAAAAGCCTTTAATAAGAGCGGAGTGAATTTGGGCAGGATCTTTCCTGCACATTAAAATAAATGAGTCATTATAGCAGTGTCAGAGTAAGACATGCAGAGAGAGCCTTCCTTGTTCCCGTCTCCCACCGCTTTCTCCTTCCATTCAAAACGTCCTCATTATAACCCTCATTTTTTTGTTCTAAATAACATGCCTCCAGCTCATTTTCTTCTCTTCTCTCCCCTTTCTTTCATCCGTTCGTCCTTGCCTCGTTGAGTTCATTCCCGCACCGTGTTTCACACCTACAGTGACTACAGTCTACACCTGTCACTACAACTGCTCCCATCTGTCTTTTCTCACTTTGTCCTGCCCTGCGACCATTTCTCCGACCTCGTCACACACAGAGCCCCCGTCTGTCTGCACTCAGTTTTTGTGCTGTTTACACAAATAGAAAAAAAAAGACATAAAAGCAGGTTTATTCTGCAGCTGCCTCTCTCTCTCTCTCCCTCTCTCTCTTCTTCTGTGTGTTTTTGCCTCTATCAGCGCCGTTTGTACTGTGGCAGGATTATTTGATTGTTTACTGGTTTAGTGCTTGTCTGCTATCATTCAGCTGTGTTTACAGTGCTTGTTCCACGACAATGCAGGATTATTAAGAGTTGCTGCTTGTGTGTATGTGTTTGTGCATTCCTGTGCATCTGACTGGATAACCTATTTTAACCCACAAAAATGCTCCTAATGTCTTTATTAAATTCCGGTTACATAGCTTCATTTTTCCACTCTGTTAGCAACACCTCATATATTCTGCATCTGCATGTTGCTGCGCTTCATTAAAGCAAAATCACACTCAAACTGAGAGGAGCAATAAAATCCAGTATGTTGGGTTTTCATGCCTGCGCCGTCACATCAAAATGAAAAAGTGCATCATTCAAAAGTCATGTGATTGTGATTCAGCCTGACATGGTAATCGTGCAAACATTCAATCCTGTCTTGAATTTAACATAAACTTCAGTGGGTTTAAACAATAACTGCTTGCAAGTCACAGCACATCATGTCAAAGATTTAAAGCATCCTGAACCTGGATAAAGGTTGCTGTGGAAATGTATCTACAAGCAACCAGGACTCATGAAATAAACACACACACAATGAGCACTGATGGGCTCAAGGAAAAATAAATAATGTTATTATAAAGACATTTCTGGAGAGAGAGTTCACCGGAGTATACACAAAGTCTCTCTAAAGCCGGGGTGTTCAGAGTTTGGATTGAAGGAGCCAGAATAATACTGAAGGCCACACTGAAAAAATCTAGTCACAACTTTTTATCCACAGAAAATGCTTACTTTAACAAACTGCACTAGTATTGATTGAAGTAGCTTTCTACAAAAAGTCATTCCTAACCTGACAGGCGCTTTAGGGGGAAGCAGAGTGACACAGTAGCCAAGCAGTGTGTTAAACCTAAGTTACTGCTGAAGTTTAACCATCTGATGCTGACAATCAAATATTTCTTAATGCACATCTGCATTAAAACATCAGTGTTTATATTTATGAGCCTGTTAAAACTTGGTTTTAACATGCATCTTGGGCGATCTGATCACAAGTTGTCAGTGCTAAATAAGTGCAAACAGGGTCCATTGGAATTGGATCACTCAAACCACTTGCTAAGGGGCCATTTTAACTACATATATTTTATAAACAGCCGATGCGTCCCGAGTTGTGAGTAGTTTCATGTAGGAAGTGTACTAGACAGAAAATCGCTCCCTACATGAAGCGGCTCACAACAAATTCTGTGGATTATCTGTAGTAGCCAGGTCATGATTTCAGGTGAAAGATAGTGCTGTTGAGTTTTTCAAATGTATTTTTGTTGCTTTGAGCACCACAAGCTGAGAGCCATCTAGTTCAACTCCACATCTATAACACTGAGATCTCCAGCATTCGGCAGCTTACACTAAAATGATGTAGACTGATAAATAACACTACAGGTAACGCTGTAGTCCTGTGGTTCCCAACCTAGGGGTCCTGTCACCTCTGAAGGTCATAAAATATATTATTTCAATGCCTTTTTGTGAAATATTGGATAATTGTACCTGTTTGGGCGAAACAATTTAAATTCAATGGCCTTTGAAAATACTAGAACTTTTTTTGTAGGGGTGACAAGTCAAAAAGTTTGGAGGTCACTGGTGTAATCTTTAATAATGCATTATAGTTTATGTTTACTGTAAAATCTAAAAAGCTGTCAGTAAAAAAATACAACATTTTCTATGTAAGTGTTGTCAGTTACACGCAGAGAGTAAATGTACTTGGTTACATTCCTCCACTGTCGACTCAGCCTCCCTGTCACATTTATCAGAGGCCTTTGTGTTTCCCAGCCAGCCTCTGGAAACACACAATTAGCCTGATTTGGGGTCAGCCGAGTACAGAGGAGCTCGGCGGTCTGAACTGCAGCATCATTCCTCCTCTGTCTCCTCTTCCTAAACTCCATCCAGCAGTCTGAGTCACAGCTAGCCCTTTGCCTGCCTGCCTTCAGCCCACACACAGCCCGGCCCTGAAGTCACCTGCACTAATCCTCAGGATAAATAAACCATGTGCAGAGCAGTGCAGCCAACCCAGGCTATTTTCAGCCCTGCTGTTCTTTTTTTTTCTTTTCCTCCCTCCTTCTTCCCCGGTCCGAAATGTCTTCATAAAAAGCGTTTCCCCCTCTCAGGCCCGGGCAAATAGAGCGTGCTTGAGCAGCATTAGTGATCCGTCTAGAAACCAGCTGGAGTCATGGAGACGCTGTGTGGCTGTCTGCCCTTTCACAACATGGGAGAAGATATCTCTGGGGTTTAAGATGGGCAGATCTTTTTAGGGTTATTAAAGAGGGAGATACAGTTAAAGCGTTGAAGAAAATTATTAGGCCATTAGTATGCTGAAACAACTGCGAATGTTTTGAAGCTCAGTGATTGCAGATTATCTATCTGGACGTCGCTCTCCCAGTGAAAGCTGATTTTTGCCCTTCGTGACAAAACTGCAAGCCTGCTGTCTTCTTCGATCCTCTCTCCTCCCTTTACCTGCACGTAATGATGCACTAAACTTCCTCCTACTAGTCTTTAAAAAACCTCAGTTTCTCAGCTCTTAAGGGGAAGTCTTTGAAAACAGGGAGCGAAGGGATAAAAAGCTTCCATCTGTTTTTTATGCACTTTTTACAATTCTACATAAAATCTAATTATGAAACAGGGTGAAAACACCAAAACCAGATAAAAGAAGCAAATTACTGTCTCTGTGACGTCACCTAAAGGTTTCTGAGGAGCCGTTATGGAGCTCAGAGTGGGTGGCTCTGGCTGTCACCATCTTGGCAGTGTCCGACGCCGTCGTACTCCCACTTAATCATAAACTGGGCACAGAGAGAGAGCTGAGGTGGGCTAAATGAAGATTGGTTGCTGGAACAAGCCGCCCTGCGACAGCTCCCACCTGTGACTCCGAGTGGCCACATACCTAGTTACGTATCATTCTAAGCCTAAATATAACTCAAACAGGAGAGTTTCATAAACATTCAGCTCCCCCTACAGTTGTCATGCCAAAACATGTACCGAGCCGTAAACATTTTATTTCTGCACCTAAATTAGGCATTTAATGTGGGGGTTTACAGGGACGCACTCGCTTTTGGAGCCGGCCTCAAGTAGCCATTAAAGGAACTGCAGTTTTTGGCAGAGCTGCTTTGGCTTCATTTCAACCCTGGAACTTGCTGTTGTTTGCTATCAACAAAAGACATGTGACAAGGTTGAAAACATGCCTAGGTCATAAATTTAACAGAAAACAAATCACAAATCATACGTGAATGTTGGTGTGACAGTTTTCCAAGGTCGCTCTTTCAAAAATGCCATCTTTTTACACCTTCTTCTTCTGCAACTGTTTAATTACACTATAATGGAAATGATCTCAATACACCAAATATCTGCGGTAGTAGACCGTCTTATAATATATATAATTTCCCA
Source organism: Serranus cabrilla (assembly GCA_903364295.1). Lineage (NCBI taxonomy): Eukaryota > Metazoa > Chordata > Actinopteri > Perciformes > Serranidae > Serranus > Serranus cabrilla. Next base: position 232,544 of record CAFUXE010000430.1, on the reverse strand, counting down.
TTCTCCATTTCTGTCTCTTAATAACTTACTTTTTTTCTCCCATATTGCAAAAAAAGCAACAACTTTTGAACACAGAATCTCACCCCTTTAGACCAGAGAAACTGGGGGCTTTTAATGACTAGAGGGAGGAAGTTTAGTGCTTCATCAAGTGCAGGAAAAAGAAGGATAGAAGAAATGCCCATCAGTTCACGTTTCTGGAAATGTATTTAAAGTTTCTGCAACACTGAATGCTTTACTCTCTGACCTTTCATGGACTCACTCTTTGGTACTGGTTCATCAAAAAGCTACTCAGCATTAACTCCTATCACAGATTTGTACTTTAATTGCTCAGGAATCTGAGAGTAGTTATAGTCGAGATCAGAAGACAAAGTCTTGTTGTCTGTTCTAAGTGCACGGACAGAACTGGGAGAGAAAGCTTTTATGTGCTCCGCTCTCTTCACTTGGACCAGCCTTCAAAAAGACATGAAACTAAGAGAATTGGTCTCTCTGCCTGAGTTTAAAGCTCCCATAAGTACAGTGGTGAATGCATTGGTTGGTACTTCTTAATGTGTGCAGGTATATTCAAATTCTGACACGTTATTATATACTCTATGGTTTTGTAGTTATTGTTGTTGTCTGTAACTTCTTAAGATGCCGTCTTGGCCAGGCCTCAACACCTCCTGAGTCTGAGGTTTAACATAATAACTGAAGTGACACGCTGGCAGGCTTGAAATGTATCACTGCTTTAAAGTTGTCTGCCTGATGGGTTTGATCTGCAGGGATGTAAGAGAGGTGGATGTTTATTAAAGTTCCTGTTTTAAAATATGCTCGATAAAGTTGCACTCGAGCTCCCCTGCTGCGTTTGGCAGTCTCGCTGCTGACAGTTGACTTTCACGTACAGGATTACTCTCCATTATGAGCCCTGAGTATTCACCTGCTGATCTGGGTAATGTGGTTACTCTGCCCCTCAATCAGTCTTCGGAGGTGGTCAGCACTAAATACCACTCGTTCAGCACTGTGGGGCGAATATTAATTTAATCCTCTAAGTGTATTCATACGTTTATCACAGTGGGGATACATTGAAGGGATTTCCTGCGTAGGTTAAATATCTCCACCTATCCTCTCTTCATCAAGACTTTTTTCTTGTTTTTTTGTTTTTGAAAACTCAAGGAACCTAAGGCAGGAAGTGAAAAGGGGATGTCAAGGGAACCAGAAGAACAAAGAGAAGGGCATAGGAGTGAGGGAGATAGAGAGAGAGAGGAGAGGAGAGAGCACGACATGAAAACATAATGAGGATTGTCATGCCCATGGGGGCTGATGTGAGGGATGCACTGCGCAGGGGTTGAGACGAAGGAGGAATGCAGAAATTTTCTTAAGCACGGAGGGAGAGAGGGAGAAAGGAAGAGGAAAAACTGAGGATAAACACTGTGACCGAGAGGTGACATAACTTTGCTGGCTCAGCGCAGGACGATGCGACAGGTTCAGGAGCCAGGATGTGCAGCGCAGCTGTGCTGACCCACGCGGCGCTGTGCAATGTGGGTGGTGGCTGTGCTTCACATCTGTCGCTTCAGGCCACAAAACCCAGAGGAAATGCAAGCCTAAGTGTATTCTTGCCAGAGGAAAAGAAGGGCTGCTCCCCCAGCCCCGCCCCCAGGAGTCTGGGTCTTTTCCAGCTCCCAACACGGCCAGAGTTGTCAAAGACATCTGAGCTCATCGTCACCCTCTGGGTTGCTTTTAGAGAGTTCAGGTTGGCTAAAGACCATCACTATGTGAGCTTTACAGCAGTCTAACTAGAGACCACATGAAAGCACACTGGACGTGTTTGCAGCTGCAATCCTGCACTCCACAGGCAGCATCAGAGTGCAGCGATGAAACTGTGTTCAGGATTTCAAAGGGGCACAGTGGTGGTTTTGTATGGTATATTCCATACCTAGGGGGTTAGTGTATATTTTACATTACTGTTGACCATTTTTCTAAAGCATACCATACATTTTATATTTCTACCTTTCAGACAGACATTGGATACAGTTCATGGCAGCACAGTTTGTAAATTGACTTCCTGAAAGTTGAGAAAAGTTATCCGAATGTTTAGTCCCTTTACGTTTTTTTTTACTGTCAAATTTACTTCTCTGCTGCATTCTGCAGCTGTGAGCAGTTTTTAAAACTGCACTGCTTTGGGAACTGGTCGTTAGTAATGTAATTAAGACAAACAGGATTTACAGGCTTAAGCATGCATAAATAGCCTTTTCAGGGTCATATTTTTCTGTGTTTCTTTCACAGAATTCCTTATACATTTACAGCGGCACAGCTTGCAGATGATAAGTGATACAATATGCAGTGATTCTCGTCTCTTCGAGGTACAGCATGTCTCACATTTTGTCTACAAAATCTACAAATGCATGTTGCCTTCTTGAGACATGACAGCAGCGATCAGGGTACAGAAATTATAACACTACTGTCACGACAGCAGTGTGCTGGGAGCTCGCAGACACACATCTATTCCCCGGGTAGAGCTGTCAAAGCCAGAGTTTGACAAACATAAAAAGGGCCAAGCATCAGACCAAGGCAAGCGCTCGTCACGAGTGGGACTCTCGCTCTGTTCTACTTTACTGGAGTTCACTGGTGAGTGGGTTTTTAAATAAGCTCAGTTTGACGTCTACTTCACAAATACCTCCGAGTCCAATTAGCAGTGATGATTTTCTGCAACAGCTGAGGAGCAGAAGGGGAGCGCTGGGTGCTTTCGATAACTCCGTAATAACTGCTGAAGCCATTTATCCGTTTCTCAAAGTGCTTCTCTGAGCGGAGGAACACAATTTACTTTTCACATGAGTCTGATTGGTTTTCTTCACTGCCTTAGAAAATTAAATCAATCAGCAGAGGAATATCATGTAAAATTGATGGAAACCACAACATCAACAATGAGAGAAAAACAATTCTGTTTTCTTGCTTTGAAGCTGTAATGGGGTGTTTTAACATTTTGGGAATTTCACTTTCTGGTGGAGAGTTAGATTAGAAGATTGACGCTCTCATGTTAGTAGAGTAATTATGAGGCTCCAGCTAACAGCTTGTTAGCTGAAAGGTTTAATGTGTAATTACTGGCCAAAAAAAGAAGACACTGTTCAAAATTGTGTACAGTTAGACACGCAGTGAACCTTGCATAGTCCTCAAAAATATACAGCAAACTTTCCAAACTTCTAATCTTGTTCGTCTCATAGGTCAAGACGCTGTGGCTTGGCACTCTCCAATAGTTAGCAGCTTTACACCTCAAACTACAACTAAAATGAAGACGTACACCCGGACTGTTGCAAAGGACGGGTGCCTGGGGAGTCTTGCTCCATCGCAGTGGAGATTACTCGCTCAGCGGAGCACACAGAGCACAACAGCCTTGCAGAGAGGAGGCACAGGTGGTGATGTGAGAGGAAGCAGAAACACGGCTAAATGCAACGGCGCATAAACCGGCTTTACCCAGCATCCTTCTTGCAAAGGTCCACTCTCTTGTCAACAAGCTGGACAACATGAGACTGCATATTAGCAACCAACACACAGTTAGCCTCGTGGTGGTGATAACTGAGACCTGACAGCACAGACTTAGCTAGACGTGGAGCTCGCAGGCTGCATTGACCAAACCCCTGAGTCAGGATCGCACTGCCACATCTGCTGAGCAACTAATCTCCACTGGGATGTGAGACTGCCCGAGGCCCTGTCAACTGCAACAGTCTGATAAATGCAGAATCTCGGTTCAGGTGTAGGTCTTAGTTTTATTTTAAGATGTAAAGCTGCATGCTAAAACTCATTGGGTGCAACTTCATTTTGATCAAAAAAACTGATGGACACAGGAATATTTCAGTAGTGAAAGTGAAACGTCCCTTGTTATGACCAAATAACTAAATCTTTGTTTCATCAGTCCACAGCACCTTATTCCAAAATGAAGCTGGCTTGTCCAAATGTGCTTTTGCAAGCAACTCTGTGTGTGCAGAAAAGGCTTCAGCATCACTCTCCCGTACAGCTTCTCCTTGTGCAAAGTGCGCTGAATTGCTGAACGCTGCACAGTGACACATCTGCAGCAGGATGATGATGTAGTTCTTTGGTGGTCTGTGGGTTGTTTTTGACTGTTCTCACTAGCCTTCACCTTTGCCTCTCTCGATATTTTTCTTGGCCTGCCACTTCTGGCCTTAACAAAAATTGTGTATGTGGTCTTCCATTTCCTCACTATGTTCCTCACAGTGAAAACTGACAGCTGAAATCTCTGAGATAGCTTTTTGTAGCCTTCCCCTAAACCATGATGTTGAACAATCTTTTCTTTCAGGTCATGTTAGAGTTGTTTTGAGGCCCCCATGTTGCCACTCTTCACAGGAGATTCAAAGAGAAAAAGAAACTTGGCCACCTTAAATACCTTTTCTCACACTGATTGGATGCACCTGTCTGTGAAGTTCAAGGCTTGATGAGCTCACCAAACCAATTTTGTGTTCCAGTTAACCAGAGCTGAGTAGTTACAGGTATTCAAATCAACAAAATGACAAGGGTGCCCAATTTGCACCTGTGTTATTTTGTTTTGATGCATATTGCAAATCTTCTGTTAATCCAATAAACCTTTTTTCACTACTGAAATATTTTTGTGTCCATGAGTTATTTGATAAATTGAAATGAAGTTACTGATACAAACACTGAGCAACAAGCATGCCAAAACTGATAAACTCAGAGGTATTCAGAAGAATCTGGCAATTTGGAACTGCTTCTTAATTTCCATCCCATTCTCATCGCCTCTTTTGTCCCCAAGAGGCATCAGAGGCTGGTTTAAACATTTTTTGTTAGGAAGAATCTTCAGAAGAAAGTTTCTAATTCAACTCAAGTTTAAAATCTCACAAGAATCCTGTCATGAGTCTCATTTTTAATTGGATACAATTAGGTCTAAGGTTTATTCTTATGTGAACAACTGTTCAAACCAATATTGTATCTAATGCCTTTTTCGGGGGCTACTGTTCATCACACTGGTATAATATTAAACTCTGCCTCAGCAGAGGAAGGAAGAAAGGAAGGAAGGAAATATTAGCTGTGAAGATGATAAAAATGAACAGGTACATTTGTAATTCTGTGACAAGACATGACAAGATTTTGTTAACTTTCTATGCGTGCCATCAATTGGAAAAGTCTACTTGAGGCATCATACAGGCTCAGAATCAGTTTTTGTTTTCCATATAATATGGTATGAAATTATTGTAAAAAAAAAAGAATCCTGTCAATTCAGCTGAGTACTGAATTTGTATTCTTATCACAAATGGCCAGAAATAGTTTCTTATCAGCCTTTTTTTTCTTCTTTTGATCTTTTCACAAAGAACAGTCAGTTGGGATATACCTCTTTTCTTATTCATCAAGCACTTTGCAATGAAACAATGAAAAGATTAACAATGCAATGCATCAAAGACGGTCTTCAAAGGAAGTGCATTTTCCAGTTTTCTGGAGCTGTGCGGTGATGTAGATAACAAAGGGAAGTTGAGACGGGAGAAATAAAGGCCTTAAACCTCTCCAGGGGGAACACCTCTCTGCTGCCACTGTGTTCTGGCCAGATGCAATTTCCTGAACGCCGCACTGCTCTTCAAAGAGAAGAGAAATTGCTCTATCATAGTAGAAAGCTGAGCTGAGGAGGTGGGGGCAGTTTAAGAAACAGTCTTGGACTTGTGAGCTACATAAATTAACTACTACATAAATTATCCATCCCCCTCAAAGTAGAAAAAACACAGAAAGGTCAATAAGATGCTTGAGTGGGTGTTAGGACTACACACACACACACACACACACACACGCACACACACACGACAAACATCTATTTACATGCTTAATATGTGTGCGTTTCTTATTCCACTGCTGAAATGAATTATTGAGGCAGCAAATGTTTGGGTGCATGTGCTCAGACCCAGAAAGCTGTCTCGAATCCTATTAGGGAAAAAGTCATGATGCAATATTTGGGTTTAGTAAAAGAGCACTCCGCAAGGCCAACAACTACGGCATCATTAAAGTGCCACAGAACCACAATCTTCACATCCCCTCAGTGCGAGGGAGTGTGTCTGTTTGGGGGATTAAGTGTTTTCTCTTCTTATTCTGAGGACAACAGACTCATTAAAGGCCTTGTTGTGTTTCTGGTCGATGGGTTGAAAGGTCGTCTTGGTCCGAGTAGTTTTAATAAACCTTTTTTCACAGCAGACATTTTTGACTTGTCATAGTTGGAACAACTCATTAACGACAGCTCAGTTCACAGCCGGTGAGCCAGGACCCTAAAGTGAAGCAGCTAAATGGAGTTCAGCCAACATTAATTGTATTATTTAGAAAGAGGCAAATTAGGAAAGAAGCCTATTATAGTACTAGAGTTTTGTGGCTCGGTATAGTCAGTGCACTACCTAACTACCTAACGATAAGTAAGGCTGGGCAATTAATCGAACTATATTTTAAATTACAATTTTAGCTTCCAATTATTATCAATATAACACAAAGTAATCAAGATACCGGTAAATTGATTATTTTGCTGCATTCTGTTTCACAATGATGCTCTTGGTTTGTCTTTACAGCAGTGCACTTTTCGTTTTCACTGAATGACTTACTGAAATGTGTGGAATATAGTTTTATCATAATGTTTAATATGTGTTTCAGTAGGTTGTGGCAGTGCAATACAACATATTGGATCTAATGGATTTAGGTTTTTATATACTTTATGTTTAGGAGCCACAATCTTGTAGCCAGACTCGTTTAATGTTTGCAGCTGTCTGACCATGCAGAACCATAAAAACATCTACATGAGTGCCAAATTCCACTCTAAATTTAAAGAGGGGCCACTGTAAAAAAAATCATAATACATCAAAGTTGCTAGTTGCTACCAGAGACATCTAATAATCGCGCTGATCCAGACTAATATCACTACTTCAAACAGCATATACAGACATAAAAAAAGCTTCCAGTAGTTTTCCTTTCACTGCGTAGTGAGGAAAAATAGTAAAAATTGCCCATAAGCAGAAAATATCACTTCAAAGCTACTTCAGTTGCAGCTGCAACAGTAAGTGGCGGCTTGTAGAGCTCCTCTTTGGTGTCATTGTGTACAAATGTGTGTATTAATGTTTCCCCACCGAAATAAATCTCTCAGGCCGACCTGTTCTTAGTCAACTCTGCCGGTTAGATAAAGGTAAGAACCACTTGATGCTGTGATATGTAGAAGAGAATCTGCAGCCGCAGATGTCCGCCAAGATAAACAGGAATCTTCGTGTGGAAAGATAAACTACCATTAAACTTAATCCAATCTCTTCAGTGAGACTGCTGTGAGGAATGAAAAATGTTCAGCTCCAAATTAAAAACCACGTCTTGTGCCAGCGACCGTTGGCAACGGCGTCTGGGTGCGCCAGCAGCAGCAGCAGGCTTTTATGGCAGCGACATTACAGTCTCTACTTTTTGCTGCAGGGAAAACTTACATGCGCATCAGTCACTCGCACATATATAATGTCAGTGGGCTGTGTAAACACATTTTGTGATCGCTGCATTGTTCCACATCTCTCCCCCACAAGGGTTTAATTACAAAGGACGTCGTCCCTCCCTTGTTTTGCAGAAAATTATAATAAAAAGATGAAAAGGTAGATGGCTTCAGAGCGGTGGGGATTCTATTAAATAAATAAGAAGCTCAAAACAATATTTGATCATAAATTTTAACAAGGACTGGTCGGCACAGATTCAAAACATACTTGAGACTGTTATCAACACACCCTGATGTTATCACCATAAAACAAGAAAAACAAGAATCAATCATAGAAGTGTACCTCTGATTTTGTATTGTGAATGCTCGGTGAACAGAAGACACACTGTACACACAACAACATGTACTGTGACATATTTACATCAGGAAGGATTTTGATTCAACCCAGCAGCATCCACAGACAAAAACACAGCAGGTATCCCCAGGTCAGAAAACGACAAGTCTTTTCCTTCAGTTCACTCAGAGGTTTGCTCTCTTAGCTGTGGGGGTTCATCATTCTTTAACTCACTATAAATAGATAATCCCATCATTTATACAGTGTGTGTTCTCTGCACTCTACTATTCAAACAACAAATAAAATGTGCTACATGGTTTTAAATATGATTGACTTTTTTAAGGATGAGGCTGTTGATATTCTATGTATTTAAATTTTACATCTATATTTTATTTGAAAGTTTGTATAAAAGATATCCAATTAAAAGACCTAAATCAAAAGTGTTAATCCGCCTCATAATACTCTTGGACTTCACTGTCTGTAGCTCTTAACTCCAAACTGATCTGTTCCTGCTGAAGACGTTAATATTTTAAAGGGACAGTTCAACCCAAACTCAAAATATTTTTTTTCTCTTACTTGTAGTTCTATTTATTGGCCCACATTGTCTTGGTATGAGCTGCCGAATGTTTGTGATATCAGCATTTTGTCAAATATTGTGGAACTAGATGGTGTTATACATGCTTCTTAGCACTGTACACCCTCACAAATGTTAAATGTTATAAAAAAACACATTCCCTAAGTCGCTAACGTTAAATAGCCAACTATAGCTGTGCCACTTGATGAAAAGGCGCTCAGCAACGTTGTGTTATGTTTGAATAAGAAATGATATACAGGAAGCCTGCGTCTATTAATGTGGTTTGGATAAACTTTCAGAATGAACACTCCCAGAAATAGCCTGGTCCCAAAACTGTTGAAATGACACATAGTCCAGCACTGCTAGGGGATGCAACTATATCATGGCAGGTGTTATTGCTCAGGACCCTAAGAAGCGCAGTGCTGAGCGAGTCAGTTGTTCTCTAGAAAGCTGCAGAGGCAACCGTCCCGCTCCACAGACACATTTTGAACAGGTCCTGCACTAGTTTGACTAATTCAGCATTGTAATATCCTGTGACACTTTCCAATAGAATTGGCTCAACAACCAGCATGTTCATATAGAGGACATAATATGAACTACCGAACCCTAAAACTGTTACATCAGCTTGATGAAACAGGGGGGAAAATGTCTTGTATCAGCGTTTGTAACTTGTACAGGGCTATGATGTAGTCTTGTCATCTAGCAAGGGGCTGTCAACTGAGAGACGTCACCCAGAGGCCAGAAACTTGGACAGGGTTTCCATAAAACTGTCCAAAAAGAGGGCCTATCCTTTTTTGGACAGCAGCTACAGTCTCATTAAAGCTTATATTTCCTTTCACAAAACATTTGAAAAATTCAAGTGTTAGTTTGACTGTGGTTGGTTGTGGTCTTTGATGGGATTTCTCAATAATCACCAGACTTATCCTTTAATCATGATCGGATCAAATCTTCCCGGGAGGCGACTCACCACTTTGAAGTCTTCCGCTCTGCATTCGGTGCCGTGGAAGTGGCAGGCGAGCAGCATGTCGTTGATGTCGTGGCCGGTGCGGTCGTAGAATTCCCGCATGTTGAAGGGTCGCGGCTTGAAATTATGAAAATCAGCTTTGACCTTTAGGCTCTCCAAGACGCTCTCTTCCACCAGATGTATGTCCCTGATTTCATACCTGAAAAAACCGACAGACATAAAGAGAGGTCAAAGGAATATTTCATACGCTTCAAGTGCAAATTTTATGCCCTGTAGGTTTGTAGGGATGGATGAATTTCCTTGAACAGAAAGTCTTCACAGTGAATAATCACTGCCTGATGATAAAGTAGACTTCACATAAAGTACATTTCAGCCTTGGAAATTTTTTTTTACACACTTCAGGAAGGTTTATGAGACTTTATCTGTGAACTTTTGCTCCTCTCAACCAAAGCTAAAAATAATAAAGACCAGAATGAATCACAAGGGACAGGAAATGGACAGTAAAAATGTGCAAGATGGTTTTCTGTGGCATTTTCTGGCTCTGAACTGATGGCACTACCAGAGTGTAACACTTTATTGTACAGTACATAGTACTTCAGACAAGAGCTGCATGGGCCAATAAAGTTAGTCATCCATTCAGTGTTGATGCAGCAGCTTCAGGCTACACTTCAACTCCAGTCTCGCTCCAACTTTGAGAAATATTTGTTTGAGTTTATGTCGATTGGATTGTTTTGGCCACAAACACATTTAAAT
>CAFUXE010000430.1:200753-222442 GCA_903364295.1 Serranus cabrilla | reverse complement strand
TTTTGTGTATTTATTGTGGTTCCAAGGATGGTAATGTTGCTCCACAACTTTGGACCATGACAGAAATATCCCAACAGATATGTGAGGGATAGACATGAAATTTAATGCAAATAATTCTGGTCCCCAGGTGATGAATCCAAGAGATATCCTGGCTTTTCTTCTAGTGCCATCAGTGCTACCATCTTCATGCTTGATTACTAAAATGTTAATGTTTCCAATCACTTTCATGATGCTTTTCTCACCATGTTTTTACAGTTTCTTTCTGACATCATACAGCAGAATGGGCCAGAACAAGCCTCCTTTCCATTTTTTATTTACAAGGAGTCATAGAAATGACGACTGCACCTTTCTAAAAAAGTTCAGAGATTTAAACTAGAAGCACTTCTGAGCAGTCATAAAAAGAAGTCAGAGCGTCCTATTAAAGATGTTGGATGCAGTTATTTTTCTCTATGCGGCTGCATATGTTCTGTCCTCTGTAACAATTTAAAAAAAGACACTGACACTCCTAGATGCACACTCTAGCCAATTTGGATCCTTGCATGTTAGCAGTGTCACGTGTTAGCAGAGCTAGCTTTGCTATATAGACTGTTGGTCATGTTTGTGCAACTGTATGGTTTGTTTTGGTATCCATATTTCATAAACTGTATATATGATATTGTAACATTCACATGTTTAAGTTGTCTTTTCCTGGCCTTAGAGTAAAGTCTAGACTACAATGAAGTGATATAATGTAAATCTAAATGTATTAGATTGTTCAATGAGTGAAACCATTATGGACTCCTCATGTCTCATCATGATTAATAATACGTTCTCAATGGTTTTCTTGCAGGGTACCAGCTCAGCCCCCTGACATCACCACTTTATTGATAGCCTGGTACTCAGTTACACTTCTGAGATATTTCATTTTCTCTGTATCACCAGCCGTCGCCTTTTTTCTTCTTTCAAAACTACATTAAGAATAAAAGGCCTGCAAGTAACTGAATGGGGAGCCAGACAACCCACATAACACCCAGCATTATCGGTGGCACTGGGAAATTTCCTTTCATTTAATGGAGCTCACAAAAATCTGACCACGCTGCCTCGTATCAAAAGAGAGCAGAATAGCTGTAAATGCACCCAGCCTCTACCCTCGCTGTGATCTCCCACTGTGCTATTATTAAAAATGTCACCATTTTAATGGACTCACCAAAGAGCAGATTGTGTGGATTTTTTTTTTCTCCAATACACCGCCTCAAATGAAATTTTCCTCATATGAATGCTGCTACTCCTGTATGAAAATGGTCTTTTATGGATCTTTTGTGTAACATAGTATGACTGCACCCTGTGTGTTTTTATGCAATACATGAATAAGAATGAGATTCACTTTCATTTAAACAAGAGCTGTAATGTATGATGTATATTAACAGTGTTAGTATTACATTGCTTATAAAATTTGGAAGTGGACACAGCAATCCTTTTTTTTTTCATTACCATGAGACCAAAGGGACATTTAACTCTAACTGGAATCTTTCAAACATTAGATCAATTATAACTAGGCTCATTCAGTTGAAGAAATGAGTTCATAGATTATTTTTTGTGACATTAAGATGAAACTAAGCCTTGTTACGGCAGAGGCGGGAAGTGTTTTTGTTTGATTGAAAGAGAACCTAATTGAGGAGAGGCACTCGCTCCCCACTGTTTGTGTAGTGGACAAACCTGCCAAGAAGGCACTTATGAGATAAAATCCCTTAAGAACGAGCCGACGGGATCGGCGAGGGCTGACACTTCAGGATGTGTGCAGCTTAAATATCATGCCACAAGACATTTCCCAGACCAGTGACTCCAAACATGGGAAGTGGGCGGAGAACAGTCTTAAATGGATTTCATGCCACAAGCACTTTCATTTCTGGCCGGGGGTATAACAGCTAAGTGTGCCATTGCATCGCCTCTCTACCTTGCCAAGGGAGGCAGGATAATGAGCACTAAACCTACTTCAGAGTGTAAGAGTTGAGATGAGTACATGGAGAAGGAAACTCAGACCCATTTACGCTTGGTCTCTAACTTTGAACAGTCTTCCCTATGAACCGCTGCCTGGAAATGTGAGATTAGGAGATGTATTCATTAAAAAAAATCCAGATGGCAAGTGTTGATCATCAGTCACAGCAGCGTCACAGAAAAAATTGCTAATTTTAGCGTTCAGTCTGGGATCTTCATTAAAGATTTAGGATAGAAGTTGGCTGTATATCCTCATAAAAGCAAATCCACCAGAGGCCTCCAGCACTGTATGCTGAGCCCTGTGCTTGATCTCTGTAACTGACAGCCTGACAGTCAGAGGTTCACTTCATCTGAGCTTTTACATTTTTATGTTCTTGATCACTCAGCTGACAGACACGCTGGTCACTAAATGTGGGGAATGACACCATCTTGCTGATTTGTTTTATTATTGCTGCCTCTGTTGACATTTGGAACAATATTACAACACCACAGGGAGAGCAACATGTTCATCAAACAACTTTCACAGCCACTGGTAGCTTTCCTCCGTCTTAGGGATGGGAAGTTCATTTTAATCATATTAAGGTCACTGTTGATACTTTATAGATCATCTTATTGATTCTTAATCAGTTTTCTGTGTAGGAAAAAAGTACACCTACATATGTTTTCAGCATCAGCGTAACTGTTTTATTATCTCTGAGTGTAAACACAATGTGGATAAAATGAGAATATGTTCGCAGCAGTTTCCACTTAGTCCAATTAGAAAACCTAGGAACAAAACCAAAGATGCAGTAGCACTTGTGAGTGTTAAAGACATGGCACTCCTGGAGTTAAAGCCCATGTTGTGTCGAAAGATGTTTCAGCATATGGCACCCTGACTGGAAATCATCATTTTACAAACATTACAAGAAGCACTGTTGTTATCTTTCGTTCTGAAATTAAGCTATGATTTGGACCGCTGTATTGTAGATGCATGAGTTTGATGTCACTGTTTTGCAATGTTAATGTCTTTGACATAACATCAAATCTGGTACTTCTTCACATTGTCTTGATGTTAGTTCATTTAAACTAAAGATCTGGCCATATGTTACACACTGCCCCTTTAACTAAATGCCAAAATGTTGTTTGGTTTAAGTACAAGTTAACCGCCCAAGATACAAAGTGTTAAATAGTGAGTTTTATAGTTGCTGGTGGGCTGATCTTTGGCTAGAGTCAAGCTAGCCGTTGCCCCCTGTTGGCAGTCTTTGTGCTAAGCTAAGCTAAGCTAAGCTAAACCTCTTCTGGCTTTAGACAGTGGGATCTATCTTCCCATCTAACTCTGCCAAAAAGAAATTAAATATATTTCCGGAAATGTTTCACTATATTAATCGTTCATGAATTTGATGACCTTGTTTTGCTTTGCACAGCTGGTAAATGACACTGATAAGCTTGGAGTAATACAATTCTGATGCATTGGACAATGTTTACCCGGTTTATTAACTGGAACCGGTTCTCAATTCCCATCCCTATTCTTTCTCCTCTGATTCTAGGACAACAGTTTAGAAACAGAGTGGATTTAATGTACAGGAGGTGAGTTTTCTGCAGCTCTGTTGAAGTTACCGAAACGTGATAATTTAAATATATAACCGACAAAGATGCCCAGAGCATCTGCCATTTCACTAGTAATCAAAGGAAGCAGATTCCCCCATCTTTCCCTCCTGTGCATACAGTACACGTTGTTGCCAGCTCCAGTATCCCGAACCCTCAGCTGCACTGACAAGACGGCTGCCGTCCTCTGATTATAATGCCTCAGTTAATTCAAGCCTGACAAGCCTGCTCTCCAAGCACCGAGTGACTCAACAAGGTAGAAAATATCAGAGCTTGTTGGATGAGTGAGACACAGTTGCGAGTGGATGAAGAACACTTCAGTAATAATAGAAATACAACGCTGCAAAAATACTCCACTACAAGTAAAAGCTCTGCACTGAAAAAATCACTTAAAAGCTTGGACATATCATTAGTATATATACATTAATAAAATGCAGAAAGCCTCTGTGAGTGTCATATACAATTTAATGTTGTGGCATGTTGACATGGAGCTAATTTAAACAATTTTACATTTTAGATAAATAGTTGTGCAAAGTATGTAGTAACCATAGGTGTCAATTATATCAGGTGGTGTAGTAAAGGGTACAGTATTTTCCTCTGAGCTGTCTGAAGTGTTTAAAGTGGAATACAATGGAAATACTCAACTACAGCACGTGTAGCCTACCTCAAGTTTGTACTGTAGTAAACATGTTTTGTTATTTTACACCACTGACATTTGAAATATGAAACTAATTTATGGATTTTTAATGGCAGGGGGGAAATGTGGCAATGAAATTCGTTCATATTAGGGGAATATAGAATGCAGATAATTAAGAGAAAGCAGTGAAAACTGGTTTGAACATTAATTATGGGCTTCATTCGGCACTTTTTTAGCAGGTTGCAGTGGTTACCTCTGGTTGAGCAGGGCCAGCAGCTCCCCTGCGTGGTACAGGTCATTGCGTGTCACCCGGCTGAAGCGGAAGGCGTTCAGGTTGCAGAAGGTGACCGCGGGGAACGTCATGATCGGGGTCGTGACCTCGTCCAGTTTGGTGACGTGCGGGTACTCGAGGTAAAAGTGAATCCGGTCCACGCACACGAAAAGCAGGAAGGTCAGAGACCCCAAGAAAAACACGACCCACAGGCAGCGTTTGATGCAGAACCGCTCGTATGTGAAAATGTGAGAGATTCCGTGCAGAGTCGAGCTGTGCGCAAAAACTTCTATGGGTGGAGGTTGATTTGTGTCCATTTCTTCTGCCTCTACTTTGAGATCCATTGTCACTGTGCAACAAGCTCGAACTGAATGCCAGAGTCAGAAAACAGCTTCAAAACGCGCGCTGTTAGGAGAAACCGAGCCGATATTCATTCACCTGTGGCGTAAACTGTCATTATCCACGCGAACAGGTGCGACCGTGTAGATAACCACTCTTGGACTTGGCGCGGTTTTGTCGCCATCCCTCATGCAGACTGATGGAGAAACATTTGGAGCATCCGCCGCTCTTTGGAAAAGTCAGGCGAGCAGGAATTGCGAGCAGAAGTGATGCATTTCACAAAAACAGGCGTGCAAAAACAGGGTGATTGAAAAGAGCGCATAACCAAGATGTCAAAACGAAGGTCCATCAGCACTGCACTACAGTGATGTTTTGCAGCTTTCTCACTTGGTTGCAGTAAAGCAAAGAAAAAGGATTGACAAAGTGTTTCATCAGTCTGCGAAATCGCTGCTCGAGTCCAGTGAAGCACGCATCATTCCTGCACGCTAACAAGAGGAACCCGGAGACCGAAAAGAGAAAGAAATCCTTTTGACACTTCAGCTCATATATTAAGAGTTCCTCTGTTGCTGTGCGTTATGCATGTCCTTTTAAATCCGCAGATTTTCAGGTCAAGTCTGGAGATTTTCTCTACTCAGGAATCAGAAAACGTGTTTAGTAGTCAGATGGTTGGATATTCTGGTCGGTGGTGAGTCGTGAGCTTTTCCTCAGCTCGTGTTTGTGCCTTCCTGGCAGCAGCGGCAGTGGACGGGAGAGGAGAGGAGGGGAGAGCAGGGTGGACTGACGCGCTGCTGTTCACCTGTGAGTTAGCCTACTGTAGTTTACTACATAAAACCGCAGCCCAGAGAGAGAGAAAGAGGGGAAGAGAGAGAGAGTCTGTCTCCTTTAGGGACCCATAGCAGTGCATGACATAATACCATTTCTGTTTTGGTGACTAGAAAGCAGCCCTCTTCAATATTTTATCATAAGTGGGAGAAAGATTGGTAGAGAAAAAAAATCCAAACTATAGCCAAAGAAAAGGAAAAGAACACCACTGGGCATAAACTCAAATGTTATGTTCATATCTAACAGGCCAGGAGGAATAAAATTAAGCAATACATGTAAGCAGCAATTTAATATCATACTGATGATACTAACACATGAAAAGTTAGGGGTCTCAAGAGAAATTGATAAAAGAAAGAAAGGCCCAAATAGAAGCTGCATATTCTGACTTTTTTGTCTGTAACTCACTGAAGTCTGTCATTTCTTTCAATAATGCATGTACCTGAATTTTAACAGGCTGAGTAATACTCCTGTCGTGAGTGAAGCCAATGCACGTGTGTTAAACCTGCAGTCTTTCTAACGGCCAGCAGGGGGAGACTCCACTGGTTGCAAAAAAAAGTACAAATTTTACAGAAGAAATTATCCTATTTCTCATTCGATTCATTGCCTCAGTAAATATTCTCTTAATGAGTTTATGACCTCAATAACTGGTTTCAAGTCTTCTTTAGTACAGTATGATTTCTATTGTGTAAAATCTGGTCCAATTTAGAGTAAAATAGATGATAAAGCAGGGTATGCTCTAGGACAAGGCTACAATGACTGGTTGGGCATGCATAGTGTTCTCAGTCATAGCCACTCTCTTGTCCAAATATACTCACTCCTGGCTCCAATAAAAGATGGCAGTAGTCCACAAACCAACGGCTGGCATCACTGTGACTAAATACACTTCTTATATACGGTACAGTCTGTGTTTATGACAAATAAACTGAACTTCATGTGTAAAATTGGTGGAGTATCCCTTTAACAACATGCACACTGAGTGACCAATACCTGGCCACTGAGACTGCTGGACCCACACAAATCTGGCAACTCAGAGTAAACAGACTGTGTCAATACATGCCAACAATAAGAGACAGAGCAACACTTCCCGCAGTCTGTGCAGGATAAAGACATAAGATGATACTCAAATACCAATAATTCAACACACTGTCAGACAAAACATATATTTACTTTGGGGGGAAAAATGTTTTCAAAGCATGACAAAGCCTGGGTGAAAACACCTGAAACTGTGCCGAGCTCCTTTAAAGTCTGCCGGCTACAACTGATTTTTATTTTGTCCGTTTTCTTCTATGGTTCTTATCATTACCACTGTCTTGTTATCTTATCTTGTAATAACCAGTATACCACTGAAAATATTTTTTTATCATCAATTAATCTGATGATATTTCTCTATCTGGTCTATAAAATGTCTCAATAAAATCTATAAAATGGCATCCTGAAATGTCTATAAAGTCAAAACAGTCATAACACAGAGCCCAAGTTAATATAATTAAAGAGCTTTTTTATGAAACCAACAGTCAAAAACTCTCAGATTAATAAAAATAAAAAACACATTTGAGAGGTTAAAAGCAGAGTGTTTAGCTTTGCTTAAAAATCTGACATAAAGAATTAAGCTTGTAGAATTTCTTTTTTATAGTATACCATGTAGAATACTAATCTTGTGCAGTATATTGTAGTCCTGTGTGTTTCAGTGTGCATGCCATGACTTTACCACCATTATGAAATTAGTAAATTCAGACTTGAAGTTGACTTCTGAATGGGAAAGGTCTACCTAACCTTACAGATCTGTCAGACGTGTGCAGGAGTGAGGGTGTTTAAACTGCTCTCCAAAACAAAGTCATCATCAGCCACCACAAAAGAGATTTAATGATATGTGCCATGTTTTGACTGGACCATGAATAAACAATGACATTTAGTCCCCAGCTGGATACTGGCGTGAAAAATGGATTTGGCTGCGCAACAAAGCTGAATCAAGCTTTGTTAATATATCAAAATATTTATTACATGTCATGAAAGATGCATCACCCATTTTAAATGCATAAGCATGAAAAAAAGATTCTTCTGTGACATTAAAAGTCCTACCACATCTGCCACATTTCCCAGAAGCATTTCTTATCTCAAAAACAGCTATAACTAATGCAGAGATGCGTATTAAATTTGACATATTTATGAAGCTTAAGCATACTTTTCCCAAAGGTGCATGGTTTCAGACACATGACTATTTAATTTACTCTAGCTCTGTATTTTCTACCTAAGTAAATGATACCAACGTACAACCTCCACTACTGCTGTAAAATACAGGAGTCATAATATTGCAGAGAGAAAAAGACTTTTGGTTTTTCATCCAAAAATGAGGTTGAAGTTTAAGTATTCAACAGCTGTCCTTAAACACATTCCGCTCATTTGAAGCTGGCACTTAGTATGGATCCCCATCGCTTTCTGTTTACAGCCCAATAGCGAACATCAACTCTTTGTGATTTTGAGTTGTTTTTTATGAAATTGCTGAGATTATTATTTATTCTGGGAACGCGGGGCAACCTGTAGATACTCTTCAGTTAAAAATGTGCACATGGTGAGTTTTCCAATATTTTTTGGGCTCAGTGTCTGAATTTAACTACCTTTAGATCAATCAAAGGAATTAATGAATAAATAAAGGATTCAGCATTTCTTTACCAAAATGTAACTTCTGGCAATGTGGAGGGAGCTATTAAAGCAGCATTTACTGTATACCCTTTCAGTATGGTGGGAAATAAAACGTTAAAATATTAACAGTAGGTTTCAGTCAAGGAAAGTAAAGTTGGTTTGCATTCGCACTTGGGGACTTAAGTTCACTTTAGTAGTTGCGATACAGTAGCTTGACACAGAGCTGTGCACCTACACCATAATGGTAACAGAACCTCTCAACAGGGAAATAAATGTAATGTTTTTTTTATAAAGGGGAGTTTATAAGAAGTCCTTGAAGTCTGGAGGACTGATCAAAGTCCCCAACATTCAAAGTTCTTGGTTTTAATTCCAATTAAGTAGTTTAAAGGTTTTTCAAATCATCTTATTCCACACTGTATCATAGAATAGTATCATCAGACAATTACAGTTTCAGCCATTTTCAAAGCAAAAATGACTGAATTCTGATAATGTGCTGCTGTATTGATATCTATCTGAACTTACAAAAAAGACAAGACATTAGGATATTGTGATGGGCACACTTCAGTCTTCTGATGTTAAATCAGTTATCAAGATGTTATCATTTTATACACATTTTCACAAAATTATCTGGTATCTTTAGGAACTTTGGCTCTATAATTGTAAATTAAGTTGTGTGAGTTGGAACAATGTCTGGCTGTAGGATAGTGAGGTCTACTCACCGAGTAGTGAAACAGTAGCTTGTGTCTGGACCTTACAGTCTATGGTCTGGACAGGCTGTCTGCTGTCCTTGGTGCTGATGGGTCTCACTGGACTTGCGGGTCTGGGTGTTCCTCTCCGGGCCTGCAGGGGGGAGCAGAGCGCGTTACTGCTACATATTTGTACCCACAAAGAACTGAAACGTGAGCAGTAGCAGCAGCAGTACAAAAAACATGGCGATGCCCGTTAACGCAGCCCGTCTCTGTCGCCTGGCAGGGCGGACTGTCCCCTCCCTGTCAGCCGCACACTGTCGGGCTGTCAGCCTGCCAGTGAGGACACGCTTCATATCCACCTCAACGGGGAGCAGTGAGTGAATGTTTCGTAAAAGTTTTAATAAAGGAGTTATTAGCTTCTGAGCTGCAGCTCAGAGGTCAGTGTCCCAGCAGGGACGGCTGTTGACAGCTAATGACTGATGTTTGTTATTGTTCTGGAGTTTTCCCAGGCACAGCATGTCCTCAGTACATTAGCTGTATCCAAAGTAAGAAAGTAGCCCCTTAACACATGTCAGGCAAAACAAAAAGCAAATTAAACTTGAGGAAGTCGTGGAAACGTTAAGCAAGTTCCTTGGTGTGGGTGCGCTGGTCAGATAGTATTAAACTAGCTAGTTTTGAAGTCCGAATATGTCTTCACTAAAACTTGAAAAAGAGTTGTAGTGGCGCTTTAAGGTGGAAAATATTAGGGAAATAATTAGCTACAACACCTGGAAATAACACAATTTTACAATATCACATAATACGCTGTTTCACACTTTCCACAGTTTAACACAGGTAGCAATCCTACTGGGCACATACCTGTCCTCCTCGAGATCCTCAAATCAATCCACCGTTTGTATTGGTTGTTAATTTGGGTAGCTAACGATCTTTCCCCACTTTTGTGCTGCTGTACTCATGTTTGGTACTCATTTTAGAAAGATGGTAGAGATACACAAACCTTTTTTGCCCAGGTAATCCGCTCAGAATAATCAACGCTAACACAAAATGAAGGGATGGGGAAACCGAACGTTAGCAGTTAGCCGTTTCCCCGGAGAAACACTCCACGTTAGCTAACGTTGAATTACATTTTTTCTACTAACGGGTTGGTTTGTAACAATATTTCGCGGCTGGTGAGAACCAATGCATTAAATCGCAAGCCTTTTCTGTAAAATACAGATTTTTAAATTATACATCGGAATATAATCCACATTGTCCATGGTGGCCGCAGTTAGTATCTTCTTTAACGGAGTACGAACAAACCATTGGTCTGGTACGAACTTTTGCCAACAGTCCTCCGGAAATAGCCAATCAGATTGCAGCAACAGATTTGTGCTATTGAGCATGCGCATTGTTGTCCCCCACACTTCAGGTACTTGACATTACAATCATGGGTTATTATCCCTACATAGCAGCCTAAACAACATTTTAACATAAATTATACAAAAATGATAAATCCAATAAATAACATCAGCCAGTTATTATTTTATTTTGTGCATGATAATATTATGCTTAAATTATCTGCTTGTCAGAAAAAATATATGTACAGTGAATTTTCTAACATGTTCCTCACAGAGTCTGTATTTACAGCAATTTTTGATAGTCTCTTAAATTATTAATGTTTTTAAAATGACAT
Source organism: Serranus cabrilla (assembly GCA_903364295.1). Lineage (NCBI taxonomy): Eukaryota > Metazoa > Chordata > Actinopteri > Perciformes > Serranidae > Serranus > Serranus cabrilla. The sequence goes on along the minus strand of CAFUXE010000430.1, from coordinate 211,814 downwards.
GACAATTGTGTTAATACTAAAAGGTACACGATAGTAGACAAATTAACCAAAATGCTTTGTTAAAGAGTAGCCAACTCATTGCATCCAGAAGATTAACTAAATTAACCTGGCTTCTTGCCAAAGACAGTAGAGACAGGGTCATATATATTAATGTAGCTTTTAACATTTTTTTTTACAGCTATCAAAATGTGACCATGGTAATAAAATGCAAGCAATGGTGATTTAGTATAAGGGAAACTGTACAAATAAAAAAGCAAGGTAAACTTTACAGTAGCTTATCAATTATTATGAAGTTTTGACTGACCACCTGTTTTTGTTTGCTTCCCTGTCAGAAGTATGTCCAGCCTGTCGTTTGCCTTTTAAATAAATCTTGCTAACCTGAGTCTTGATAGATTATTGTCAGAGCACTCTTGTTTATTGTTCCCTCTTGATTCAGATTCATAGATGGTGTTCACAGCAGGAAAAACACAGGTGTACGTAATAACAGTAATGATGACTCTTCCAATGCAGCAATTAAAGTCATTAGTCATCACACCTGTGTCTGACAAGTCTGCTGTGAAACATGGTTTATTAAACTCTTGTGTCTCCCAGTTTAAGAACCAGTGGTTTTCATGATTTAATAAGGGACCTGATCTGCTCTTGGTACATAAATTATATTCAAATCAGTTTTATAGACACAGACAAGCACAAGCTTAGAGCAAGATTTAATAATGGAGACATCAAAGTCTTCTGTAATGAAATATCAAACTGAAAGTCACCATGAAAAATAATGTTTTTTTTCCTCACTCTGTAGATCTTCAGTTCAGGCTGGATGAACGGACAGCTCACAGCAGTCTGGACCTTTTCAAGAAAGACACAGGCGTCATCTACCGCATGCTGGGTCTGGACCCCAGCCATGTGCAAAACAACCCAGAGCGTTTCCGAGACTGGGCCGTCGTGTTTGGCGATGAGAAGATCAGCAGCGGACGACACTACTGGGAAGTGACGGTCAAAAAGTCTCAACAGTTTCGCCTGGGTGTGGCCGAGGCCCTGATGTCCAGAGAGGACTGCGTGGGCACCAACAGCTCCTCCTGGGTGTTCGGCTATGCTCAGCGCAAGTGGTTCGCCATGACCAGCAATAAGGTTGTTCCTGTGATGCTGGTGGGCAAGCCAGACCGCCTAGGCATCCTGCTTGACTACGAAGCGGGTCTTCTGAGGCTGGTTGACATCCAGAAACCTGCAGTCATTCACACCATCAGGGCTCAGTTCAAGACTCCCCTCTGCCCTGCGTTTGGACTTTGGGACGGGGAGCTGCTCACACACTCTGGCCTGGAGGAGCCTGAAGCCCTGAAATAAAGCAGGATGAGCTGTGATGGTGATGATTCTGACGGCCGTGGGCTTTGGTTTGGCAACATTTATCGCAACGGTGCAGGAAATACAGCAATATCTATGTAGGAATCATTTACAGCTTAACGGCAGGTGGTGGTTAATTTTCTGTGGTCCAGGTGCTTCATTATAATGACTCTTAACAATGCAAGTCCATATTCTGTGTAAGCTATCCAGCCTCAGGCAATCACATCACACAAGCTGTTTTTGTGTGTACCTCATGTATTACCTCTCAGACCAACTGATGTGAAAAGGATGTGTGGTTGTTTCTGAGAGAAACATAAAAGCCAAGTGTTTTTTAAAAAAACAAGATGAAATCAACACATAGCCTTTTTTCAGTTTTTCATGTTCATACTATGTATTGTTTAATAAAATAATGTTACTGAAACTGCTTTTCTTTTATTTACAGCAGGGTGCTACATATTTACAGTGACAGACTAGCCTTGTTGAGGAATCATTTCACTGAGTTACATGAAATAAAACACTGAATAAAATGCATTAATTTGAGATGATTAAACTGTAGAATGTTACATTTTTATCACATGATTTAGTCATCTAAGTTGAATGTTTCTGAGTTTCTAAGTAAACTGCATACTAACAAGCAAAAGCTTAAAGGTATCAATTCTGTGCGTCTAGTTTGCGACAGTCATTTGCATAAATTGAATTATGTATTTTGCATTATAGTAACCCATGTGTGAACTGTTCCCAGAACCTGCGATATGCAGATGCTTCAGTGATACACATGTGACCAATAAAAAGACACAAACAATAACCACATAAACTCAAGGCTCCAGCAGTGAATAAACTGGCCTATGAGTCTCAATGAACTGGCACAAACTACAATGGAAAAGTCCTTCCAGTGTTAAGGGCGCAAGTGCTGAATCACCTCCTGTTGAGTTTGTATAATTATCAAAGCAGCTTTGGGAATATTTATACAGTTACTACACAGGGCGCATAAAATCCCCTGATTAAATGACATACTGATGAAGCAAAATATATTTCAATAAATAAGCACAAAATATTCAATATTTACATCACAGTGACATTTTCAATCAGAAGCTGAGCACAGAAACAGTTCATTAATATTGCAACATAAGCCAAATCTTGGCTTAAATTAATGTAATTTTTCTTCACACAAACAACAGATTTCCTGATTATATAGTGCTTTGTTGATACTTTACAAGAACAATTACTCCTGTCTGCAGGATTACATTAAAAAGGAACATAATCCTGTACTGAATAGCCTCTCAACAGTCTAAATATATTATATAACATCTATTACCATTTGAAACAAAAACTAATTCATTCATCCATCAGGTCTCTCAATCATCCTGTATCCTTTCAGCCCTCTCATAATGTAATAGATTCATTTCCATTATGAACCTTGTTGTTTAGACGATGCTCTTTAACGTATCCAGCGTAGTCTTCTGCTCCTCCGTGTCGCATGGTGCTTCGCTGTCAGCAAGCTCACGCTGGTACTGTTGCAGGACTGAAACAACAACATCATGGCCAAACTGCATGGCGTCATCTAGAGGCGTGTTCCCCCATCTGAGAGATAACAATGTCATATGGAATGGATGGATTGTTATGGTTAGTAACATGGAGATGGAAATATTTTCTACCATGTAATATCAGATAAATACATTTATATTTAAAATCCCTACCTGTCTTTCAGAAGCGGGTTCACTTTACATACATCAGTGAGGAAGACAACAGCTTCCACATGACCTGAGAGACAAAAGTGAGCATCCTCAGCTCCGTATTTTTATTTATTCTTATTTGAAAATCAAAGGAGAGATTGTAAAGGCACTAACAAAGAAGTGTTACCTTCTGCAGAAGCAACGTGCAGTGCCGTGCGAGAGTCGTAGTCCCTCTGCTCCATGTTCACAGCTGAAAGGGCAAACCTGGAGGGATCACAGAGGAACAGAGGAGAGGATGTGAGTAATGGCAAGATTTACACAAGTAGAAATCCTATTTGTATGAAAACAGACATAAAAAATGAACTCTAAAAAGAATAGTTAAACACTTTGGGGAATATGCTTATTTTGCTTATTTTGCCGTCAATACGGGTCAGCTTACCATTAAGACTGGAAGCAGGAGGAAATGGCTAGCTTGGCTCTGTCTGAGAGTAACAACATCTGCCTACCAACACCTGGCAAGCTCAATAATTACAATTTTGAAGCTTGTTTGTTAAATCAAATGTAAAAGGTAAAATTGTGCTTTTATGAGAGGTTGTGCTGGATGAACTTGTCATTTAACTGATAGAGTCTCTGTTTTCCTTGCATGTGCAAGTGATTTTTGTCTCAACTATCAGCAAGGAAGTGCATCAATATCAAACTGTTGTTGTGCTTTTGTCATCCGACTGTTATTTATTCATCTGGTGCTGGAGCTTTGTGATGAAAAATGAAAGGGAGTGTTTCTGTTTTTACTCACCTCCTCAGAGCAGAGAGGTCACCACTGTAGGCTGCAAACATCAGGTTCACCACTGACTTGTTCTAATGAATCAAAAGGAAAATATTACTTTATTCTAGTGGATGTTTTTTTCACTTATTATTTAAAAATGCTCCTACATTATTATCTCTTTAAGTCACCCCAAGCCTGACTGACAATCGCACTGAACTTACTTGATCTTCATCAGATTTTCTCCTGGGGTCGTGTTTCTTGGTGAAGTGTCTCAGGTTGTCATAATTGTGGAAGTTGAAGTAAGACACCAGATCCTAATGAATCAGAAGTTAATGAAGATATCTGAAGTGTGCAGACAAATTTGACGAACCAATAAGATGATGACAACAACCGCATAGCATACCTGACAAAAGTGAATGCCACGGACACTGTTTCCCAGACGATCTAAAGGTGGAGACCAACACATCATACCCATGACATTGGGTACAACCAGCACAACAGCACCGGAAACACCAGATTTAGCAGGCAAGCCCACCTGAACGAGAGGTGCAAACAAAAAGTCTCAACCTGGATGCAACTAAAGAAACAGTGCTTTACAAACAGATCCTTGAATTCCCGGTGACTTACATGGAAGGCAAACTGTCCGGAGAAATCGTACATGCCGCAGGAATGCATGAGGCTCAGGGTGTTGCGAACGGCTTCAGCGCTCAGCACACGCTCGCCTGTTATTGGGCAAATACCCCCGTTGGCCAGTGTGGCAGCCATGACGCTTCCTGACTCACAGGTCACTTCGATGGAGCACAACTGGAAAAACAGTTAAAAGAATATTTGGATGTTTTGTGAAATGCACTTGATACCAATATCAAAAATGATACTATAGACAGCAACCTGGTTAGCTTAGCTTAGCTTAGCATAAAGACTGGATGTGGAGAAACACCTAGTCATTTGCAAGGCTAGGTGTTATATCATTTTAAAAAACAACTGAAAACTTTAAAAACAAAAAGTTCTGGCAGAATCAGCTGTAAAGCTGTAGCAGTTGTCTTCATTTAACTCTAGAAGAATAAGAGAAAAGACTTATTTCCCCAAAACTTTCATCCACAGTTTACTGCAATGTTAAAGAGTCTGACCTGAAAGTAGAAGTCAAGGGCCGCAATCATATCTGCAGTGTCAGGAAAGCACTGCAAGGGTTAAAAGGAGTCAGCACATATTCAGGATGTTTAATTTTTATGAAACTCTGGGCACTGAACAGGCACTTAAATTGATTGTAATAAAACATAAAATACCTACCTTTTTCTCCTTTAGGTAATAACCAATTGCATAATTCCTATCACCGGTCTCCCTCTCCGACTGGAAACTGCAAGAAGGTAAGAGGTTTTCAGAAAGTTGAATTTCATATGACAAAAAGAACATGGATGCACTTCCTTAAGCTCAGAACTCACGTTGCATTGCTGAAGCCCACGTACTCTGTCCCAGCCAAGCTTTTTAAGAAGTCCATGACCTGCAATAACATCATATTTATGGTTCAGCAGGAAGTCAAATACGTGGGAAAAATATCTCAATGCAAAGCGGTAACTCACATAGTCGAACCTCTCTGCCTTGTTTGATTGAGGCTGCAACAGAGAGGGGAAAAGATTATTTTCTGAGGCCAGTTTAAAGTACGCCAGCAGTCAGGGAGTCCCTATAGATGGCAGTGTTTGAGTACTTTGACATCAAAGCATGGGTTGGAGTCTTGGTGGGGCGTCGAGGTGTGCAGAGTCTTTGTGCCTGTCAGTCCATGTGGCAACATGCACACCGTGTTCTGGGGGCCGTTTATGGCTGTGCTTGAATTTCATGGACCGGTGAGGGATTATTACCACATTGTAGAGTAACCAAATAGGGACTGTAGACACATTCATATTTAATGGCTCTACCTATAAAGGTTAAGTATGATATCAAATATTACTGTGCTTTGAGGGAATGACCTCTGGCTAAACCTTGTGGCCAATAAAAGGAGGTGATTTTATTTATTTCCAGGTGGTTGCTCTTTGGTGCTCTGACAACAATTTTTTGAACAAAACAGAAACATTTGTGACATTTAAACTTTTGCAGGTGCAGCTGTTTCCACTGCGGCATGAATATTGCAAATAGTAACAGCTTTTATCAGCTCTCTATTTCTATGTCCTGGATCAAACTGTGTGTGTATAAATGATATGAAAATATATACTAACAAAATATGTTAAAGCAATACTGTTCTCCTCTAAACTCACTCACACCCACACACACAGGCGAGGGTGGCTCACACACCTTCTGCTTTAGGGGCTGTAATTGGCCAGAAGCACACACACGCCCCTGCTGCCCGGCCCACACACACGTCACTGCTGAACCTGACCCATAAAAAAGGCTATCTCTTCAGTCAGCTGTGGAAATGTCAAGAAAACGCCACAGAGGAAAAATACACAGCCTTATATGGCTAAACTCCACCTCTACTAAGTCATGCAATAAGGTCAAAGCTCATAGATAAGTTTGATCGTTGGTCAGTCAGAAGGTGATGACCATAGTCCAGCCGTGGGCACCAAGTGATCAGCTAATAAATGAATGATTAGACAGTGCAAACGAGGCTTCAGCTTTAGAAATGTAGCATTCTGCGGCTTCTCTGAGCCTGAACTCAGTTAAATGACGCAATGGTTTATGCCTTTAAAATCATCATGAATATCTCATTTTCAGAACCAGAGAGCTTACAGTTCACAGCACAAAAGCGAAGATTTGCGAGCAATTGTTTCCAGGGCCCTACCGAAGGTCATATTTAAAAATGTTGTGCTTCTATTGACGATTTCAAATCAAGTTTCGAATGTGTAGGATGCCATCAACCAAAACAAAGAAAAAAACCCTCAAACAAATTCCTCAGTTTGATATAGTGATTCATCAGATTGAATTAGAAGGTCTTTTTTTATATGACTACCTTTAATGAATACAACTTGTCAGTTTCATTTGCGTGCCTCCCTTTGTGTGTGGCAAATGGGAGAGACAGTTTTTTGATTTCAGTGGAAATGTTTTTGAAAGGCTAAATGCCATGAAATATGGAGCAAAGCCAAATATTTTGTTCGTTAAAATGACTACGTCCATCTTTTTCAATAAACCTTGACTTGACATGAAAAGAATGCAATCAGTGGCAGTGTCACATTGCATATAATATTATGTATAATCATTTCAAAAACATTTGAGTGCTATGGGGCTCTTACATGCCCGTGCATGGAGTACAGCAACTGTTTTAGTGCGTTGCATGTGTTAAAAGTCAACACAAGAAGAAATTACCTCATTACACATCACAGATTTTGGTGAAACTAATATAAAGCATAATTTGGGCTCCTCCTCTGTTGGTGGAACATATGTAGACATGTCTGACCATCCTGTTTCTGGTTTTTAACATGACTTTTTTAAGGCCTAAATGACGCCTTTATGATGCTCCTTTGAACTGTCTTGACATCAGTGAGCAGCTGCAGCAAAATGCTAGACTGCAGTTCACTCTGAATTTAAAAACAGAGAGTCTATTTTTGGGCGGATACTTCCTGACATCCCCCTCTTTGTTTATGACATGTTGATAATTACAACAAGTAAGTATGTAGTGTATGTTTTGTATGTTCATTCGAAAATTAATACCTCTGCATTTACCATCATATCAATGTATTTGTTGCCTTTTTATTTTTACCTTAATTAAAGAGCTGATGACGATAGCTCCTGCATTCACCATCGGGTTGTGTGGTTTATCTGCACGAGAAATGAGAGCATGTTATCACTCATTTGCCCCTGACCACGAGAGCAATAAGGTGATGAGATAAGAACTGATGTTTCATCAGTAGAACTGAAAAGTAACATCAGCGAATAAACTGGACACACAATGTACATTCTGTTTATTTCAGAGGGGAATATATACAGTAATAACGAAGGCTACAAAGGTGAGGTGATAAAATGGTGCACAATTTGGCTTAAATTCCACCTGGACAACTTTTATTTGTGTAAAATGAGGTTTTGTCTTTGCTCTGCCAACAACCGGTCTTTTGAAATTGTTGCTCAAGAGTTTCCAACATTTCTCAATGACACACAAGGGGAGAGGATGTGTTTCTGTGTAGTTTTGCTTTTTACAAAATAAAGATTTGTCATACGTACTCTGTATTATTACTTGTGTAGAGAGGATAACTGTAGTGAGAGTCTTCATTACACCTTTCACTTACCTTCATCATTTAGTGACAGCTTGTTGAACTTGAAACCACTGGGCTCTTTGCCCACAAACTGGTGAACGTGGTCGCTGCCGAACTCGTGCACAGAGATGGCGTACTCCAGAGGCTTCACACATGACTGCAGACAAAAGGGAACCTTGGTGTCACCCACAGAGTGTCTGCATAACATGAGGATGTAATGGAGAAGCATGGAAACAAAACGAAAAAATGCACTGTTAGTGAGGGAGCACACAGTGGAGGTATTCAGAATGGAAACATTAAAGTGAAGTGCTTCTGTACCTCTGTCCATCGATTGTGCACAAAGATACACCCCAGAGATCAGGGCTGAACTTAGCCAGCTGAGGAATGTAATCAGCCACCTGCATGACAACACGCGTGAGTGTTACTGTGATGAATGAGCAGACAATGAATCATTACTTGTGTTAGTTTATCACTTACTTGTCCTCCCTCCTGCTCTTGTGCACTGTCATACATCCTGTCGACTTGCTGGATGAACTCTTCAAAGTTTGGGATGATGAACTTCTTTTTGAAAGCCTTAGTCAGCAGCATGATGTTGTTGCCCACACACCTACAAAACGGCAGATTATTAAATGGAACATGAGGATAATTTCATACACAGATCCTGAAGTTACAAAAATTAATACTGGTATATAAACCACACTGATCATTTTAGTGTTATTTACCCCAGTTTTGAGGGTCAGCTTCTAGTAAGTTCAATTTAATTTTTAGGTGCTTAAAGTGTTGAAATGTGCACTTAAAAATTGTCTGTCAGTGTCTGGTTCTTATTTGAATAATACAGTTTCCAATTTAAACTACTTTCTTATTTAAAAACTAGTTCCCACAGCAGCTGCTGACAGAGTGTCTGGTGGATTATCGCCTGAAACAGGGACGCTGCTTGAGGAAAAACATCCTGCTGTTGAATTCTTAAAGTCATTTCATGAGAATCTCAAATAAAACTGTTTTCAGCTTCACTGTATCAGTGTGGACGCATAAATCTCTCATGTCTCTTTTTGCTGTAATTTTGCTGAACCAAGAGTAGATAAACAACCACAGTTCAACTTGAAACACAAGAGAAGAATTTAGTGTATAAATGGTAATTACTTCTGCTTTTATTCATTGCTTCAGTGCTTTTGACTAATTTTAGCTGGTTTTTCTATTTTATACTTCACTTTATTATTCCCTCTGTTTCATTGTCTACTCATTAGCATGTTTATTATTCTGTATTGAAATGTTTTAACGATCCAACAGTGTTGTTTTTATGTAAGCTGCTTTGTTTTACATGTCGACACTATTGTAAATGAAGATGCTTCCTCAAAGGACTTTTGAGATCAAATAAATAAAAATAAATTAATGATTAAATTTGCTTTCGTTCAGCCTTCATTTAAATAAATGAATTGAAAAATCATTGAGGGCTTGCCCTCATTTTTAATGTTGAGAGTACAATTTAAACAGACAAAAAAACTACATTTAAGAGCAATAGTGGTTGGTAATCATGTTTTAAATTTACCTGCTGCTACAACTGTGTTAATGTGTGTTGTAAATGTGTGTGCTGAACAAAAATTAAAAGCCCAAATTCAGTTTTGCACACGTTACTCAAGCCAATCACTTGAACAGTCAAACAATGACTATAGGACTAAATAAATACGGAAGTTATTGTGAAAGTGAGTGCTGTACAGTTAGCATGCTCGCTAACAAAGATAATCGAACCTCTGTAAATAAGCATAGTGCAGTTATGTTTGACAGCTAGTCAATGCAAAATTATAGTTTTATGGCTAGATTGCATTTCTTGTAATTAGCGAGAACATCAGGCAAAATTTCCATCTTGAACAACGACTTCAATCAATGTAATCTAAATGCTCTATTCCTCGCTGGGCTTTCATAATTTTTCTCCATCTCACTGGATTCAAAGTGTCGTGCTTCAGGCCAATAAATATCCAATGAAAAGCATAAACAAACACACGTGTCAGCGCCAGCAGATCCTACTACTTATTATAGATTTTCACTGCTACAATTGGTCAGCATGCTGTACGCCGTGGTGCTGTATGATCACCAGGAAAAGTATGTGCATTCTGTCACAGCTGGTCTGAACTAAAATATCTGGCCTGCAGCCCTCACTGATCCAAGGCGATGCTAGCGTGAGGTTTTGGGACACCAGGAGAAGAGAGTGGAGAGAGCTTGCATAATTCATATGGGTCATATCCTTAAAAAAAAGAAGAAGAAGATAGCTCTCTCTATTTCTAGTAGCATATTTATAGCGAGCTCTTGAGTGTTCTTCAAGAAAGGATAACCTTACAAATCAGGGAAAACCAGCAAAGAAAGTCAGATACGGCCAATTAAATTTGAAGAAGACTACCAGACTGTGTAACCCTCTGCTGTTCCAGGCCAGAGGATGAGATGGAGTAAATTACTCTTACAAATGATACTGTTTGGACAGCAGTCTGCATGGAGTTTACAGATCTGTTGAGTCTACTAATGTAATTGCCACAGTCTGGAGCTCAACCAGAATGATGCCCTTTCATTAGCAACCCCCCCGAGACCCCTCTGTTTCGCTGCACCGTCTACTGCTTTGGCTGCCATGTGTGCATTTTGAATTTGGTTAGCAGCAGCTGTCAGCCGTAAAACGCCTGTCTCTGTCAGTCTCTTGGACTCAAATAGCGCTGACCACAGATTACTCCTCCTGTTACTCCTTCACTTAACCACAATAAATATAAAGGCTAATCACAAGTGCAGTTTTCACAATTTATTTGAATATTAACACCAGATAAAACTGGTCATACAGCAGTGATATAACCCAAGTGTTTATTTAAACAAATACAGAGGGTGGTCTGTCTATTTTCATGTGAAGGTAAAAGTATCGTGTGCATAACTGTCTCCATAAATAAATAAAACTTTTCTCACCTTCTGAAGAGCTTCTTGTCCATCATGACTGGCCCGACGGAGTCACGTGAGGATTGTCGCATCTGACGGACACAGTCACGCAGCCGAGGGTCAGACGTCAACAAACCAGTTTTTCTCAAAGCCTGGAGAGGAGGTAGCAATTTTGTGCAAATTAACACACACAAGGGAGAAAAAGAGGGGG
>CAFUXE010000430.1:167413-178850 GCA_903364295.1 Serranus cabrilla | reverse complement strand
AAGAGCTTTTACCTGTTTTTTTTCTAATGAACCCTTCAATACAACCCCACTCTTACATTCTACAAACTACACTTTTCTTGTCAAGTAAAAAATGCATTAATGTTCATCTCATATTCAGACTAAATATGAGAACATATAAGAACACAGAGAGCAGGTGTAGAACACACATTATCTACACATTAGCAGATAAATAAATGTAGAACAGAGTCTTTCCTACCTGTTGATGATGAACTTGTCTGTGTCCTGTCAGGGAGAAGCTGGTCCCACTGGAGCCCGTGGATCTGAAGGAGCACAGGGACCCCGCGGAGAGGCCGGTACCCCAGGATCTCCTGGACCTTCCGGAGCATCGGTTCGTTCCCCGTCCTGATCATTTAGATTTAGATTTACTGATACAGCAGTATTATACATACCACAATAACAATATTAGCTCAGCTAAATGAAAAAAGTACAAAGTTACTAACAGGACAGTTTTTACAGTGATGTTGTCTCTTCCTCTCTGCCCGTGTAGGGAAACCCTGGTACTGATGGAATCCCCGGAGCTAAAGGATCTGCTGTGAGTCCACTCTCTGGCTTTGGAGTGCACCATTACCTCTTCATAATCCATAATACTATTACTGTTTTACTTTAATCTCATATATCATTGCTTCTTTCCTTATAGGGTGCTTCTGGTATTGCTGGTGCTCCTGGATTCCCCGGCCCTCGTGGCCCACCTGGACCACAGGGAGCTACTGGACCTCTGGGGCCAAAGGGACAGTCTGTAAGTCACTTTGGACTCATCTGGGAAAAAAAAATCTTAATACTTGTTTGGGTTATGATGACTAATCATTGTGGCTGTCTTCTTTCCTGCCATGTTTAGGGAGACCCCGGTCTTCCTGGATTCAAAGGTGAAGCTGGACCCAAGGGAGAGCTTGTGAGTTGTTTCGACTTGATTTCAGTGATTTTTGATCAAATATGCAACAATGACTCGACAGAGAATATTTACTGACATACTTTGATTTCTCCAGGGCCCCGCTGGTCCTCAAGGTGCTCCTGGCCCTGCTGGTGAGGAAGGAAAGAGAGGCGCCAGAGGAGAGCCCGGAGCTGCTGGACCCCTCGGACCCCCAGGAGAGAGAGTAAGTCTTCAGGATAAACAAGATTATGGGTTAAAAACATTATGAAAAAGACAAAAAAACTGCAAAAACACATCAGAAACAGAAAATAAAATGCATAAAACTACACTAGGTAGTGCAATAAATACCAGTCCTGTCTCAAATTAATTATCCAACTAGGAAGAACATATTAAAAAGCCTTTATTATAGTGAAAATATTATTGTTACTATTTTGATGAGGACACACCTGTTTGAATAAAGAATCTTTGACAAAAAATAAAGGCTTTTCAACACGTCCTTCCTTGTTTGATCATTTTTCTTATATTTTGGAGTGTCTTCTCTGATACCATATATGATGCCGTTTTGTTAATTCATTCTTTAATACTTGGTCTATTTGTTTTCTTCCAATGAGGAGCAATACATCTGCACAATCTAATCCAGTGTGTCTTTGCAGGGAGCTCCTGGAAATCGTGGTTTCCCTGGTCAGGATGGTCTTGCTGGTGCTAAGGTGGGTCCTGATTTCAGCTCTCTGACACCATGAAGTCAATCTAAACGCTTCAGCTCCACTGATATTGAACTGGTGTCTTCTTCTCTTCTTCAGGGTGCCCCTGGTGACCGTGGTGTTCCCGGTGCTGCTGGGCCTAAAGGTGCTACTGGAGACCCCGGACGCACAGGAGAGTCAGGTCTCCCCGGAGCCAGAGTGAGTCAGAGCGACAGTGGAGTCTCAAACCTGATGGACTGATTCTGTCCCTTCTCTTGAATGATGCTGATGATGATGTGTGTGTGTGTGCCTCTCATAGGGTCTCACCGGACGTCCCGGAGATGCTGGTCCTCAAGGAAAAGTTGGACCTTCTGTGAGTACAATATTAATCTCCAGGTGTTAGTTCCTGTCGTGCCTGTGATAATAGACAGTGTGTTAGTTCTGATATCATACAAGGCATTTTAAAAAAAGATATAAAAGATCTCCACACATTTAGATCAGGCAACATCAACACACCTGTGCACATCCTGATGGTAGAAGCTCCGCCTCCTGGGATTTGTAGTTTTTAAGTTCTATAAGAATGGAAGCCATGCTTCAAAAAGAAAGAATGCAAATCATCACTACTAGCAGTTTGATTGGTTTTGACATATTAGTGTCACAGTTTATAAATATTGCATAACAGAAAAGTGCAGAAAAAGTGTGAATGTGGAATGTGGTCTAAACATTTACTTTCATTATTTTAGACTTTTAAATTAAAATTCATCCAGTAGCAAACACCGGTAATGTCAATCATCGATATTTTTGTGCATCCTAGTGTAATAATCTTTTTGCATGAAAGGTTATGCTGCTTGATATTGGCAAAAATTATAATTCAGATTATTATTTCTCATGATAATGCAATGACTTTGGAAACATCATGCATTTATAGAACTTTTTTGTGTGTTTTCAACAGTTGATTTTCTTGAATTATATAACAGAAAAACAAAAAAAATAACTGTAAAAAATGTTTAAAGATATTAAAAATACAATACAATAATAGTATTATCTTGCTGTTTTTGTTATTGAAATAAAAAGTGATTATTCGTGCAGTCAGAGTTGGGTCTGTTCTGAGCTTCAGTGCTCATTTCTCCCTCATGTCTTTGACAGGGTGCTGCTGGTGAGGACGGTCGCCCCGGCCCACCTGGACCTCAGGGAGCCCGCGGGCAGCCCGGAGTGATGGGATTCCCTGGACCAAAGGGAGCCAATGTGAGTCCATGTCTAGATCAGACAAATAAGTTAAAGTAGCTTTTCAGTAGCTGCAGCACTCGAAGATAAAGACACTTCCTCTGGATCATTTACTGTGATTTCTCTTCAACAGGGTGAAGGTGGAAAGCCAGGAGAGAAAGGTCTTGTGGGTCGCCCCGGTCTGAGAGTGAGTACATTTTATACATAAATACTTCAACCTCACAAATGGATTCATCATTTATATATGTCTCCAGATCACTTTTCATACTGCAAATCTGTCTCTGTGAACAGGGTCTGTCTGGAAAAGATGGAGAGACTGGTGCTGGTGGACCTCCTGGCCCTGCTGTGAGTATTCCACTGTAATCACATGTAGTGAGATGAGGTTTCACCTGCTCTTGGTCCTGGTCTGAGCCTGTGTTTGTGTCCGTCTCAGGGACCTGCTGGAGAGAGAGGAGAACAAGGACAGCCTGGACCCTCTGGCTTCCAGGTGAGTTTATTTTCCATCAAATCCCAGATTCACCAGTCTGGGAAACAAATACATCAAAGCTAGAATATTAGCATGATCTCAAATTTGGACATTATAGTGTGTTGGAGAGACAATTACTAAAAGACAACAGCAGACTTACAAATGTCATTAAATTAATCACTTTGTTGTTGGACAGGGTCTGCCTGGACCATCTGGTGCCCCCGGAGAGGCTGGAAAACCTGGAGACCAGGTGAGTTCAACCTTCCAGTTGAGGAGGAAGCTTTCAGATTATTTAGTGACGTAAAAGTAATAATACCACACCGAGAAAATACTCCACTACAAGTAAAATCAGCACTCAAAACCTCAATTAATTACTGAGTAAAAGTGAAACTGTAAGTAACAAAAGCTGTCAGACAATGAAGTCAAATGTGGAATATTTGTCTCTGAGATGAAGTGAAGTCGAACTATAAAGTGGAATCTTTAAAAGTACTTTGTTACTTGTTGATAAACTCCTTCAACACTCTGGACACAAACTACAAGCATCCTGGAGCTTATTTAGTACCACTGACTGTATGTGCCAAATGATCCAAACCACTGCTTCAAATAACAGCAGATGTAGAAATAAGTGAAAGAAAAGCTAAAACCGTCTGTGGTCAAAGAAGGTGAAAATAACTTGGTGTATTTCTGCATCAACAAGAAGAAGCCTCTAAAATACCTCAGTGCTAATGCTAATCTTCTTCTTGTAGTCGGTTTTCTCAGCTTTTTAAATATTTTTCTGTTTCATGTTGTATTCGTCTATAATAGTAATTTTATATAATCTGGCTTTGTAATTGTATTTTGTCTTATCTGCCTTATTGTTTCCCTTCAAGATTAATTAAATATTATTTTCAATGAAAGAAAAAAAAACAATTTGCCAAACACCTTTGTCACCAGTTAATCCACAACTAAGTTCCTCCACTTTCACAACCAGGAAGCAAACTAAAAGCTGAAAAAACAACATTTTCATTGCAACATTACTTATTAAGTTTATACTAAAGTATTATAATATTAATGTAGTGGCACTACTACAATGCAGACAGTTAACTCTGTGTAACTATTTTAAAAACAGCAATGAAAGTGTGTCTTTCCTCTGTGCAGGGTGTTCCTGGAGAGGGCGGAGCTCCTGGTGCTGTTGGACCCAGAGTGAGTTTATGTTAAAGCATCACATCCTTATTTCCAGTTATATGACAGTAATACACACAACACACACACTGGCAGTTATGACCTTTATGTTCTGCTGCCACAAACTGTTTAAACATCACTAAAGTAAATATTGATTTCATGCATGAAGACTATTACCCAGCTTACGACTAAACATACCTGATCAGTTGTTTCTCGTGTTGATTGGGTGTTTTGTCTCCTAACAGGGCGAGCGTGGTTTCCCTGGAGAGAGAGGTGGTGCTGGAGCTCAGGGTCTTCAGGGACCTCGTGGACTTCCTGGAACACCCGGAAGTGATGGACCCAAGGTCAGTGGATGGCTTTGATACAGTTTTTGGATTCAAATTGTTGCTTAAAGGAGCAGGGTGTAGGGTTTAGGAGGATCTTAGAAGGAAGCGTTTATATCTACACAGGGAGCAGGTCCGCCATGTTGCACCGCCATGTTTCTACAGTAGGCCTGAATGTGAGGGCGTTTCATGTTTATACGTAACCAGAAGGCCACGAAATATTCTCCACATGCTTAACATTAAGGGTATTTAGTTTTGCAGTCTGCAGCCTCACAGGGAGATGCCTCTTAATCCTTCACATTGCACCTTTAACTGCCTTTCTTACAGGTAAATGAACAACTTTCAAAAGTTTGAAAACTGTCAAAAGTAAATATTAAAAAACGTCTTGCCTTAAAAACTAGTTCCCTAGTTGTACTTGAAAGTCTAAACTTTCAATTTGATCAAAGACCCTTTAAGGAGGAGCTCTCAGTAAAATCCAAATGCACTTTGGATGTTGTTGTGCTGGAAACTTTAGCCATCCAAGCCACTACTACTAGCTTTACTCGCAAGTCTGAGCTAATTATTGCACGAAAATGAACCAAGCACGCCTTCCTTTCAGTGTAGTATATTCAAGATATTCCTTTCAGCATTCTGCTCTGGTTTCTCAAATAATTACGATGGCTATGAGCAAACGTCAACCCTGCTGTTAGTCTGTGTTAACTTGTATAGCAATTAAATTAAATTAGAATATATTAAAAGCTCTTTACAATATATATGTTTTTGCCAGGAAAAAAAGGGCCAACATGTCCATAAATCAGTTTCAATTAGTTGGCAGGAAACTGATAGACATGAAAGAAACTGACTGACTGTTTTTCTCCTAAATCTAATCCAGGGAGCCATCGGACCAGCTGGTTCTCCTGGATCCCAGGGACCCCCCGGCCTGCAGGGTATGCCCGGAGAGAGAGGAACTGGTGGCATCCCAGGACCCAAGGGAGACAGAGTGAGTATTAGACTCTAATTGAATGGACTTTTATTTTAATATATGGACTATTTCAGGAGTTAAAGGGTACATCCGGTGTTTTAGTGCAGCTGTAACAACCAGCGTTTGTCCTACAGGGCGACTCTGGATCGAAAGGACCTGAGGGAGCTCCTGGAAAGGACGGTGGTAGAGTGAGTTCAAACTAAATTCTTAAAGTCTCAGAGTGACGCTTTTTTAACAGCCATCAAACTAAAAAATAACACTCAATCACACATCAGCTCTATTCTCTATAACTTGTATCCATTTCTCTCCTCAGGGTTTGACTGGTCCCATTGGTCCTCCTGGCCCAGCTGGACCCAACGGCGCCAAGGTAAGAAAAACACTTGAACCTTTAGGAAATATAATCATTTGAGTTTAACTGGTTGGTTTCACTGACTGTTCCTCTTCTATTCAGGGTGAGACTGGACCTACTGGTGTTTCTGGTGCTCCTGGTGCCCGCGGTGCTCCTGTAAGTATCCATTATTGTGTCAAATGTCTGTACGCACCACCAGGTGACCTGCTGCATCAGCAGTTCCTTCCTCAGTTAGGGTGTAAAGAGACGGCTACTGAAACTGGTTACACCACAACTTCCTGGAGCATAACCCAGTTAGTTTGGATGTAAAGTCATAACAAAGGTTTCTTTGAAAGGTTAGCTTACACATCAGCTGTCTGGCTGGCATGAGTCACTAGGAACACATTGTAACGAGCTGGATTGATTGTGAAATATATCATTAAATGAATTATTGTGTTGCAAAATAGCAGCAAAAACCGCTGTTGTGTTGTAGAAAAAAACAGCTGTCATTTTTTGATATTCGCCAACAATCGGGGCATTTGTAACCATTTAGTTGTTACTTAGAGTTATGTCCATTTAATGCATAAATCACACAAGGCAAAAGACTGCTGGTGTGTGTTTGGGCATGATGGTGCTTCAAGCCTTTTTGTGTTTTAAAAAAATCACACACAAAAAATAAAATCTCATTAATCTCAAATAATGTTATATCTCCAAGATGTTCTCTGGTGTAAATAGCATAATGTGTTTGGTCTTTTCTAGTCTTTTTCTAATCTTTTCTAATGATGCTGCTGCTGATCTTTACAAATCAATATTACAGTAACATAACAGGGGAGCACCATTCATTTTTTGTTGCAGTTGATGCTTATAAGCAGACAAAGAAAAGCTGCCATGACACTTTCTGCCACCTGTGTTACAGTGACCCCATTTACAATATAGCAGAGTAGAAACTAAGCAAAAGATCCTCAGTACCAAGAAACACAACTAAGAAACGCAGATAAAAAGTAAAATTAATAAAAAGCCAAACTGGTAAAATAATAGATCCATAGAGAATAAATAAAGCGATTAAAATTTAAAGCAAATGAATCACCTTAAACGAGAACAGCTGGAAGTGAAATAGGATGAAATTAAAAATTTAAATTGCCCGAAGGATAAAAATGAGGTAAGCATCAGATTGTTCTGCATGTTATTCCAGATTGCAGGTGCAGAATGAGGAAAACTGGATTTTCAAAGCTCAGAAAAAACAGCCTGTGATGTAATCCGATAAATAAATGAATAAAACCAAGTGTCTGTCACGCCTCACAGAGAGATGATGAGTATCATGATTATCAGCAGTAATAAATTAAAAAAGGGTGGAACTATTTTGTTATTATTAATCTAATTTATCATATAATTTCCCCCTGTCATTCCCTTTTTTATATTAAATATTATATTTTTTTTCTAAATGAACAAAGCCAATAAATATATAGTATCAGATAATAATTAGAAAATAAAAATAGCATAAACATCTCTCACTAACAGCCTCTTCTGTCCTCCTGCAGGGTGACCGCGGTGAGGGCGGACCTCCTGGCCCCGCTGGCTTCGCTGGTCCTCCTGTAAGTAAAGTCACAACGATACCTTTAGATCAAATAAGATAACTATAATTTAAAATGTATAAATGTAATAACATTATTACTGCTGTGTTTAAATCCTGCAGGGTTCAGATGGTCAGCCTGGTGCTAAGGGAGAGCTCGGCGAGTCTGGACAGAAGGGAGACGCTGGTGCTCCAGGACCTCAGGGACCATCTGGAGCTCCTGGACCTGTGGTGGGTACTTTTATTGTTATTACAAAAACAGAACCAGATCTGTATATCCTGTATATCTGAGGCCACACTTTGTTACAGTGCTTTAAAGTCACTGTGATATAAAACTCACATTATTAATTGTTGAAAAATCCTTTTTTTTTTTCAGGGACCTACTGGTGTATCTGGACCTAAAGGAGCCCGTGGTGCTCAGGGAGCTGCTGTAAGTAATAATATTTTTACTTAATCTCATTAATAATCTATCCCACAGTGCAGATAAACACTATAGACAAGTACATATAAAGCACAATTTAGAGTACTGGACCTTATGGCTGCCATAATATTAGATTTCTCATTGCACATTGCATAAAGTGACTTTTATTTGTACCAAATATCACAAACTGAACTGAAGTGTCACTGAGGTTTACAGGCCCACAGAAAAAACAGTTTCTGACTCGTCCTAAGCTCTTAAATAAGACAATTAATAAGATAAAACTCACACAGTTTTAGCCTTTATTGGCAGCATAATATGCCAGAAAAAAACGGTGTTGTAATAATAACATTAGAGATGAGCTCCTTTTTATTCAGATGTCACTGTGACAGTGTGAGAGTGAGCCGGCATACACGATACAAGGAGCCTGAAACCAAAGCAGCTAAATTCAAGCATCACTCACTTTTATTTTCAGTCTCCGCTGTGCTTTCTCCAATGTTATCAGTTAGAATACATTTAAGAATCAAAACTAGTCTTTAAAATTGCACAGTAGCTTAATTCTTAATCCAAAAAAAGGTAAAATGCTGTGAAAAACAGCAAAAACAGAAAGCAATGATTTGGAAAATGCTTTTCAACCTACATTTAATTGGATACATCACAAAGAAATGAAGCTTTTTTCTTTTCAACTTTTTGGGAGTTTAACAGGGACAAAAGGTGTCAGGCCTTAGACCTGACCGCTGGGATTTCAGATGCAGGATTAATATTTCCTAAATCCATCCTGATAATCTCATAATATCTGCATAAATCTTAGTTATTGATGATGAGGGTGACAGGTTTGGTATGTTTATGTTGACTGAGTGTTTTTCTCTCTGACAGGGAGCTACTGGTTTCCCTGGAGCTGCTGGCAGAGTTGGATCTCCTGGTCCTAATGTGAGTGTTTCCTCAATATTTATTTTATTGTTTTTTGTTTCTGATTTTTGACTCTTTAAATGCCAATTTTTTTTTTACATAAAAACACAAAATGTTACTTTTTTCTGTATACTTAATGCTAGGCTGAATTTATTTTATTTTTGATATAATGACAATAATTAGCGACATTATTTTTTCAATGCATTTGAATTTTTTTTGTTTGACAAAAGGACAAAAAAGTCCTCTTCGTAATACTGCTGTAAAAATACAATATATTAATATACGTTTCCAGCATCATTCCTGACCATAACTATCCAATATTTATTCATTTTCTGTATTTTAACACTTTAAATGCTTAGTTTACATAATTTCAATAGTATATCTTATGAAAAAGACACAGAAATGCCACTCTTTTCTTTTAAATGCTATTACTTTTATTCATTGTCACTGTCTGAGATATGTCAAAGATTAAGAAGTCAGTCTCAACGATTTGTGTGATTATTTTCTTACCCACTGAAATTCTCTCTCGGTCCATCTCAGGGTAACCCCGGTTCTTCTGGCCCTGCTGGTCCTGCTGGTAAAGACGGACCAAAGGGTGCTCGTGGTGACGCCGGCCTCCCAGGAAGACAGGGAGACACTGGACTGCGTGGACCTGCTGGCCAACAGGGAGAGAAGGGAGAGCCTGGAGAGGACGGACCCCCTGTGAGTTTGATTTTTACACCTCACAAGAACGTGTCAAGAGTCTGAGGGAACATCCAGTCTCATCACCTGCTGAGATTCACAAATAAACTGAATAAACACTAAGAAAATGTTCTGTACACTTTGAATTCATTCTGGTTATACGAACATTTATCATGTTCTCCTTCCTGACTCTGTAGGGTGTTGATGGACCTTCAGGGCCTCAGGGTTTGGCCGGATCTCGTGGTATTGTTGGTCTGCCTGGTCAGCGTGGAGAGAGAGGTTTCCCTGGTCTCCCTGGACCTTCTGTGAGTGCTTCAGTCAGCAAGTGACTTTTAGCTTTAGTGTGTATGTGAAAATTTTATAGGAGCCAGATACTTAGGGTCTTAAGATTTGGTTTTCCCTGAACATTTTTACAAATTCACTCAGTAATGTCAGATAAAAATTTGAGGCTTATTCTAAAGAAAGATAAGATAAGCCCTTTATTAAGAGTAAATCTGACAGAGTTAATAACAGATAAATAGAAGTAAAAAGTTCAATAAAAATGAAAATATAGAAAACAAGATGTAGAGTACATAGAAACTATTGAAAAGCAGTAAAACACAAAGTGATGATGGTTCCTAGCACAAAGTCTAGTATATATTTGTAACCAGTGTACACCAGAATACTATGTACTGTCATTAAGTAATGTATGAATTAACAAAGCAAAACAAATACAAAATTTAGAAAATAGTACAGTGCAGCATATTACAGAATAATAAAATACAGTATAGTATGACATATAAGATATAGTATAAGATGCACTGCAGTAGTAGTAATACAATATAAAAAATAAAATAATAATGTAATATAATACAGCATATTATAGCATATCACATTAGTATAAGAGAATGTTAAAAGTAAAATGGTTTGTGTTGGTAAAAATAGGTATAGTATCATATATAGAGATATATCAAATATATAGTAAAGTATATAAACACATCAGTCCAACAGAGAGATGATGAATCTTGAATTTTCTCTCTGAAAGATTTTATTTTATAAAAGACAAAAAACCCTGATCCATTGAAACTCATAAGATTATTCTGTTTTAGTTCACTGTCAAAGGAGAGACTGAAATCTAATAATGATTCTTACTTTGTGTTCAGGGAGAGCCTGGTAAACAAGGATCTTCTGGATCTTCTGGGGACCGTGGACCCCCTGGACCTGTGGGACCCCCTGGACTTAGTGGACCTGCTGGAGAGACCGGAAGAGAGGTCCGAACCAAAGACAAACATTTTACAAATCAGCATCATCAGTTGTGCAGCAGGCACATTCACAATATACTCAGAAAATAATTCTATAAAATCAAATATATGATTAAAAATACTCTGTTTTTGTATCTCAGGGAACTCCTGGATCAGATGGACCTCCTGGTAGAGATGGAGCTACTGGAGTCAAGGTGAGAGACTGAAACTAGTCCCACAGTTTGACAGTATATCTGATCTGTTAGTTCCTCTGAGTCATCACCTCGTGTCCTCCTGCAGGGAGAGCGAGGTAACACTGGCCCTGCTGGTGCCCCCGGAGCTCCTGGTGCCCCTGGTGCAACCGGACCTGTCGGACCCCTCGGCAAGCAGGGAGACAGAGGAGAGGGTGTAAGTAACCACACACGATGTACAGGCAAAGCCACAGCAGCACACACAGATTCATGTTTTTAATGTAAAGACAAGGGAAGCACCCACACTGTTGTTTCTGTCTTTAGGGTGCTCAAGGACCCGCAGGACCCCCCGGAGCCGCTGGAGCCAGAGGAATGGCTGTGAGTATCATATCATCTCTAATGCAATATTATTTTTC
>CAFUXE010000430.1:154689-166672 GCA_903364295.1 Serranus cabrilla | reverse complement strand
TTATATACTATAATAGAATGTGCATATTTATGCTGTTATGGCCGTGGGATAAAAACAAACAAACAAAAAAAACTGTATTAATCGACTTCACTTGGGACATTTTGTCCTTCAGGGTCTGAGTGTATTTTGGCTACACAGTTTATAAAAGATTTATTATAGGAGAGGAAGTTCAACCTCCAAAATTTGATAAAACAGAAATAAATAACTTACACCCTTGCCACTGAAAAATAATAAAGGCCTAAATGCCTGATGTCCCTCGTGATGATTTTAAATTGGTTAAAGTAATTAAAAGTGCTTCACATGTACAGCCATGCATTTTAATATATGTCACACCTGCAGGGACCCCAAGGACCCCGTGGAGACAAGGGAGAGTCTGGAGAGACTGGAGAGAGAGGACAGAAGGGTCACCGTGGCTTCACTGGTCTGCAGGGTCTTCCTGGACCTCCTGTAAGTAGATCTAAGACTTCATCCCTGCAGGAACTCTTCTCACCTTTCTTCCCTTTATTTGTCTGCTCCACCATCTGATCTGTCACCGTCCTCGTCCTCACAGGGTTCCTCTGGAGACTCTGGCGCCGCCGGACCTCCCGGACCAAACGGACCTAAGGTGAGAAAACCGAGCAAAAGAGCGAAAGAGAAGAAAAACTCTTAGTACATTTCCATCCTGCAGCAGCTTTAACAGCCAAGATATGTGATGGTAATGAAGGGCACAGGTTAGTCCTTTTGTAATTCTCAAATCACCTGATGGAGACGGGGACAGGAAAGGCCACGTGTTTTAATTACCCACCGCTGTGATAAGATGGGCAGCCGAGGCATTCTGTAATTACTCTCTGCCAGGAAAAGAGGCAGACGGACAGGAGGGACCGGGATTCGTGAAACCACTCCTGCTGAGATCAGAAATGGACTTCAATATCTTTTCTAGATTAGCTAAGCAGGGCCTGATAAGGGAAATGAAGAGAAATGTCACCATACAAATAATCTTCATGCATAATAAGGTAAAGGGTCTAGAGGTGATTGGGGTAATAGAGAGGAACTGCCGGCACATTTGAATTACTTAATCAGATTCTTTTTCTTATTCAGACTGCATGATGGATCTAAAAAACACCAGCACTGCTCTGCACTTTGTTCAGTAAATGAAGTAATATTTCAGATTAACATGTTAACATCCCTTCTGGTTTTTACTTTAACTCTCACTGTTGTACTCTGCAGGGACCTTCTGGACCAGCCGGACCTGCTGGCAAAGACGGATCAAACGGACAGGCTGGCCCCATCGGACCCCCTGGACCTCGTGGACGTTCTGGAGAATCTGGTCCTGCTGTACGTATCATGTCCTTTAACCTTAGAGAACAGCGGGACCGCCAGTGAGCACGACGAATTGTGTTTAGGAGGCCACAGAGAGCTTGAATGAAGATACTGGTTTCATATCAAACTAGACGACCTTGTTTGGCTTCAGAGGGGTCTCTTAACATCTGACCTCAATATATCTGAATGAAAATGGGTTTATGGGTACCAACAAGTCAAGCCAACAAGTGCTAATTCCATGCAGTAGAACAATTGTCTATTTGATCATTTCTGCATACTGAGGTCATACTAACAGTCAGGAAATGCATACATTGGATATGACTGGAAAGCCTTATGGAGACCAGTTTGATTGATGTTGTACCTGAATTCCCTCCCTGATCCCTCTCCTGCTTTCCTTCAGGGTCCTCCTGGTAACGCCGGACCCCCTGGCCCTCCTGGTCCTCCTGGCCCCGGCATCGACATGTCCGCCTTCGCCGGTCTGGGTCAGACCGAGAAGTCCACCGATCCTCTCAGGTACATGAGGGCCGATGAGGCCTCCAGCTCCCTGAGGCAGCACGACGTGGAGGTCGACTCCACACTCAAGTCCCTCAACAGCCAGATCGAGAACCTGCGCAGCCCTGATGGCACCCAGAAGAACCCTGCTCGCACCTGCAGAGACCTGAAACTGTGCCACCCCGAGTGGCAGAGCGGTAAGTGGAACCCCTTTTTTTTTTACAGGACAGCGTTTATGAATATTTAATATGTGGCTACTTTTATGGTCCCCTCTCTGCCATTTTATTTGACTCATATTTAAACTTAATTTTATCCCCTGCTGTTTTTATCTTTCCTCTGTTGTTTGCATTTTATTTTATTGTATTTTTTCTAGTTTCTTTCCAAAAAGCAGGTTGTAAATTGTTTAACAAAAGCTGTGGAATAAAAATCATCTTTATTAACATATGTTTCTCACCTTTTCCAGGTAACTACTGGGTGGATCCCAACATTGGCAGCACAGCCGATGCCATCAAGGTCTTCTGTAACATGGAGTCTGGAGAGACCTGCGTCTCCCCGAGCATCGCCGAGGTACCAAAGAAGAACTGGTGGACCAGCAAGAGCAAGGACCGCAAACACGTCTGGTTCGGAGAGACCATGAATGGAGGATTCCACGTGAGTCACTGAAGATCACTTCTCTGTCTATGAACTGACATTGAAGTAAATCTAAACATGAAAGCTGCTGCTGATGAATTCTAATGAAATCTGTCTTCTTCCCAAACAGTTCGACTACGCTGAGGACGGTCCTATTGCCAACGCTGCCAGTGTCCAGCTGACCTTCTTGAGGCTTCTGTCCACTGAAGCGTCCCAGAACCTCACTTACCACTGCAAGAACAGCGTTGCCTACATGGACCAGGCCACAGGCAACCTGAAGAAGGCTCTGAAGCTGCAGGGCTCCAACGATGTGGAGATCCGCGCAGAGGGCACCAGCCGCTTCACATACAGCGTGCTGGAGGATGGCTGCAAGGTGAGCGCAGACTGCTGCAAGATAGAGCCAGAAACATTTATCTCTCAGGGTGTTTCAGTGTTTGTTTGGAAGCCCGTTTCCTCCAGAAAAATTCATATAAATAAAGATCCTGTAAGTTATTTTAAGGAAAAACATTCTCAAAATAATGAGTCGATGCCTGAGAATAATGATAAACTACAAAATAATAATGATAATCTTATTGCAGAATAATTCTAGATATACAGCCCTGATTCCAAAAAAAGTTGATGCTCTAAAAAATATAATAAAAAACCTGAGTGCAATTATTTAAAAATCCTGAATTAGATGCATTCCGTTTTATTGACAATCTAATTGTTTATGTTGAAATATTGATAAGCTTTCTAGACATAATGAAAACTTTCTCAAAATAAAGTAATCTTGAAATAATGACTTGATATCTCAGAACAACAAGCATTTTAAAAAAAATATAACCCAGAAGAATGGGAAGGAAAATAGATAAAATAGAAAACTCTCAATTTAATGAGAAACTTTCTCAAAGAATGTAATTTAGTATCACAAAATAATGAAAAACTTCATGAAAATGACAAAGAAAAACTAAAGATCAGACATACAAGAAAAAAAAGTAGTTTTCAATGTATTCCATAGAATTTCAAAATAATATCACACATTTTCTAAATGTTAATTAGTGCTGTACAATAATGAGAAACTATCGAAAGATACCAGGTCTCAATTATGAGAAAGTTCCTTATAATGACTTACTTACATTGTGGTAAATGGGCTTCCTCATGTAGACTGTGTGTATACTGACCTTGCTGCTGACACATCTCTGTCTCTCTGCTCTCCCAACAGAAACACACAGGCCGGTGGGGCAAGACCGTCTTCGAGTACAAAACACAGAAAACCTCCCGTCTGCCAATCGTGGACATTGCTCCCATGGACATCGGAGGAGCGGATCAGGAGTTCGGAGTGGAAGTAGGCGCAGTCTGCTTCTTGTAAAGTGGAATATCACAATGGCCCCCCAAAAAACACAGGAAATAAATAAACTCAACCATGAAACACTACTCACACACTTCCACAATAAAGAAGACTGGAAATTGTAAAAGAAAATTGATACTTTTTCTCTCACAACGAAGTGCTCTCCACGTTTGTACTCCCTGGATGTTAGCACTGAAGGGCACCGGCAATATCTGTACACCACACCAGCATTCTCTGTCAACCCGCTTCCTGAGATCCAGTCATGTTTCCCATGGCCCACTGTTGACGGGAATGAGTCAGAGCCAGGAGGAAGAGGGACCAAGCGAACAAGTTATGGAGAACAGAAACATGACTTGATGTCACTTATTTATTGTCTAACCTGAATGGGCAGAGTTGAGGTAGGACTGGACGGGTTTACTTTGTAAGTAAGACAAGCCCCCTTTCCACTACAGAACAGCCGCACAGCCTCTGTCCCAGTCCTACTCCACCTCCCTCCCTGTTTCCCTCCTCACACACAAATACGGCGTTTTCCATCAGTGTAGACCAAAATAAATATCATCAGTAAAATAAAATCCAGGTGCTCCATCGTGAGTAAAACCTTTACTGTGTATTATAAATCCTTGGTTCTATTGTTGTAAAAGTCTGTGTTTATAAACAACCAGATGGTTTTATATATATTTCCACATTATGTGCGTACATGTGTCTATATGCACACCAACACTTTTTGGAAAGTGAGGTTACATTTGGGATGTATGTTTCAATGTCCTGTACCCCTTGACTGCCCATCAGAGGAAGGCCCAGTTCTCATCCGGAAAACAAAATAAAAAATGAGGGTAATTTGTTGTTTTTTTTAATGTAGTCATCCAGATTGTTTAAAGCTACCTCACGCTGAAAAACAAAGTGAAAATGTTGAGTTTAAATCTGAGCTGACAAAAAAAAAATTAGCTTTCAGGTTGATCTTTGGGTTGCTCTCTCTTCAGAAGGTGCTATGAGTTCTGTAATTCAGTCCCCTCTCCCTCCCCAGCCCCCCGCCCCCAACCCTAATTCCCACTAGCCTCACACCACACACTCACACTCCACCCTGGAGGAGGGGTGCAGTCGGGGTAAGACAGGGGAGACAGGGGCTATTTGGAAAGCCTCCTCTGGAGCTCCCCCCAAAACAAGCGTTGAACGTGGGACTCCGAGGACGGTCACTCAAAAACAACCAGGGTGGGTTGTCTCTGTGTGCGTGTGAGGGCGTGTACATTTTTTTAATTAATTTTATTATGATCATTTTTGTTTTTATTTTGTTACACTTCTAATTGATGTAAATTGGAAAATAAAAAGGAAAACCGAATTAAGAATGAAGTTGATTTTTAATTGAGTTTTGAATAAAAACAGAAATGGCGTGGGGACGTATTTCTTCTTTCAACAGAACCGTTTGTGTGCTTAAATGTTTTTTTTTTAAATTCTACTTGTATTTCATGAGGTCAGTTACTCTCGACTGTGAGTGCATAGTCCGTGTGTGTGAGTGTGTGAAAGTTTAAGACTGTGATGCAAGTGTGTGTTTTCATATGAGCGACTCTCATAACAACAGGAACAAAAGTACTGTATTCGTTCTGCGGTGTCAGGGTGGGGCTGGGTGTAGTTGGCTCCTGTCTGTCTGAACTAATAGGCATAAATAAAGAACATTTTGTTGACTGGAATCAAGCATTTTGTAGAGTAATGATGCATCTGAATTTCTGCGTCTTGTACTGTGGCCAGCTTCCTCTCCGGTCTGTCCTGAGTAATAAAAGCTTGACTTAAGCCTTCACAGTGACAACTTCTTATTTAAAATATAGTGAAACATTAGCCATCAAAAAGGACAATTTCATAAAAGCAGATAAAAAATTATGCCTCACAAAAATATGCTAATTACAAAAAAAATCAATGCGATTCACAACAGGAGATCATCTTGAGTTTGGCGAATCAGGTGAACTATGTCTTATACTCACCTGCCACTTTATTAGGTACACCTGTTCAACTGCTGGTTAATGCACATATCTAATCAGCCAATCACATGGCTGCAACTCAATGCATTTAGCCATGTGGCCATGGTGAAAACAAGCTGCTGAAGTTCAAAGTGAACATCAGAATGAGGAAGAAATGCAATTTAAGTGACTTTAAATGTGGCATGGTTGTTGGTGCCAGGCAGGCTGGTCTGCTGATCTAACAACCATCTCACAGCCAGGGTTTAAAGGTAAAGCTCAAAAAACAAAACTCAAATAAGCCCTCGTTACAACCAACCAGAGGACCATCTCTGAACACACAACACGTCCAACCATGAAGCAGACGGGCCACAGCAGCAGATGACCGACCCACCACTTTTATTAGGTAAACCCAATTAGGTCACCTAAGTGCTAAAATATTCTCCGGTTTACGCGTCTTTAACTTTGGTGACCAATCAAAATAATATCATGTAGGCATAGCTCGGTGGATTCGGTTCTGAGGACAGACAGACAGCACTTGCATATGTTTGTGTGTGTCTTTGTTACCTCTTTGGGTCCTTCTCTGCTACCACATTCTGCCATGATGACACACAAACACACAAAGAGAAAGACAGAGACCTAAAAGGTAAAATGGAGGGGACTGGTTTAAACTGGGATACAGTGATCTGCAACTTAAAATGAATGAGGGCCAGTGGTGTACTTGTTTATAGAATTGTGACATATTTTTCTAAGTTAAAGGGTAAATGTTTCAGCCTAGAGCAAATCTCACCATTTGGTTCAAACGTTTTAATAAATAAGGGGGCAAATAAGTCTTAGTTTAGCAAGATCTTTACACATTTATTGACAATCCATGATAACAAAAGTGATTTGTGAGTGTGTGATGATGAGTGTGTGTCGGTCAGGAGATGAGCTCTGTGAAGAGCGACTGATTGGCGAAGTCTGCAGGACGCTCCTGAGGGCGTGGCAGTGACGGACTGCCACTGAGGCCAAACTGTGGGACGCCAGAACTCAGGAAGTAGAAAGGCACGTGGGTGATTCTCCCACTCGACCAGCACTGAGAACACACAGAGAAATGTTGAAATGGGAGAAGAAGAAGACGGTATGATTATTCATTCATCAGGGTTCTGCAGTGTTCATAAAGTTAAATTCTAGACTACCTTTTAATATCATATAGAATGCAAATGAATACCTGTTTCACATATCGACTAAAGTATGAAGGAAAAGCAGGAGGGACGATTTGGCCTCAAATTATTTAATATTTTATCACTTTTTTCAGTACTTCCAAGCTGTTTATATCCTCATTCCTAATTAATCAACTTAATAGTACCTGGACCAGAATGTCCCAATATGGATGGAAAGATTTACAAATGTGAAAAAAATAAATAATTAAAATTACTTACAAGTTAATTATGAGAGAAAAAGTGTCCTAACAACTAAGGATGTGTGTGATTACTCAATTTAACGCTGGGCTCTAACTTTAGGGCTTTTTAATACCTTCAATATACTTTTCTGTTTGTTATGAGGAAACTAAATTCAACGCTTTCAGATGTAAATATAAATACTATATTTATTGCTGAAACCACCACATTACATAGTGAAACAGTTATTATATATATGCATATGTTCATACTGACCACAGTGAGCAGAGCTCCGTGCTGGAAGTTTGGGTGGAACTGCATCAGTCTTGGTTCTGAGCCGGACTCGCCTTGAACAAAACCACTAGAGAGAGAAACACAGGAAATTTCCAGTACATGCAGATGTGAGGTGCAGTGGTACGACACATGGAAACGCAACACTTTTGAGCCTTTAAAGCAAAAGAAATACGCAAAAACACATAGAAGTACAAACCAAGGTAAAAGCTCAAAGATGGGGTTGGTTCTTGTCTTGAACACGGCTATGACTGCAGGCCGGTCTGCTGCTTGTGGATCACCTGAACAGATGAGTTATTAAAATTAAAAATAACACTAATAACACACAGATAGGGTTTATCAGGGTGAGCAGAAGAAAAGTGAGACAGACCTTTGAGAAGCACTGCGAGTCTCTCTCCTGTTGGGTCCCAGGATAGAGACTGGATCTCTCCTCCAACACTGATGGACAGAGAGTCACACTGAGCTTTACTTCACTGTGAGCAGACGCACCGATCGTCAGCTGATGACTGGGATCAGTGACGGTATAATAGACACATAAATAGAAATACAAATTCATAAATAGCTTTGTATAAATAAACAGATAAAGTAATACATCACCTTAGAATGCAATGCATAGTTTACTCTCTAATAAGGCAGGGTTAGGGTTAACAGCATAGAATATTAGGTGTGTTATAAAGATCTGTTGCAGCTGTTTCTTTTGGGAAAGTAAGTTTTAAGGTTAGATTAAATGGGATAAACTGCAATATTTTCAGTTGGATTTTTTTTTTTTTATACCAGTAACCAGCAGTACTTTCTTATTATTTAAAAAAGGTTAAAAATGGTTTATTATTAATAAACAGTTGAACTTTCCTTTGAGGAAAACTTACAAAAATGTTTGCATATGCTGTCAATTATTGTATCAAGCAGCACTGAATGCTGCCAGCTGGTTTATACTCTTAAAATGCTGCAATCAGTTCATTTTTTGCTTCAAACTTCTTGCTGTTTCTCTCTGAGCCTTTTAAGAGGCCCGGCTCATCCCCGTTTTTGATGGAGTTCAGCTAAAGTACGACTAATTAGCGTTCTAGTTTCGAGCTCTTACATGATGTCTCCGTCTGGTGAGCTGAAGGTCGTCTCTGATAGGTCGGCCACCACCGCTGCTGCCTGCGGCCCCTTTGATGTGCATGTCGGTACGCCTGCTGAACAAAAGTGACATCATGCAAGTCGACTTTTAATCAAAGTATATTTAAGTTATCAAAATCGTTTCAGTATCACTTTTTCATCCAACTTTAGTAGAAACATATTCAAGCTGCACATCAAGGCTTAAGTTCTACAAAACACCTGGTTACTGCGTGTAAAGACGGAGACGATCACCTGGTAAATCAGTGAAGGTCAAAGCGTAGATGACGGTCTCTCCCTGTACGGTGAAGAGAAGTCGTCTCCCATCTGGACTCCAACAACCAGACTAACCAAAACAAACCCACGCTCATTATTATTTAATAAAAAACATTATTTAGAAAATGTTGTGCTAAATAATTGAACAATTAATTTGACGAGTTTTCACCTGGCAGCGCCCTTTCAAACACGGCCAGCGCTCACAGGTCCACATCCTCGTCTCCCAAACCCTGCAGAGAGAAAAAAATCAACTCAAGGTTGACATCTTATAACACCTGTTAATCCCAGCCTGTGCTTTTAACCCCTTACATGTTCATGAATATTAATGAAAACTGAGTGGGCCCTCTATTACAATACATAATCTGTCCAAACACATTCATCATGAGAGAGAAAATTTGACACCTATTTATTGGCAGCTTTACAAATCTTTCAAATAAAATGTGCTTGAATGGGAGAATAGAAAATATGATGAAAGGTCCGATATGTGCAGTTCTCTCTCTGACCTGAACAGGGCAGAGGGTGTGGAGGCCAGGACATGGCTGCCATCAGGGGACCAGGACAGAAAGGTGGCTCCACCTCCTCCAACA
This sequence comes from Serranus cabrilla, assembly GCA_903364295.1. Lineage (NCBI taxonomy): Eukaryota > Metazoa > Chordata > Actinopteri > Perciformes > Serranidae > Serranus > Serranus cabrilla. Next base: position 157,350 of record CAFUXE010000430.1, on the reverse strand, counting down.
CGCTGAAGAGGCACACAGCTCTCTGAGGCTACATCCCAAACCTGAAGGGTAGAATAATCACTTTGTTCATCACTTCTTTGCAAGATGAATCAGACTTTAAAGATGAAGGGGCGGCCTCGTACCATCATGGCGGTGTCCATAGGCGAGGCCGACACGAGGAGAGATCCGCTCGGAGACCAGGCGATGGAAGTGACGGGAGAGTGACCGGGATGAGACAAAACTTGGGCACAGCCAGACGAAGGCCTGGACGGGTCGAGGGGAAGACGCACAGCACAAGAAAAGACAGATAACAGTTAAATCCAGAATGAGTGTTTAATTAATAATCATCCACTGACACTAATGCACTTCAATGCACTTTTTTTCTGCTACTACTATCATGTTTTAATGTGTCAGCTCTGCTACTTAACTGTGTCTGAAATGTTTTTATTTTAGGGATGGACAATTTCAAATATGTATACTATTTTTAATGCATTGTTTGGAGCCTGAACTCAATTAAAAAACAATTAAAGTGACTCTTGAATCTAATTGTGTATAATCAGTTCCTTCCATTCTTTGAGGGAACTGAATCCAAAGATTCATAGACATTTCAAGAGGATACACTAGAGGTTACGTACCTGGTTGACAGCGAGCAGGGGTCCACGTGCCAAACCAGTAAACAGTTCTGACAGGCGACAGCAAGTGCAGACGCACATAGCGGTTTCCACTGCACAGCTGCAACGTTCCTCTGTAGGCGGTGCTTCAGTGTGGGGGTGGTGGCGCTGAAAGACAGCAGGATAACACAAAAAGAGACAGAGCAGTGAAAATACTGTGATAGAAAGACGGAGACATAAAAGAAACAGGCTGGTCGACAAGGCTGCCGTGTGGTCAGTTTGTGTTTGTGTTTGCAGTGTAGACTTAATTCCACAAGCTGTCTTCCAGGCTTAGTTACCTTTTGGGGTTGTAGATCTTAATGGAGTCGTCCAGTAGAGCAACAGCAAATTTATCTGTATGAGGATGCCAGGCAAAGGCGCGAACCACACAGTCAGACCTGGAAAAGTTCGAGGAATCAAAGGACACACAGGTCACTGACTATTAAAATGAACAATATTAAGAAAAAGAAAACAACTTTTTTTTTGGCATTTGATTTTGTACATACATGTACAACACAGTTTCAAGTCATTGCTTAAAATGTATACAAAGATCAAACAGTTTTACAATCATTCATGTAAAGCTTCAAATAACAATTGTTTTCATTATCGATTAGTCTGTTGATTGTTCTTCCAGGTTTATTGTTTAATCTATAATGCTTAAGAAAACAGTGAAAAATGTCCATCACAATTAAAAATGTTAAAATGAAATGTCCTGAAAGTCACTATGTGTCTGACCAAGAGTTCAAAACTAAACATTCTGTTTTTTCAATGCAGGAAAAGTGGGAAAAAAATACTTAAACCAGGGTTGGAGTTTAAGTTTTTTGTTCACCTGCCACTGTGACTAGTGAATCTCAAAACAGCAACTCACACACACACCAATCTTGCAGCCACTGCACATTTTACTTGCATTTTGCTTATTTCCAACTCAACTTAAACAATCAATTGTCAAAATAATTGCAGGTAAAAAAAAAAAATAAAGATAATATCTTCAATTATAAAACAAACCAGTGATAACAAAGATGGCACTTACCAGTTCAACACTTGTGAAAACTCAGCAAGCATGTCCTCGCTGCTCATCTATAAAGCAGATGACAAACAGGTAAAAACACATTTAAATGCCTCACAGCAAACATTTGGTTAATGACGAGGTGAATCAACAACATATTTAACCAGTAACAAAACTTACTGTGAGATGAGGAAACAAGGAGCCGTGAAAGGAAGAAAACCATCTCAGCAACGCAACGATACAACCAGAACTCACTGACAGCCATTTGGGCACTACAACAACACAACATACAGTAAAGTAGATGTATAAACACATCAGTGGATACATAGCTTCAGACATTATTTGTTATGGCAAAACTGAAGATTTTGGTGTACCTTCTGTGTTTGAGTTGGTTATTTCATCAAGCAGTCCTGTGAAACCACCATCCCGCCTGAAATAGTTACAGATAAGTTGCATAAATCATCTTTATCAGTGAACAACATGAAGCAAATCATTGACATGACAGAAAACTGTGTTATAATTTCTGTGATATCAGATCGTGTTGCATGTTGTCAAAGTGTGAAGTAAGACATTTAGTCCAATTTGTTTGGCAGAATGCAGTGATTTGAGTCACTATTGGGAGCAGCTTAAACCTTCCACTTTAACTACAGAACTGTTCAGTTTAACAGTTGTTTTGTGGCTATTTTGCAATTGGCCTGCAATAAATCCACCTTTCAAAGTTATAATGTTCAGGTTTTGTTGAAACTGTTCATAGAGATGAGTTGTTTCGATTTTATAAGATAAGATATAACTTTTATTTATCCTGACAGAAATTGTTGTGAAACAATTTGGAGTGTACATTCTGTGGTGAATAAACTGCGTACTCCAAATCAATCATAAAGTAGAATAGACGCCTATGTAAAACAATTTTATAACCTTTATGAAGGATTTATTGCAGGACTGTTGTTAAACTAGGTGAACCTCATAAACTGACAGCTTAGTGTATGTAGTGTCATTGTATGGTTTAATTCACACACCCAATCTCTC
>CAFUXE010000430.1:103877-152296 GCA_903364295.1 Serranus cabrilla | reverse complement strand
TGCAGGCACGCACTCACGGACGGACGGACGTACACATCCACACTGAGGTGGTTATGCAATTCGTCATATTCTTCAGTTGCACACAATGCTCCTCACTTAATGCATGACGAACGACATATGGGAGCTGCTGAGTAGCTTTGCTCCGATGTTGTCAGACACTGATGCCCCTCAGAGGGACAGTTAAAAAACAGGTGACAGCCTTTTGCTGCGAACTGCACAACCTCCTCTGGTAGATTCATTCATAAAGCCCATCTCCACTCTGGGTGATGGCTCCACTGGGCAGGCTGGTTTTCCCATTCACTGGCACACAGAAGAGGTTTTTACTGCATGATTCAGACAGACTCTGGTTGTGAAAATGGAGTGGTTAAACTGGAGGACTGGCTGGATGCCCATCTCACAGCACGACTCCACTGTTTTGGTGTTTTGCATTGCTTTGAATAACAGAAAAGTTAGTGCAAACTCCAGTCATGTCTTGAAAGATCAGAAGAGACATTAAAAGTAAAGGGGGCATTCATTTCAGCACTGGACAGCTCAACACTGCAAACGGAGCTGTCCAGTGCTGAAATCAATTGTTTACAGCTTGAAAAGTAGCAACATAAAGATGAAATATGGCTGTACTAACACTTCTAAATCATTCTGATTCTCTTTCAGGCTTAAGTCTCATCTATCCACCCTCCATCCACCCTAACCTGCTGTGTTGGGGAAACCCCTAATGAGTGGGACCTGTATCCATGAGCCCCGTGCCCCTTCCCCCTCCCTGTCAGGCTTCAGCACCCCCATCTCAGAACCCCCCTATCGAAGACTCGATGGAGACACCCCTGCCTGCACCCCCGAAACGGACCTGACCCCCACACAGTGTGTCCTCCGAAACGTGCTGTCCATCGACACCGGTGGACCGGGGGCGCCAGGCGGCAGCAGCCCCACTCCCAGTGATGGACCCTCAGCCCACTTTGACAACAGCGTGCTAAAACTACATGAACATGAGGCCTGCCAGTGTGGCGGCGGGGCCGAGGCGGGGCACAGTCCAGAGGCTGGTGCTGTTCGGAGCCAGTCGGAGAACATTCGGCTACAATCAGGAAGTGGAGGTTTTTTGGAGGGACTGTTTGGCTGCCTAAAACCAGTCTGGACCATGATTGGAAAGGCCTACTCCACTGAACACAAACATAGCCATGAAGGTATGTGACAGCAAATGTTCCACTTCTGTCTCACCCTCTGCTGTGTTAAAATTTAAATACCAAACAACAGAGAAACTCACCAGGAGGTCAGAAGTCAGTTGATTAACAAACATTAATAACTTGACACAAGGATTAAGACTAGGCCTATATAACAGATAAAAAAATGCATTTAATAGTCATAACTGTGTTTTAGTTGTAAATGTTTTGGTTTCATTCAAAAGAGTTGATACTCAAAAGTTGCAGTGATTCATAAACATTAAAAAAATGATCATAAACTGCTCCTACCAGGGACAGAATAAATAGGATATTCGAGCACTTTATTGATAAACACGCTCTAATTTGATGCTTTTTAATGAACTCTAACACATTATTAACATTCAAAGTACAACAAAAAAGTGTGCATCAATTTGTTTTCACTGTGAACTAGGAAATTATAGGCTGTAAGTTGAGTATGACTACTTTGTCATTTGTAGTCTTTCAATCACTACATTAAATTATTGTGGTGCTTTCATTACCATGGAGATCTCCATAATAAATACCTATCTGAGCTCATGGATGAAGCTTTAGGAAGCTATTCTTAGAAAAATGTAATTAAAGTATCAAAAGTAAAAGAACTTGTCTTGCTGAAGAAAAATCACCTGCAGCAGATATAATATATCACCCTTTGTGTTGTTAGTGATGCATCAAAGCATACGCAGTTGGTAAAGGTTTAGATAGTTTATCTACTTTATTAACAGTGAGATAGTTTAATCCAGTGGTTTCCAACCTAGGGGTTGAGCCCCTTTAAAGGGTCACACAAGATAATTAGGGGTTTGCAGAAACTAGAAGATGTTACCTTTCAAATGACGCCTCATATGTGTATTTTGGCCTTACAGTTCTTCTGTTATCAGTTTTGCCTCAAATATTTGACCCTTCCCCTTCCCCTTCCCCTATCCCTACCTGGACAGGTGGGTGTTAGGTGGTTAATTGGTAAAGGACGGAAGAATCTTTCATTAAATATTGGATTATTTTATATTTTTGGGCCTCAGGCATTTATTTAAATGAAGCATCTGAGAAGTTTGGAGAGGAAATGTCTCTTTGGTGGAACTACTAACAACTCATAGACATCTGCTGCATGACAAATGGTCACAGCAAGAGGAATAAACTATTTATCTGGAGCCTAAAAGTGCGCAGTTCTCCTTTGTGCCCTGCAGTGAAGTATTTTTTGTCTTTCACCTGAGTAGTCTTCCTTGGTTTTGTGCACACTGTCTGAAGTGGTCACAACTACAAAACACTTTTATTAATGCCTGATTCGCCAAAAAGGTTCAGAAATCACTGGTTCAAACCCCACAGTGCATTGAATTTTATAAGCATATTATATATTTCTTTAAAGCAAAATCTTAATCTGTAAAGTAATAAGTAACTACAGCTGTCAGATAAATGTAGTTGAGTAAAAACAACAGCATATCCCCCGAAATAGTCTTGCATAGCTTGACCTCTCTCCACAGAGCTGTGTCATTGCTGAAGAAAGGTCTGGCTGCACAAATGATCATTCTGCTATAAGGTAAAAATGCTTCCACTTGTTTGTAATTTAACGAACCACAATGGTCTGGCCCAGGATGCAATAACGGTGCTACTGCAAAAATAAATAGCAGGGACGGTGGAAAGGAAGGGGAATGCCTCCAGCCAACGGTGTGCTTATAGCCACAGTCCACATCCAGTGAGTCAGACTATCACTGAAATGCATACAGCTATAAGAGTAAAGGAGCAGAGAATGGAAAAACTCAAGTACAAGCACCTCAAATATAATTGAAGTACAGCACTTTACTTTATTTCCCAGCGTTATTTTCATTGCCACCTTGTCCGGCTGGCAGCGTCTCAGTGTTTATGTGTCCGTCAGCCCGGTTCATTCACAGTCATCAGCTACAGTGAGTTTTCACAGCTGGTCAGGGGGGAGCATCATGTGCATCTGCCTCCGCTGCAGCAGCTCTCCAGAGATCTCGACACTTCAGTGGACCTCATGAAGAATTGATCTGGCTGTCTCTTTTATTCTGCCCGGCTCGTCTCTCTTTAGTGACCGTGCTCTCGCAGCCGTTTAAGTCGTGTCAGTATGACAGATGACAGACAGATTAGACTTTGAGCAGATTGTTGTTTCTCCCTCAATTTTCCCTCTTATCTCTGGATGGAAACGTAATGCTCTGCTGAATACGTTATCAATATACCATTTGTACATGTCAGGCACTTTGTATGATGTAATTGTGTCCTGCTGGCCAGTTCTAATGTAAGCGTGGATGTAGCATTTGCTCAGCAAACCCCCCAGACTCCTTCCTGCCCAAACTGGCAAGAGTGCATGCTGACATTTAGAGGCTTTGCAATGTGTGATGGATATAAATGACGTTATTACTCAAAAGGCTGAACCATTAATCGAAGTTCGATCAAAGTCACAACACGGGCTAGAGCATTGTTAAAGGCAAAATATGAGTCAAAATACCATCCCGAATTAAATATTGTGGTGCTGCAGATGTTCCAGTCTAAGAAATGTTGAAGTAGCTTCAAATTGTTAATTTTTCAACTGTAAAATATCCAGATTTCTTGGTCACAACTCATTAATAAAAAAGTCCTGCAATAAATCCTTTCTTCATCAAACTGAAGTAGAGAAGAGTTGATTAAACTTTCCTATATCGTGAAAGATAAGATAAGATATAACTTTATTTATCACCAGAGGACAGAGTGCAAATATAAAAAATATCAATAAACTGAGATCCAAATCCACAAAACCAAGATAGAAAAGCACACAGGTATTATAAAAATGTACTTCTAGTATTGAAAGTAAAATTACTTTTCTTGCTGAAGACAAATGCACCTGCAACAGGTAGATTATATCATACATCCTTAGTGTTGTTAGGGATGCATCAAAGCATATGTAGTTGGTAAAGGTTTTGATCTTTTAGTAGGATAGATAGATAGATAGATAGATAGATAGATAGATAGATAGATAGATAGATAGATAGATAGATAGATAGATAGATAGATAGATAGATAGATAGATAGATAAAAACAGTCTGTTGCAATGCCGTGTCAACTCTGTGTAACCCCTTTCACATTTATTCATTGAGTTTCTTTCTGTGGGCTTGTTGGTCTGAGTTTAGAGTCCTGGGAGGTTCCTTTTGAGGAAATCTCCGACCTGCAGTGGGTGGGCAGCGGGGCACAGGGGGCCGTCTTCCTCGGCAAGTTCCACGGAGAAGACGTGGCAGTAAAGAAAGTGCGGGACATCAAAGAGACTGAGATCAAACACCTCCGCAAGCTCAAGCACCCCAACATCATCACTTTCAAGTGAGGAAACACTTGATATCCTTCAGTGCCGACGTATCATTTAGCTGCATGAATCTCTCTCTCTCTCTGTTCGCCTCGGAGAGATGATGTCTGACTGCTGTGCTTCCTTCCAGGGGCGTGTGCACCCAGGCTCCTTGTTACTGTATCTTGATGGAATATTGTGCCCAAGGCCAACTGTACGAGGTGCTGAGGGCGGGTCGAAAAATCACCCCCTCCCTCCTGGTTGATTGGTCCATGGGCATTGCAGGTGGCATGAACTACCTACACCTGCACAAAATCATCCATCGAGACCTAAAATCCCCAAAGTAAGTCAACAAACCTAACTAGGACTGCAATAAAAGATTATTTTTTAATCAAGGTCAAGGTCAGAAACAATAAAAATGTCCATCCCAGCCTCTCAAAGTCAAAAGTGAAGTTGTTTTGTCATTTCAAAACCTAAATATATTCAGTTTAATGATATAAAACTAAGAAAAGAAGAAAGTCTCCATATCTGAGAGGCTGAAGGGAGCATTTTTGCATTAATTGATCATCAAGATTGTTGGTGATTTGTTGGTATTTTACTCTTGATCGTCTATTAGAAATTCAGCCAACACAATACCTAACATTCCATCACTGAATCCTTAATATTGCCATTTAAAATGACACATTCTCTCTCCTTTGCAGCATGCTGATCACACATGATGACCTGGTGAAGATCTCTGACTTCGGCACCTCGAAGGAGCTCAGTGACAAGAGCACCAAGATGTCCTTCGCTGGCACGGTAGCTTGGATGGCTCCTGAAGTAATTCGGAACGAGCCCGTGTCGGAAAAGGTGGACATCTGGTAAGTCTGATAAACACTGACATCTTTTCTTGCTTACAATACAATACATCAGCATGTTTTTTGACTCTGCGCAGCAATTTAGCAATTCCTCCTTTATAATGTACTGCAGAAGAGCAGATACTTTGTCAGTATTGTAAGATAATTGTTTGTTTTTGTGTGACTGAGCCGTTTTGTTGTGATGAACATTCTTTCTCCGTTCTCTCTTCTTAAAGAGATCTCAACCGTTTTAAAACTTTCTGAATGAATAAATAAAGCCTGGCTTAACTTTAAGGTCCTTTGGAGTGGTGCTGTGGGAGATGCTGACAGGAGAGATCCCCTACAAAGATGTGGACTCATCTGCCATCATCTGGGGTGTGGGAAACAACAGCCTTCAGCTGCCCGTACCTGAGAGCTGCCCTGACGGCTTCAAGATCCTCCTCAGACAGTGCTGGTGAGTAACGCCTGGAAACAGAGAATGTGGAAAGAAGAATAAAAGCTCAGCAGGGAAGAGACGACAGGAGCAGATTAGAGAAGTGAAAGCAGGGGTTGAGAGCAGATGCATGGGGAGGCATTGATCCGTGGTTTAAGGACTTTATTGATTATTACATTGTAAATGTACACAGCTGTCTTTCCTATCTTGGATTTGCAGGAACTGTAAGCCCAGGAATAGGCCCTCCTTCCGTCAGATCCTTCTTCACCTGGATATAGCGTCAGCTGACGTGCTGTCCACTCCACAAGAGACATACTTCAAGTCTCAGGTATAGTTGCTTCTTCACATTCTCCGTCTGAAAATGGAAGATCTGAACCTGCACCTGAAAGACAAATCATAGTGTTGTGACTAATTGGCCCATTACCAGAAGCCACAATGGTGTTTGAATCACTGTGTAAGTGTTGTTTACGGGCATACCTGTTTATTGCTTGCTGATTCTTCAGTCTGCAGTTGCAGTGATGTTGATTGTTCTTTAAGTTTGTTAGTAGCTGTGTGGCATGCAGTTTTTTTTCTTTTCTTTTAATTGAGATACATAGTGTGTATAGATTGCTGTAGATTGCTTGTCAAACAGCACTGTGGCTTTTAGTAATGGGTCAATTAGCCACAACAAAAACTAAAAACCACATAATCTCTGCGGTCCAAACACGCCGATTTACTAATTGGGTGTGTCACCCCATTGTGGTCAGGTATTCAAATACCCACAATAACACCCATACTCCAACACAACTTGGTGCACCCACACAGGCTTGCACAGTGATTAGACTTTAGCTGCCGTGCAACAGTCAGCTGGTTAACAGAAACATGCTCTCATCAGGCGGAATGGCGAGAAGAGGTGAAACAGCACTTTGAGAAGATTAAATCCGAGGGCACCTGTCTGCACCGACTGGACGAGGAACTGATCAACCGGCGCAGAGAGGAGCTCAGGTCTGTTTTACCTTCAATCTCACACAAAGGTTTATGGTAACTCATCAGGATGATTTCAATTTAAAATCGATCGAAATTAGCTTTCAGTTTTGGACATTAAATCAAAAGCAGGATTGACAATTTTCCCAGTATTTTTTTTTTCCTGGTTGCTTTTTCCAACTTCAGTCACATGATCTACACTCGGAGAGCCACAGTCATATTTTGTCCACTTAAAATCTGATCACTTTGTACAGTGGGCACAGGCAGGGATTCATGGTGCATTCAGGTGCACCTCGTAAACTCTGAAGAAACTGAAGTTGTTGTAAATAATGCTTTTGCCATTTTTAAATTAACTGGTTTGTTCCCAAATATCTAAATTTGACTTTAGTGTTTTAGGCCTATATTCCCTCCAAAATATGGCAGTTCTATCACATTTGACAACATGTAGCATGTTTCTTTTTAAAGAACAATTTGAAAATGTAAATCTGCTGATCTTAACAAATCAAGACCTAATATTCTCACCTTCAGTACTGAATAAAAATGTTTAAATTGAAACTTAAATTAAATCCTAACCTTTAAATTTCAAGTAAAATTGATCCCCTCAGGGTATCACACTGCATCGGTGGAGGATGGTACTCTCACTATGTCAGCCTACATGTATGAGGCCACTTTCACTCTGTCCCATTTCTCAGTGTCACTCCTTTGTCCGCCCATGTGCATGAAACAAGTGCCTTGAGAGTATGTCTATTGTGGAGGATTTGGAGTCTCTCATGCGGATGCACAATGACATCAGCAGCCTCTTTCTTCTTCTCAGGCATGCTTTGGACATTCGCGAGCACTATGAGAGGAAACTGGAGAGGGCGAACAACCTTTACATGGAGCTCAGCGCTGTCATGCTGCAGCTGGAGCTCAAAGAGAAAGAGCTGCAGAGGTACAAATAAACACATGAACACAGCCTTTATAGAACAACAGCAATGGGCACAAACACTTCAAATATATGTTGTTATAAATTAGAAATACCTCCTCATCAAATGTATCAAAATAAAACAGAATAGTTATAAAATAGAATAAAGAATACTGTCAGTATATTTCAGTATATTCTATGAGCCTGTAAGTAAGTGAATCTGAATGGCTTGTTCAATCTGGTTTTCTGATCTAAGCAGCCAACAAAAAACTGGCAAAGTTGTCCCTTGGTGGGTTGGTAAACACTCCAGAGACCCAAATTCATGTGCACAAGTATAAAGTCTCATTCCCAGGTAGTCAAATACTGACTGTTTGTTAGGGACAGAAGACACAAATTATCTGTATTTTGCAACCTGGGAATGAGACTCAGCAATCAAATATCACATCCTGCACCTTTAAATAAATATTTAATTGAAATGCTGCTCGTCTTTGTGAATCAATAAGCCCCAGTATGTTTACACTTTATTATTTTTTGGTCCTTTTTTTGCAGACGAGAGCAGTCTTTGGATAAAAAGTATCCAGGCTTGTTCAAGCATCACAGCTCCAGACAGAGCAGCTCCTCTAACTCCATGGACAAACTCATCAAGAAGAGAAATGTCCCACAGAAACTGCCCTCAGGAAAGAGGTGTGCGATCTCATTTCAGTCTTTATTTGATAAAAGATTGATGCTGAAATGAATATTCATTAGGCTGGTGGATTGTAGTTGTTGACGAATCCCTCCTACTCTTTCAGGCCAGACATCCTCAAGTCTGAGGTAATCATTCCCAAAATGGACTCCTCTGTGATGCAAGTCACTATCCCGGCCTGCCCCAACAGAAGCTCCACTTCTCCCAGCCGCTCTCGGAGGGTAAAGACCCGGCATCGCAAGCCTGGGAAGGGCAGCAGTGGGGACCTGGCTGGACTTAAAGCAAATCAGTCCTCCCCTAATAGGGACACAACCGCCCAGGCTAACGGTTCGAGCACGAACGCCTCCAAGCAGCTCCTGGAGCCGTCTGCGGCGCTGCGGGGCCTCAGCCACGAGCAGCAGCAGAGGCAGCTGTCCTCCTCCAGCCCTGACCTCATCTGCACCACGCTGGAGGCAGAAGGGCAGGGGAAAGGGGAGTCCTCCGTGGGCGGGCTGGAGAGAGGGGGAAGCCTCAGCGCCTCTGCAGGGTTAGGGGGATCAGAGGCGGGGGCCGCTGGGCTGGATGATCTCACAGAAACCCCTCCGCGCAGCGACACGCCGAGCGAGGATGCTGCGTCGTTCCCGTTCTCCAGCAGCCCAGACTCACCGTGTGGGAGGGGGGCGGCAGCAGGGAGGGGGTCTCTGGGATCTCCACGTCTGCCTCTTGATGGGGAGGATAAAGAGGAGGGAGCTGGTGCTGTGAGGTTGCCTCGTGGGGCGTCAGGGGGAATCGGGAGTCAGCACTTGACTCCTTCAGCCATTCTGTACAGGGCAGCTATCACACGCAAACAGGTACGCAGCCCGATGCCTGTTTGTATTCCTCAGTATTCCTCTGGTAACACTCTGATTTTCACTTGTGCATCTTTCCTGTCTCTGACTACAGAGGCGTGGAGTGTCATCAGAAGAGGAGGAGGGTGAGGTTGACAGTGAGGTTGAGTTGCCAAGGAGACGGTGAGTAACTTGCTGTCCTTCGTCACTGGAAAATTGCCTCCAGCCATCTTTCTGCTCTCTGAGTTGCTGATTTATTCAGAGACCAAAGAATATTTTTGATTTGCGTCATTCTTTCACATCATTAATTCTACGATTTTATTGCTTTTTCTAAATTCTCCAGACGTCCGACAAGCATCACCAAGTGCCAGTCGGTGTCCACCTTCAGCTCAGAGAACCTGTCCGTGTCGGACGGCGAGGAGGGCCACACCACTGACCACTCTCACAGCGGCACCCCCGACGTGGTCAGCACCAACACAGACGACAGGTTGGACGACCGCAGCGACGACCTCCTCTCTCAGGGGTCGGAGATCCCGGCGGACAACACTGATCCTGCGCAGGCTTCCGACGGCCTGTCGGAGAGAGACGGAGCGCTGGGACAGGCCAAAGCTCAGCTGGACGTCGGACAGAATCCTAATGAGGTAAAACAGCTTCACCACAGAGGAGCGCTGTGTCAGTCTGTGTCATCTTCTTGGACTGATGTAAAAGCACCAGTGGTGGAAAAAGTATATATATATATTACTCAGCTACAAGTAAAAGTCCTGCATTCAAAACTTTAACTGAAGTAAAACAGTACAAAAGTACCATCATCAAAATATACTAAATATACTTAAAGTAAAATTACTCAATATGCAGAATGTCCCCAGTCAGATTGTTGAATATAATCCAAATATATTATTGGATTATTATGATATGATGCATTTATGATGCAAGCAGCAATTCAATTTTTGTCAAGGTTAGGCTAAATTAACTACTGTTAATACTACTGTTTAATTAAAAAAAGTCTAATCATCTTAAATGTATCATGTTTCTATGTTAAATCTGTTGGCTAAATGTAGTGGAGTAGAAGTATAAAGTTACATAAAAAGGAAAATGGACAACTAAAGTATAAGTACTTCAAAATTTTACTTAAGTACATGAAGAAATTGTTCTTGTACTACATTTATTTTTGGAATTCACAATTGTTTTCTTAAATAAGCTCTTCTCTTAGATAAGAGAGCAGTCATAACAAGATGTTTTTTAACAGATTCAACAGTTTCACAGTCGACAAATCGTTTTTCCAAAGATTCTTGAGTACTTGTACTAAGCTACTTTCAACCACTTCTACATGGTTGTATTGGTAGTAAAGGATCTAAATTCTGCTAAAAAACACTTAACGCCTGCTGTGTTTTATGAATGACATCATGCTCCCCTCTCCCTCCCCAGAGCCGGGCTCTGTGCGATGACTCTGACTGCGACAGCGCTGAGCTGGATCAGTCAGGTAGCGGAGAGCCCAGTCGTCCCCCCAGTGCTGGAGCTTGGGTGTCGCCGTCTCAGCCCTATCAGGGGTCTCCACAGGCGCCCCACACAGGACCTCCATAGACCACTGGACGCTAGCAAAGACCTCCAGCTACCATCACAGGCGTACACCAATCTGTCAGTGCAGTACATTACTGTTGTCATGAGGGATCACACCTACTACACCACTCAGACTATGACAAGTGGACTTATGGTGTCTCATAAGTTTGTTGGCTGGCAAACCTACATCAGATGACATAGGACATTTGTCATAACCTGACATCAGATATTTTGGCAGCTTGTGACATCAGATAAATGTCATTTAAGTTCAGTAGGGTTTTTGTTATAGGCAAAATAGTTACCGAGGTAACCTTAGCCACTGCTCCAGTACGGCAAAAACCCTTCCACAGACGCACACGCACGCACAAGATACCACACTCGTTGTCCTTTAAACACTCTAATCCTCACTCTGGGAGCATCCTCCATGATACTCCACACACTAATGCATCAAATACTAATGAATAATAATGTAAATATCCATTACATACCACATGAGAAATATCTAACTTTATTTTATTTGTAAGATAAAAATGTAAGACTAAACGGTATGCAGCCCTGTGAACAAATGCATGACTACATGTTTATAATTTATGGTTCGAATGTGTCGGTTTTATATTTTGTGAAAGTTTACACTTTTTTAATCCTGAAAGTATTACTTCCGTTATTTTGTTTTGGGTTTTTTTGTTAATAAATGTCAGCACTCGAGAAAAAAAAAATGGAATGAAAAACTCACCAAGACGTCGATCATGATGCATAATTAGGATTCTCAGTAGGTGATATATTATTTTTTTTAACCCTCCTACTACTGAGTTTCAAATACACATAAGACTGATTGAGGTTTTTTATTAAGCTTATAAAATTCCTGATAGGATGGGAGACCTTTGGGTTCACTCAAAATGCACTTTTGACATTTTATGTACACCGATGTTGCTCCACCGGTTTCTGAAATTGTCGGCTGCTTGATTGTGTTTTAACAGTAGGATATATGTGTGTTCATAGAGACGACATACACTAGCATTAAGGTAGAATCTAACGACAAACACTGATGTTGGTGCTTTAGTAAAGGAGCGCTCCTCCGATTTAGCAATGCACCTCTTTAAAGTTGTCAGAAAAAAAAAAAAAGAACCTGGCGCCTACATTACCCACAATGCACTTCAACGGCTAAGTCTGAGGTTTCGGGATCACAGACTGTATAAAAGAAGTGGATGTTGCCTCTGCGTCCGAACAATGAAGCCAATGCGGAAGTGCCTTAAAACCTGCATTCTTTCTAATGGCCAGCAGGGGGCGACTCCACTGGCTGCAAAAAGGAAGTCTGATTGTATAGAAGTCTATGAGAAAATTACCCTGCTTCTCACTTGAGTTATTACCTCAGTAAACATTTTTCCTCATGAGTTTTTAAGTCTCAATTGCTAGTTTCTGGTCTTCTTGAATTAAACATAGTGGTTATATTGTAAATTATGGTGCCATTTAGAGTAAAATAGACAAAAGCAGGGTATAATTAAGAGCGTGGCTTCCTTGTGATTGACAAGTTGCTAGCTAGCTTGCTTATAGAGAGCAAACTAAATGACGTATTCTTACAGGCCAACCAAGAAATATCATTGCCATGGGGTCTTTTGAGAATTAGCCTGTGAGATTTTTGCATTGGAATTTGGATAATTGCAGAAAATGCACACGTTTCTGATCCTTATGCGTTTTGTACAGCAGGACAATCTGCACAAATGAACACCACTTCTATGATGTTTGAAGCGTTAATGCAGCCAACAGAAGTAAAAAGCTAACGTTATGCTATTGCAAACTACACCAGTTACGACAAGCTAGTTTTGACAAGCTAGCAAAACCATAGCAAAATAAATTGTTTAACAAAATCTACAATCTACAGGACAGGAAGAGCTCTGAAAAACACTACTAGAGGCTGTAAGGAGGACAAATCAGAGAGTTCCTGTCCGGCGTGATGACGTTTAATGTCCCCGACAACCACTGTAGTCTCATTTAGCCAATTGTTAGCAGCTGCCTTTTTAAAGACACGTAAAAACTCCAAAATTCACAAGTGGGGGTATTTACTATCGTATTTTATATCGTCCAACAAAACATGAACATCTCTTAAGCTTGTGTTGACCACAGAACTTATTTCAGGCATCGAGTTTGAAAGAATCGACCCCAGGGCGCTTAAATGCTAACTTACTTACTGGTTTAAGAACTAATTCCTGTGGCGCCCTAAATATGGTCACTTCTGGCTTAAAAAAAACCATGATGGCAATGGCCAAAATGTCAAACCTGAGGCTCTAAAACAGTAGTCCACAAACCAATGGGTGAGTTACTGCGGCTGCATCCACTTCTTTTACACTATCTGTGATTCAGTTTGTGTTATGCTAGTAGCAGCTAATGTAGCCTCAAGCACAGATGAGAAGCGGGTTACTTTTTTAATCCAAAACCCCAAATTATTTTTCATTCCCAAACGTAGTAGTCTTCAGACCCAGCTGATACTGACTCAGATGACATCACATGAGGTAGTTTTGTTGCATAAAACCCACAAAAGAATTTATTCAACTTTTTGATAATGTTGATGTGTAAAATCGGTGGCGTTCCCCTTTAAGTGAAGAACCAAAAGGACTCCTGTAGTTCACGATGTTCATAAGCTTCATAAGAACCTCAACTGTTCCTTTTACCCTTTAAGATAACTGCGGAAGTAGCCAGATAAGGAATAGAGCACTTCTCTGTGGTGGTTACTAGTAGACAGTAAGTATCCTTTGGGTTTGAATAGAAATGTTTTGTTTTTATACAGCATTGCACATTGTACCTGTAACATAGGAATTATATCGAAAGCAAAATATTATGAGCAACAATAAATAATGTATTGGTTAAAAAAAAGTGTGATGTTTGTTTATCAACCCTACAGCGTAAAGTATAGCTGCAGTTTGTGCTGCAGCACCACAAACACCTTTTTTTCAGTGCAGGGTTTTCAGTTTCATAGTCAGCAAACTTTCATGACTTTTCAAGACCAATGAAACAATTACTTTACCAACCGATAAAAAAAAACCGAACTGTAAAGCATACCTTACTCCAGCTTTTACATTTTATATGGCAGTGTGTAACAGCTGCTAATGTTCACATTCGCACCAAATTCTCCATGCAAAGTCAATACATTGTCCTCGGCTTTCCAAGCGCTTATCAGTCCATCACTGGCTTCAAACCATGACAGGAAACCGAACCAGTGTATTCTTATTATATTTGATTATGTACTGATTTCTGGATAAAAGTCTAAAACACAATGCTGCAACATAAGTATGGAGCCTTTTATGGCTCTACAAAGACTGAAACAAATGTTAGTGGTCATTACAGAGCCATGAAATATTAAATATACACCATTGGAAACTAGTGTACGTGTTAAATAAATGTGGAGAAACATTAAGAAACGCTGTGGTAAACAAGTGGTCAACAACCCATGTTAGAGCTACAGTAAAGTAATTTGATGTTACATTATGTGGAAGATTACAGCAACAATTAATTTCATTACAACAACTATATTCTACACCTTTTCCAAAACATTAAGGAATTTACTTATTCCCAGGTTTGGAAAATTTCAAATTCTATGACTTTTGCAGGTTTTCCAACCCTGTCCAAACTGTTCCTGTTCTCGTTTAATTTGACTATTTAAAAAAAAAAAAAAAAAGAAGTATAATCTGATCAATAAGCCCAAACAAAGTACTTTGAGGGAAGTACTTGTTTCACAGTTGATCGTGATGTTTTCAGACACACATTGAGAAAATTGGATTTTCTTGGATTTTTTTAACAGCCGAGTTGTTCAAAGGATAAAGAAGCTGTCCGACTGGTATCGTCATAGGTTGCCGTATCGGACCTGAAAGTGAAATCGTGCCATCCCTTATTATGGCAGCTTGTGCTGGGAACTATGTTAAATTTGCTTTATGGAGCCATATCAACTGAAAATGTGTCAAGACTAACCGAAAAAAAGCCTTGCATATTTGTTAAACTCGATTTGTGGAACAGGCCCCGGTTGTGTTGTCGGATTCCTTTCATGAATAAGTAAACATTAAAACATAAAAGGATTGTTTTAAGCATTTCACATCTTTTTTTTATTTCTGCATTTCATTTCTTCAACAATTTAATTGCACCCAGATCTACAATAGTTTGAAAACGTGCACAAAAACGTGAGTTTCTTCATCCTGCAAAGAATAATAAAAAATAAAATCTGACCCAGGCAAAAAAGGATAGCAGGAAACTAGTGTTAATTCTATAATTCTCCTTCTAGTTCATCATAATTTAATACCTCAGCATAATATACTTATAAAGACCAATATGTCTTGTAGTTTTTGCCCCTTGCAGCATTCCCCCAGCCCTGCAGTTAAAAAAAATATTTTCTCTATTTAAAACAAACATTTCAATGTTATCATTATTATCATCATCATTACTATGGTCTTAGTAATTTCAGAGAAAAGAAAATATTTTCCTCTCATTCAGGCCCACACCTGGTGACCAAGGCCCACCCACCCTTATCAGAATCCAGTACACAACGATGCTCAAAAGTCCTGATCGAGAAATAAAACGGATGGAAACAGGAATGACAAAACAATTACTCAGCAAATTAGAGGTGAGACAAAACATAGCTTAAAATTCTCCTTTGAACCCGCACTCAACAAGGGATAAATTACCTTCTGACTAAAAGGTTTTTCCTGCATACATCTTCACCTGGAGATCATTTACACCCACTGAAACCCGTTAAACCCACAATGCCTCATTCAGGAAGTACAGCTTCAAATAGAAAGATGGCAAATATCAATGAATTCTACTCTTACACGGAGCTGTGTATTAAATAAAAATAAATAGATATTTAAAAGGGAAAGAACAGTCCATCTATAATGTTATTGTGTGTCTTTTTTTCTTCATTTTTTTACATTTTCTAAGAAAAATCTGACATAAGAAAAACATTTATGCCTTTTTCAGATTTTTCTAAAACTTTTTTTTACCTATATCAAGAAGTTCATACAGATATACAGTAAAATAAGAGGAAAAAATACAACAGAAGGAAGTCTTTAAAAACTATATGCAAAGGGAATTTAAAAACATAATAAATAAATAAAATACCAATATTGTGATGATGGTGTAATTACAACTGAGTAGGCGTCTAACCAAAGCAGAGGAGAAAACAGTGAGTTTATAGTACTTGGTTTTTGCATTAAGTTCAATAAGGGACCTCTTGGTAAAAAGTAGGGGGAGGGGTTACGTTAGGTGCTGATGAAGATCCTCCATGTCAGTTGGCTGCGAGTCCAGTAGCTTCAGAAGAGAGCCTGAGAAACAAAGAAAAAAACATAATACCTAACTTAATACCTAAAAACTCAAACAGCAAAAACTCTGAAAAAGTAGGGCACTATATCCGTGTAAAGACTCATTTTCAAGAGAAATTTAATAAACTGAACCTTCGGGTGGACTTACATTTGTAATATTTTAAAGAATGTCTGAAATTACCATATGGTTTTAATCTTATTATGTAAGGGCAGTTCCTTGACTAGTCTTGTAACATTATTGTTTGTATGTTTACTTTTTATTTTATTACATTTTTCTCAAGGAGCAACACTTTTTTAAAGGTATTTTGAGTTCTGTGGTTCACAATTTTTCCAAAGAATGTCCTTGACTGTTGCGAACTTCCTCCTGCAGTCTGGCAATAACAAAATGATGAAGTTGGATATGTCAGGAGCATGACAGATTTTTTATTGCTCACATCCTCTTATCATTTGGTCCTGACCGAAAGAGATTTCCCCTCAGTAAAAACTGACCTGGCCAATACTCTGTTAATAATAAATACATTACTCGTCTTCCCACTCTGATCCCGCAGTCAAGTCAATCAATTGGGCTGTCGGAAAGGGTTGGCAGTATGAAAACACAGAGACCATCAACCCTTTATGACATTTCACAAGGCTATACTGTAGAGTAAAGTAAAGAGTAAAGTCCAAGCTGAAAGGGAAGGTTTTTAGTTATCTGAAGGTTTACTTGAAACATCCAAATGGGACTTTACATGATATTCAGATAAGTTAAGTTGAGTAAAGTGATTAATACCAGAGTACTGGAAAGGTCAGTCTTTACAGTGCATGATTTCCAGAACCAGCCCGCATGAAAAAATAATGTTTTACCTCCCAATAATTACCCATAAAAACTGCCTGTTATTTGTAATAGCAGTCTAATGCAAACCCATGCTTTTGTAAATAAAAAACAGTTTAATTTCCCTGTTTTTTTCCTTATAATTAATAAACATGAGGGTGTTCATAGCTCTGAAGTCTTTGGCAGGACTACTGGCTGGCAAAATTAACAGAATGATACGAATTTAAATGAAGCATAGTACCATCATGTTATTGTCCTGTAAACTGCACTCTGGAGAGTTTTTATAAAATATTCAGATACAAAGTAAACAGTCAGACTTAAAACACTGCTGTGTTCCTGTAAACCTGCAGCTCTGTGAAGGATGTGTTGCAGCAGCATACAGCCTCTTACCGGGCATTGATCAGGTACTCAGCCAGGCTGATACTGGCATGGGAGCCAGTGATGGTGACCTGTCTGTCAGTGGAGCCCTCCACAGGGTTGGCAATCTTGATCTGAGCCCCTGACATCTGACGGATCTCATTGATCTTTGCGCCCTGACGGCCAATGATGCAGCCAATGAGCTGAAGGAGAAAAAGGGAAAATTATGAGAACACGGCAGTGGCTTTACTTCGCAGGAAAGGCTACTCAGTGGCATCATGTTTTTCTGCAAAGAATGAATTAGACAGCAAGTTATGAAAAAGGAGATAAGTGTGACTTACATCGTTTGGAATGGTCAGCTCATGAGAGCCAGTTTGTGCAGAGGCGTCCATCCCAGCTGAAGAAATGCAAAGAAAGCCCATGAGAGTGTTGACTAGGTGGATTATTATAAATCTACAGTAAGCGCGTTCCCACTTTCAATCTGTCCACCTACCCTGGAAGCCCTGGTTGCTATGTGCAATGGGGAAGGGGCTCTGCTGCATGGCCAGCTGGTGAAGTTTGGTGAGCTGTTGAAACAATGGAGGAAAGGATGCAGAGAGCAAACACCAAGAGTGAGCAAAATCTAGAAGACACTTGAAAGCTGAAATTTTTGAATTATTTCCCTTTTGTAAGTGGTAATAGTGATGATGATGAGAGGAAAATATGAAATGGAACTCGTGATTTATTAGCCTTAACGGGTTAAAAAAAAATTTCACTGTTAAAATGTTAGTTGAACACAATGTTTGGAATTGTTAAATGGATGTCAGGCAGTGAGGGCTGGAAAAATAAGAGTCAGTGGGATGAAGTAAGAAGGTGGCATGGCTTCCGAGGACCGAAGTTGCAAATATATTGGATCACTTACAGAGGGCCCTTCACTTACATCAGGCTGTGGAATGGCGTGCTGCCCTTGGACAGCATATGCCTGCAAGGAGAGAACAGCACTTAGGAGGGTGTGGCAATGTCACACACCGTGTACTCCAATATCCATCAGTCCCCTGCCCTTCCTGTGCTATAAGAACAAAGCCAGGCATGCTACAGAAAGCACAAACGCGTCCAGAATGATGCTCGAGCATAATTAAATAACTTTGACCAGAAGTGCTTCAGTAAAATGTTGGAATATTTTCCTTCAGAAACAGTGGATACAGGGGGTGTAACGGTACACGGGAGTCACGGTCCAGTTTGGTCCCGTTTAGGAAGTGGGTAAAAAAACTAAATTCACTGGGATGTCTGTTGTTTAACTTATTTTGAACACAGTAAAGGAAGTGACACGCAAGGTGCTCTTGCTGTTGACTGAGGCACTATCTTTCCCCACTGGCAACTTTGGTGAACTATTTTTGTTATAAAAAATAAACTTTTAAAACAATTCTGTATTACACTGTATGAAAAAACACAAGGCAACAGATCACAAGGCCATAAAACTAAAATGCTATGAAATTACGTATAGTGTTTCACTTGGTTTTACTATGGCTATATTTACACATTCAGAGTGCCTAAAACATTTGTCATCCCAGTGATTAGCACATCTGGGTGATGCAGCTGAATGTGCGTTAGCATGCTTGGTGTGTTTTCATTCACATCCCCTACAATGGCAAGCTGCATGTACTGGACCGTGTCCCCTGTACCATGACTGCTCAGCAGGATTTCATGAACCGTTACAGCCCCAGTGGACACTGCTTGGACAAACAGTGCGACTGACAGAAATGAAGAAAGAACAAACAAACGTTGTTTACCTGACCACCTGCAAAGATGACAGGAGAGCCTGAGGGTTTGGGTCTGTACGGGATGGTCACTCCCTTTGGTGGAGACTAAGAAATAAAAATAAAATCCAGCATTGACTTTTGAAATAACATCAACAGTCGCATAGATAATACTAATAAACCACCAGGAGCATTAACAACAGTCATCACAAATACCTCGAGCATGACAACGCAGATCTGCTTGACACACTCAATAATGGACTGTGGGGTCCCTGCAACGGTGATGGCACGCTCTGTGGAGTTGGGCAACATGTCCCCTGCTACTTGTACCTGAGCTCCTGCCGACTGCAAACACACACAAACAACAAGAGTTTAGATAAATCAGAGACAAGAAAAATTTGACATAATGAAAGAAATAGTATGGTAACAAACCTCTCTGATTTCCTTGATCTTGCAGCCACCCTTGCCAATGAGTGAGCCACACTGGCTGGCAGGCACAACGAGGCGCATGGTGACCGGTGGTTTGCTGGTGGCTGTACTGTTAGTCATTGAGGTGCTAATGTCCTGGAGGGGAGGTGACACGATAGGAAGAGTTAGAAAACTTGAAAACAGTAATTCTGATGAGAGAAATTGTCCAATTTAAGATGCAGCAAGCAAAACTAACCTCCTCCAGTTTCTCAATAATCATAGAGAAGGCTTTAAAAATGGAGGTGGTGGGGCCCGCAAGGGTTATGATCCTCTCCGGACAGTTCCCCTCTGAGATGTTGATGCGAGCTCCACTCTGCACAGACAGGCGAACAAAACAGGAAATATCAAATTAGTCGCAGTGTTATCATATGACGCATGAGTCAATGTCACAGAAATTATGGACACATTTCTTCTTGTTTAACCATATTATTTTATCTTAAAAAAAAACCAAACATCTTACCTCCTCTCTCATCTTCTTAACAGACTCTCCTTTCTGTAAAGAAAGCACAAATATATAATATTTACAAAACACACAGAGGGGCAACATGTAGGTAGCAACCATGCTGGCAGTAAAAACGAATTACCTTGCCAATGATGCTTCCAACCTCCTACAGAAGAGAATAAAAATGCATGTTAAAACAATTTATTGAGACTTCGTGGTCATTGACAATGGAAAACTGATGTTTGTTATCATTAAGAGTGTGCTAACTAATCTGAATATTACTTTAGACTGTCTTATTTTGAACTTGTTATTAAACACTGCATGCACTCACCTTCCCATGCATGAGTAGCCTGATGGTTAAGGTGACATTAAGTCCTCCTTCAACCAGACTTGAGTCCATTGCTGCAGCTTGCGATTCCACGATTAAAACTGGCCAACAAAGTGGGTCTTTGGTCACTGGTTGAATGTCTGCAATAGAGCGGAAAATGTGACCATCAGGGACAAATGTAGTTACTGGAAACTATGAGGACATCTGGGCAGAAAGCCTTGTTTACTAAAAAAATCTGCTGTCAGTGCACATCAATGAAGCTATGCAGGCAGTTTAACATCGTGTGGGTTTGAGCTTGTGCTGTATTTCAATATCTTTAGCTGGTCATGTTAAAAGAATGAGGCGTTTCAGCGTGGTAATTCACGTTAGACTGGCCCGGGTCCACTCATTCACATTAGCACAATGCCCCACTGTCTCCCAGAGGCGATGTCTATTTCCTGGCATCAAACAGCTGTGGCGACATAGCGTATAGATTCATATTAAATGGTTAAATGTAACTTACCAAACGCATCCTCTTTATGTTTTAGTTACTTTCGATCGAGGGTGCATTGATAGAAACAATACGAGTCATTGGATAACACCGCAGATCCTATTTTAGAAAGAGCATCACAGCTAGTCACGCAAGCGTTTGAAGGCTAAGTTAGCATCTTGCCATTTCAATGGAAACTTCCTAAATCAAAACACACAAGAATAACCAGACTGTTGGAATATTTAGACAAAACATATTATTTAAAAAAAACGCGTAGCTACTAACTCATTATCGGGCATAAAGTTAAATACAGTTCTGTAAATTTCCATTCAGGTCGCTAGCGTTAGCATCGCCTGATCCAGGAAATAGTCGGATCCCGCGGCCTACGAAGCGCACTGAGGCACGCCGAGTTATCCCTGTCCTTCACTCCGGGAGAAGAAGCGGGCAGAAACAAAGCCATATTTCTGGAGGTCTTACCCGAGCCGTCCCTTGCTGTGTGTCCAGGGGGTGGGTAGGGTGGCAAGGGTAGCAGGGTAGAAGGGGAGAGGTTCGGGAGGGAGTTTTAAAAGGATCCGGGGAAGAGGGAAGAGACGCCGCTGTTCGATCGGACTCCACTCTTCTGCTTGGCACAAAAGACAAAATGAATTCAACTTTGACCTCTCAACTGCCCCGCCCCTCTCACCGGGGTCAACCCCGCCCACCCCGGAGCGCTGTCCCTTCCAGTATGGCAGATGTTAAATGTTTGTCCCCCCAAAGTAATAACAAATTAAAAAATAATATTAATTCCCGCAATTCAGGTAAGATAACACTATTTTTTTTTGTTTTCACGTTTACATTTTTTTAAAGGCATAAACGCAGTGTTTATTTTATTAATGAGTACAATGAATGCGTAGAGTGATGTTTATTTGATGTGAGGTTGTATCTTGAGGGCAGTGGGAAGTCGTTTGAATGTAGCTAATTAGGCTACACTTCTTGGATGCTTGGATCACATTACTTTGA
Organism: Serranus cabrilla; assembly: GCA_903364295.1. Taxonomy (NCBI): domain Eukaryota; kingdom Metazoa; phylum Chordata; class Actinopteri; order Perciformes; family Serranidae; genus Serranus; species Serranus cabrilla. Next base: position 130,753 of record CAFUXE010000430.1, on the reverse strand, counting down.
AATGTCTTCAGTTATTAAATACAAATAACCAGTGTTGTGGTAAATACTGTGAAAGCTTAGCTTTGCAAGCTACCAATTACTTCTCACCGGAAGAAGTTGAACTAGTTTAGTTTGGTTAAACCGGTCCAGGGAGACTGAGGACAAGCCAACACTTTAGTACTGTTCCTTTTTATAGGTATATTTATTAAAATGTAGCTAATTTCCAGCAAACATACAAAAAGCTAAAAAATAAAATAAAAAAATCCATCCAAACAAAATAACATCATCAGCAAAAGAAGAATAAATAAATAAATATATTGAAAATAAAAATAAATTTACGTAACTTAAATACTGTTCTTAATAATTTTTTGTTTGTTTGATATATAGCTACATAAATACAGATACTTTAAAACCAGTGGTGGAATGTAACTAACTACATTTACTCAAGTACTGAACTTAAGTACAATTTTGAGGTTTGCGTCCTTTACTTGAGTATTTCCATTTTATGTAACTTTATACTTCAACTATACTACTGAGGCAAATATTGCTGCCTGCTTTAGTTACTTTTCAGGCCAAGATTTAACAAATAAAAACATGATAGATTTAAAGTGATCAGACTTTTTATTTTAAGTAAACCTCATAACAGTTTATTAAGTAGTTAAAGTGAGTCCTACCTTGGGAAAATTAAAACGCTTCTTACATAAATGCATCAATATGTCAAATGTTAAGACATTGTGTAATTGGTTCCTAATTTTGCTCAGCCTGAGGAAAAATATTTTGAATGAATATGACATGGAGGTATTGGAAACCTTGTGTGGTTGTATTTGTAGCATTGTGAATAAAGTTTAAACATGATCATAGCCCGTCTTCATTCTTATACGTCATTCTTCTTATACTGGGCAGCATAGTTTAGTTATTAGATGAACTATAGGGGGGGGAAAGACACTTGAAAAAACAAAAACAAAAACAATATTATTATTACTATAAATAATCTCAAAAAGCCTTGTTGAGTAACTTAATGAAACATATTATTTACATTTTTCCATTACAGTACAGCAGTAATTCTAAATTTTAACTGATAACAGTGTGTAGGCCTCATAATTCAAAATAGTGCAAATAAATAACACACCTGTGGGAAAACACATTTAATAACAAAGTTTAATAAGAAGAGCTCTCATTTTAAATCTCTCTCACTTTTTTATAAAATCTAATATGGGGAAAATAAAAACAGTTTTGCTGGAGTGCTGCAGTTATCTGTGAGTCCAGCAGGTGGCACAATAACTCTGTGAGTGTCAGGAATCTGAATTGAGCTGGTTGCAGCAGTCCTCTTTTAAATCCTGCATCCTTTCCAGCGTTTATTGAACCATGGCCTTATTATAATTATTTTTAAAAGGCATTTCACCCAGTTAAAATCTAAATGTAACAGTGGTGGTGGAAATTCTTCACTCCCAGGAATATTCATTTGGATGAGTCAGCGCTCTAAATATGCATTTTACAGAGCAGGACGGCTGTAATAATTCTATTAATGATCTTCCTGTAGTTAATCTCCCACACAGGCCACAGAGGCTTCTGTCTGCTTCAGTGTTTCTGTTAATGTCAGATGAAGAGGAGCAGACAGTTGGTCAGTAATTGGATCATATGGTCAAGTAAGAGCAGAGCCGCCCAACATCGCTGTAAAATTACTGTAAATGTTGAGTTGAGGAAACATCCACTGAAGTATTTTAAATATAAAACCGCCAGGCTTTTACCCCTGATGATATTTCAAAAACTGCTGATACAGTATCAACATGGCCAAAAGGAAGAATTCAGGAATTCACCTCTTGACCTGAAAATAATGAGCTTCAGCTTTATTATTAGGCCTTTGTTTTAAAACAAAGAATATGATTGATGACTTTCCGCTTCATGATGGATTGCCTTGTGTTCTGCGAGGGTTGTTGTTTTGTTGTGTTGTCACATGATTGATGGGATAAATGAGGATCTTAATTGTGGGCTATGTGTTTATTCCGAATTAGTGGAGTAGAATCGAAGCGGTGGATTGTTAAAATCTGGTGTTTTCTATTAGAGTGCTATATAAGCCAGGAGAGGAGCAGCAGAGATGGGTAAAAAAGGAACAGTATAACCCTATAACCATGTGTTCATGGTCTGGTTGACAGAGTATTCTGCCTGAACTCACTCAGCACATGTTCATTAATCTGGTGCACATCAGAGCACCCACAATACAATTAGTCAATGGTCAGAATAGCTCGCTATTGTCTGCAACTAATCTTCTACTCCCCTGAATCGTTAATCTATAAATCCAATTCGCTATCAGAACTGATGTCCCACACTGCGTGGTTTACACACTGTTGTTTACCTGCGTGACTCATGAATCATGTCTGGCTCTGTTTCACGGGTTCAGAATCTCTCGATGGATTGCCTCCACACTGGAAGAAATTGAGCTCAGCTATTCTGAAAGCAGTTTGTCTCAGCACTTCCTGTATTTCTTTTTTAAATCTCCAGCATGAATCCAGGCAGTAGATGTTGGAGCTTGTTTTAAAAAGCCATCTGCAGTGCTGCTGAATGGTGCCAGGCTTACAGGGCTGGTGGTGGTGGTGGTGGTGGTGGTGGTGGTGTGTGTGTGTGTTTTAAATAGAAGCATAGCTGACCAGATCTGCCCCAATAAGACACTAGTAACAGGTAAAACTGTAACTTAATCTCCAGCAGGAACTCTTTCAGCTGCCTAAAAGGACACGGATGTGTTAATAAATACATGAAAAATAATGTGAAATACAAAGAACAAGTGTCATACCAAATTTAATCAGGGTAAAAAAAAAAAATGCTTCTTTGATCTGAAGAGCGATCACTGAGAGTTGGATTATACAGGAGAGAGGAGGTGCATGCTCTTCAGCTTTTCCACTCTGCCTGGCCTTTTATGTGTCTCCCCCTGTCAAGTAATTGCTTACATAATCATCTGCTTACTTTAATCTTTCCCACAGTTTGTGCTCTTTTACGCGTCCCCTCGTTTCTCTCTTGTAACCCCCCCTGCCAAACTCAGTGCACCCTCCTCCTGTTCCCTGTTTTTCTCCTTCAGTGCTTTTATCTGACATGCCCACTGGCACTCTCAGTCTCTCTCCGGTCCCTCTTCCCTCCACCGGTGAGTGGTCATTGATTACCGTACATGAATTGTATGATGAAATGCCACTCGCCCACCTAACATCCTCTTGTCAGCTGCCCCTGACATCCCACTGCCTCAGTGCATCGCAGGCTGTCTTTGCTGGCTTGTTTAATGCTCACAGTGCTATTACCTTCCTATGATGGTGATTCACATCTGGATTCACTTTACAGTTTTGCAAGTGTTGCAACGGAGAGCCTTTAACTACTGTAATAGCACATATTTCCTGCACATGTGCAGTTTTATATGGTGGAAAACACTACTGTTTACAGTGATAAAAAAGAGGGAGACTAAATCCAATTTATTCTCTTCAGCTGTAAATTGTCTGCACATATTAAAGTAAATGATCTGGATTACAGTGTGAAACCTGATGACACACTCAGAGCCAGAGAGAAGGGTATCCAATTAGTCACCTAATTAGCAAGTGAATGTTGTTTTGAAAATTAAAGGTCTTGAAAAGAGATGGAAAACAAAAGCACTCATGATAAACATGACCTTGCAACTCCAATGTCTTTTAGAGGAGACACATTCTGCTTATATTCAAGTTCATACTTGTGTTTTGGGTTTCTGTAGAACATGTTTAAATGCTTAATTAAAAGCACTCGTGTTTTTTCATACTGTCTGTCTGAATATGGCTGCAGTCCCCCTATTAATGAAATGCTCTCCTGAAAAGCCCAGTCTGCTCAGGTTGGCCAGTGCTTCCTCGTTTTCCACGTCTCTGCAGCATCATTACAGCAAGGGAAAGACTGTGATGGCAATGTAGCTGCTCTTTCTACCGATAAATACAATAGCTACCTCCAGGGCTGAATAATGAAGCTGACGCAGAAGTGCCAAAAACTGCCGTTCCTTAAATGGCCACCTGACCCCCCATGTTAAAATACCAACTTTACAGAGGAAATAAACATGATTACAGCCTGGTACAAAAAACAGCCCTTTGGTCACTGAAGCTGATTTCCCTGTTTAACTTTATACTGGGTAAGTTGTAATCTAAGCTATTGGTCGGTATGTTTATCACAAGCCATATTTCCATTAAAGTCTAAGCAAATTTTGAAATGCTAATTACAGACATTTCCATCAACTGGTCCAGAGCAAATAAACAAGGCTGCATTAACATAGTTTCGTCAGAAGATGGTAGTGTAATGTATTGCTGTAGGATGATATGTCAGTAAACAGTAGAAGAAGATATTGCACAAGAGAGAAAACAGTAGAAGAAGCAAGAGAGAAACAACAACAAAAAAAAGGAATAATCAGACGACTTTAGCAACTCATAAGGGAAAATGGAAAAAAGTCTTTCATGTCAGAGTGGAAACAGCTGATCAGTCATGTCACTTATCTGGAAAAAGCATTTAGCACATTAACTATTTTTCACGAAAGAGAAAATCCACCTCAACGAGTTTTGGTGTTTCCATCAAGCTTTTCTTTTGCAAATTTGTGCATCAAAATTAATTGATGGAAACATGATTACATTTAACCATAGACTGTGAATGCACTGTGCTAACCAAGCATGCAGCTAGTGTTGGTCACTTGGTCATTTCTATCACTAAAATCCAATATGGCGATGGTCAGAATGTCAAACTTGAGGCTTCAAAACATGGATAAAATGTTGGAGGCGGCTCCGCTTGTATGAAAGTTGCTCAGTGGCCCATGAAGCCAAAGTTGAACTTCTGTGTATAAAGTTAATCAGATCTACCATTGATTTTCTGCATAGAAAACGCCCACCGGAGACGTCCTCCAGCCAAGCCAGCTAACTTAGATAGAGTAGAGTGGCTCTTCTTAACTTTCCAAAGTTAACCAGACACAATGGATCAAATACTGATAGCAGGGGTCAAACGCTCAATAATGTTCCTTCGATTTACAGACTTCTCTTCTCCAATGTATACAAAAAAAGTCTTTCTAGGCCCTATGGCATCACGTGACAAACCTGGAAGTTTTAATTCCACAATTTGGGCACTATGTGTATTGTCAAAATACAGCGAGAATGTTTGTTGTCCTATTTGTGATTTGTGGCATCCAAAACAGAAAAACTGAGTGTGTGTGTATGTGTATGTGTGTGTGTGGCAGAAGAAATGTTGGGATTCATGTTTGACAGAGCCGTGGGCAAATTGTACAGATCTGTTAACTCACTAAAATGGAGCTGCAGCGCTGCACAGTGGGACTGAATTCTCTCTGCAGGGGTGTGAACAGAACCAAAAGCCTGCGCTTGTACGGTGACGGCAACGTCACTACCTTTCCACAGCCGTAGTTAGAGGGGCCTGCGGGGTCACAGCGAGAGGTGACACGTGCCCACGTAAACTGTCCAGTCAGGAACCAGAGAGGATGTAGAGCGGCTGTGACTCCCCACTCTTATTTTAAGAAGATCTTCCGCAAATAGGTTGCTCCCACAGAGACAAATAATTGGCGTGATATCTTGGGGGCACGAGCATGATGAGCAGTCTGCATTTTAATGCCAATCCTCCACAGGAAGAACCCAGTTATGCATGCCAGTGGGCACGCTCTCTGGACCGTGTGTTTAGGGAAACACATAGTATTGAAACAGAGCTTAAGACGGGTTATGGAGTTTCACAATGCATCAGTTGTGTTTACATCAATCTTTGTGGAGTTAAATGATCGTGGTCCCTTAAAATGGGGGGCACACTGAATATTGGCTGCCTGAGTTTTACTTAAAATTAACTGAATATGTGCTGTTTAGTTAGTTCTCATTCATTTATTTATTTATGACCTCCTCAGTTTTTAGCAGCTGCAACTATATCAGTTCAACAAACCAATGTTTTTTGGTCTAACCCTACACACCAAATTTACTTTTTGTATTTCAATTACTCACCCTGTGTTACTTTGAATTCTTGGAGAAATCATTGTTTTTCTGGCATTCAAAAACTCCCTTGATGAATTGCAGTAAATGAGGGCCTGTATTTAACAGCAGCGATATGAAATAATCAACTTGAAACTCTAACAAAACTCGTGCAGCATAATTCAAGGCTAAGTAATCCAGTCATATGCTCACTACTTCTCAAACACATGCATTTTTCCTAAAATATTGCTTGTATATTATTATTATTACAATAAAAAAAAATATTTTCTCTGTACTTTTGTGCAGGTACGTTATTCATCTTTGCAAGTCCAGACAGTAGATGACAGAAGTTTTTGAAATAATAAGATTTTTGTTTGGGAAGCAGAGTTCATAAACCTAATTATGTTCTTTTTACCAAAACCTTAACCAAGTAATTTTGTGCCTATTTGTGAGCCAAAATGAAGAGATTCAACATATCTGTAGTTCTTTAATGTCAGACATTCTGTCTCAACCTTTATTCTTCGTCCGTGTTATCTTCAACAGCAAAATCATACATTTAATCCAAAAATAACCAGAGGTCAAAAACGGCTATCTTAAGCATCTGTACGCATTAGAAATATGGATATTACAGCAACACACACACAAACACCTGGCAGTAATGCTCTCTGAGTAATCTGAGAAACCGTTTGTTAGTCCTGGAATGAGCGCTGAATATGCGGATTGTTACATGAAGCAGATTGTGAATGACGGAGCGGACCGATCTCATCGAGCTCACAACAGAGCTTGGCAGTTGATGGTGGAACAGCTTTCTCCCTCCTCCAAAACACTCACTATACATCATGCACTACTCACAGGGAGGCCAGAGACAAAGCAAGAACTATCCCACTATTTTCACTTTCTCTGCCAACAATGTGTCACGATTTTGTTCGGGTTACAACGCTGAAAAGCACCAGTTACAAACCTCATTTTGTTAATTTCAAAAGAGAATAACACTGCTTTGCTTTTATTTGAAATTCCTGCCCGTAGACTAAATGAACCACACAAAAGGCACTAACTGTGATGGATGGACTGTGAAAGAAATTCCCATTTTTCTCCATCTGGATCATAAAATACAGAAGAGTAAAAAGACATTTAATGACAATAGTTTGCCAAACAAATTCATCTTAAACATTTAAACAAAAATGTTGTGCTCAGACTGTAAAAATTGGTTTGTTTTGCATCTACCTGACTAGATCCATTTTGACTTATACAGGCTCTTGGTGCTAAGCGTATTAGACATGGTCTGCTTATCTCATAAGCATTTCAGGGGAAGATTTACGAAGAAGAAAATAATGTACCACATTAAAACTGTAAAATAGTATCTAACTCTTTTAGTGTTTTAGTTATGTTTAGAATTAGTATGCAACAATGCAAACTCTAGATCTTCCTATGGCAGAATTAGATTAAAATGTCTGTTTTAAACAACTTAACTGAAAAGAAAAATATATTTTGACCAAAAGAAAAACAAAGGAGAGCACAAATGTTATTATCCTATAATCTTACTTATATTATTAGATATGTTACTACTTCTTATAGCACTTCTCCTCTGGAGATGATAATCCTGGTAAATATACAATTCAGGGAAGATGCATGTGTGCTGTTGTTATGTGCATCATAAAGCCTAAAACTGGTTTAAAGGTGTTGTTTTTATAGACTGTAAAGCTGTACACGTAGAGTCCACAGCTGTGGAGTTTACAGTAGTGGTTCCTGTGCTACCATTTAGATGCTGCTGATGCCTAATATTGTCTAGTTTTATATGATACCATTATGTTCAGATTAGCTTTAAAAGAGAGCCCTCTATAGCATCTTAAAGTCACTAATGTTGGCCGAGAACGCCGGTGAACCTGCAGGTCCTGCTGGTCCTGCATCCCATGGCAATGCTACTTCCAGGTTAGCCTACAAAAACATTTGTTTCTCTCTCTAGGGTTTGACTGACTTCTCTGGTCTGCCTTCTAGTGAAAACCTCAAGAAACACATGCTGTGCACAGGCGAGTTTTTGAACAATGTCTCTACAAAGCAACTGGTTGTGTAAGTGAATGAGTGGTTAAACAGCAGGTATATCTCCGGCCTAACAGTCTTTTAAAGACAGAATTGTAGGTGCCAGAGGGGGAGTCCAAGTGTGACATTCCACATGAATGAGATTGGATGTGTTGCTGTGTTCCATCGCATACGTCCTCATTGTCATAAAGTCGCTGATTGTTTGGCACACAGTCACAGACATTTAGCCAACTGATCCACTGGCTGTTTGAATGGATTCAGCCTAAAGCCTGCTGGTGCATGTGTCACATGACTCACATTCAGTCCGGCTTTGCAAGGTGTTAAAAGACACAATGGATGTGTTTTAATAACAAATCAATCATCTGGACCAAAAGGCTGCTAATATAACAGGCAGCCAAATGAAGAAAATGGCAACGTGCAGGTAGAATTACAGTCAGACAGGATGTGAGGGGATTACTGTCAGATAACTTTGTTTAGACGTATGGAAAAGGACAAGTTGAATAAAAAAAAAAAAGTATTCAGTTTACAACACAATGACTGACTGCTTCGGTGCCCCTTTGGATATCCAACATTGGATCAGATGCAGAGTTATTAGTCATGGTCTTATCCAATCAGCCATCCTTAATGCTTGTGCTACTGGGCATTATTCTGGAGAGGACAGATTGTCTTTTATTGTCAGTTTGATTTCAAACTGGAGATTAGTCATACTCACGCAGTAGCTGGTGGCACAGACCTTTCTTAGTGTGTGTCGATATAATGTTTGCATTTGTGCCTCCAAACATCTGTGGCCATTATTCACTTTGACAAACATTCATGAGTAGCCGTAGATTCATAGATAAAAGGGAAAACCCACCTTAAAATAGCATTTTACACAATGTATGTCTGTTATTAAGGCTAACTAACTGCACATAGACAGTTGGGATGATGTCATCCATTCATTATTTGTGAATTTTTCAGGGACTTTGGTGGGTTAACAGTAAAAAGAAAATGGACAATTTCAGGTTTAATGTTTTTGAATATGACTACTTTTAGGCCAGTCGAAATATATACAGGATTATTCAATATTTACCTACCAAGGTTTTGGGAAATAAAACTGACATAAAATGTAACAGAACAGTTGAATGAATAAATGGAATATTACAAATAAATCAGAAAAGCAAAAAAAGAAAGAAAACAATAATAAAATCAAATCTAGTGTAAACATGCTGTGTGAAAAGTATATATATATATATCGTTTTTATGTTACTGTTCTTTTTATCTCTGTATGGATAAATATTATTTTTTATTTGTAACGTTAAGTTGTTGTATTTTTTATTTTTTATTATTTTTCTTCTTTTGTCTAGGACATTTTTTTATTGTTTGTTGAAGATGAGTAAACTTTTAATAAATATACGTTTGAAAGAAAAAAAAAATGCTGTGTGAACTTAGATGGACATATATCACTTTGCCTGGTCATCTGTTGTTAGCAAACAGTTGCTTATTTTCATACCAGGCAGACAAGAAGCAACATGATCATTCATCTGGACTCGTGTTTCTGCCCCCCTGAAGAATGTGAGTCCAATATTTACTCTCTTTTATGTCTTTTTTTGGCTCCACAAACGAATGTCTGTAGCTGTTAGCTTAAATGCTCCACTAGTCGCTAGCCGCTAACTTTGTCAGTCTGCCATTTGGCATCAAGCAGGTTGTGTACACTCTTTTTTGTTGCTTGTTTTATTTTTACTGAAAACAGCTGCCAGTGGCTGCTGGAAATAATGTGAGAGTAGTGAGAGTGAACCAAAACAAAAAACGTTTTGAAAACAATGAGCTAAAAGATGCTAAACATTAGCACTGAAGCTAACTGCTGAGTTATGTTAGCTATACTTCCACTAGCCGTGGAAAATAACTAAATAGATTTATGATACTTAATATAACCAACAAATAATGAATGATTATGATTAAGATGAAAACTTTATTGGTCTTTAGGCGATATTCACAGGCTACCAAGCAGAAAAAGTACTTAAAATGAGGTATAGTTTAACATTTAGGTCATGTATTTGGCATAATGAGTAGTTTTGCGGCTTTAAGTATGTTATGCGGCTTGTTAATAGCCTGTTTGTACTTTTACTGATTTGAATGCACAACTTCTACTTTCCACACTACTATTTTGTTTTTATATTTGATTTATATGTTAATTCATATTTTGTACACACTTGTGTTTGGGCCGATTGCACTTTAATTAATAATTTGTTCATGTGGCTAATCCTGTCAGTTAATATGACTTCTTCAATGTAATCAAGCACTCATTAACTGCTTAAATGATATTCAAAAATACATGATCAACAGTTAAAATGTGCGTATAGCCATTTAAAACTACATTAGAGACTGTTGTGAGCTATTTATTGAGCTCATATATAGACCGACTGCTGATCATTTTAAGTGATACCACTTAAACATTTGAGAGATTTGGGGACTTAACACTAGATTTTCCAAATGTTCGACTCTTGACGTCAGTGTTTCTTAAACCTCGTCTGCAGCCCTGCAGGGACCTTTTTTATTGTCTGACTCACAATCACACAAAACTCATTTGAAAGGAACATCTCTAACAAAATCAGCTTGAACCCATGAGTCAGTCACTCATACAGTGTTGAACTGAAACTACCAGTGGATTAATGAAAGGAAAATATTAAATCAATAAATCTTTTGACTAAAGCAGAAAATGCTGGCACCAACTGCTTCATTTTGTCTTATAGTGTTTGGACAAAATAAACAATTTGAAAATTAAACTTTTGGCTCTGGGAAATAGTTTTTCTGAAGAATAATTTAGAAATGAATCAGCAGATTATTAAATGACGGTCATCTGACTTTACTGCCTGATATCCAAATATGAAATGTTCCCATTAATCTGGATCTGAATCATCGAAGAGCATCACTCTTCTGACACACAACAAACTAAAAAATACTTTTATAAGTAAATATTGTACTTTTTACTCAATACACATATTAGACAGCATTAAAGTAGGCTAAACTTTGCATGTTCAGATAAATAATACAAAATATAATATTTTGTGGTTTTTTTTAGGCTTTTAACACATTTTAAAGCCACACTTTGGGCTTTGGGAAATAGTTTTTATGAAGAATAATCGAGAAAATAATCAGTAAATTAGTCAGCCTGAAATCCCAAATCTCAGACTACAATGTTAAATGTATTTTTGAATGAATTTTCCCTTTAAACTCTCCTTGAATCATCAAAGAGCATCACTCCTCTGACACACGCGACAGAATAACAAAAAAAAAAAAAAAAATCACACACTCGCGCGCATGTTGCCTCTCTGTGCGCATAATGATTCATCAACCACCGTTTGCTCACGAGACAGTGATTTCGGGTCCGACTAGTTCATTTTTCGGAGCTGAGTGTTTTGTCGTGGGCCCTCGGATGCCCCCACCCCCACCTCTCTCATCCCGCGTCTCGACGGACCAAACGCTGCTGCAGCAGCATCACCGGCAGCCTCCAAACTGCGTTTTCCCTGCCGTGATGGATCCCTCTGTAAACCGGTGAGCTGCTATCAGGAGACCGGCCGAACTGCTGGGGGAAGCACCGACAAGCGATGACCGCGGCGAGAATGTGCCATACATCTGAAGGATAAACAAATTCTATATATTTTTAGCAATGTTATAGGACCGTCTTGTTTACAGATAAACAGCCGGGTGACAGTGATATTACGGCCGACATGTAAGAGCTGGATAACTATTCCTGTGTGACCGACACCCATCTGCAGCTGATCACAATAAAATGAAAAAGGTAAGCTTGTTGACACGTTCAGGATTTACATCGGGCGTTGCGGGGTTTCAGTCAAAAAAATAATAATAAAAAAAAACTGACGGCTCGGTCGGAGCTCATCAGTCTGCATTGTTGCATCGTCAATCCCCCCTCTTGAGTTGAAATTGACGATTTGCCTGTTTTTAAATAGGTCGCTCTTCACCTGTCGACTCACCAGTGTGTCTGTAGCTGCAAGATGCCGATATGTGACTTGTAAATGTCACGTCAGCTGGCATGGTTTTATCATGAATTTGACTCTGGACTTGAGCTGTCTCCAGGCTGCCAAAGCCAAAGTCAGTTTACTGAGGCAATAGCAAGTAGAATATATATTCAAATCTGGATGTGACTGTGTGCAATCTGACAAAGTTATCAAATCCTTGCTTTCTTGATTTCTTTAGGAAAAAAACAGCAAGTGATGTTAGAGTTATTAAGGAAGAAAACACGTCTCTTTTTGAGAACAAATTGGCGCATCTCTGTTAGCTTTTAACTCAGTGCAGATTTTGAATTAATCAGCACTAAATTACCATTTACTTGTACTTGGTTGCGTGGCTTTTTTTTTGGCTTTTGATGAGTGTTAAATCAAAACCACATCAGCATACTCTTCACAGCACATCTCCCCTTTGAAGTTTCATCACTCTCACTGCTAGAATAATTAGAAAATGTCTAAAATGTTACTAGTATGTGGGGAAAAAACAGCCTATTTCTTGGGGCCGCTGTCAGCTCGCACTCTTCTTCTCTTGTGATGCTGAGGATGAGGCTGCATCCACGGAGAGGTTTTGATCGATAGCCGGTTTGTATCGAGGCCTGTGTTTCAGTTGTTGTTGTCGTACAGGAGTCCCTACAATTAAAAGCCCATTTTGTTAGTGGAAGGCTGATAAATAATTCATCCGCAGCTCAATGGGACCACAAATCTGTGGATGGCACGCTGAAGGATGTCAGTGTAGCAGCGTACGAGCCTCTGCTGCCGGCGTGCAGAGGAGTGCTCGGGCAGCCTGATGGGTTTACACATCATGATGTAGGCTGAATTGTAAATATCCATTTTTCTGTTTTCCGAAGCTGTTCACACTTTTAAATGTGTGCTGGATTGTTTGCTCTTATGATAAACAGCTGGAGAATACAAGCATACAAGCCGAGCAGTGAGCTGTACAAGCAGTGCTGGGTTTCCTGTATAAAACTGCTCTGTTGGTGGTGGACTGTAGGCTCTCACTAAGGTGTCAATGTCATATCTGCTGCCAAGGAGCCAACAGCCACGGTGATACTGTACCAGTGAGTTTGAAGAAAACCCAGCTGGCTCTGCTCCAGGATAGTGGGTGTTTAAAAAAACTGGCTTAGTCAGGGCTACTGCAGGGAGTGATTAGACAAGATGCTGTACTGTATCACACACACCAGTGTGACGTCAAAGGGCACAAAGTCTTTTTACACCGACACCCTGTGGAGTCCAGCAATAACTCCAGCAGCACTGCGTAAACAGCAGCCGTGCAATGTAACTAAGTACATTTACTCAAGTACTGCACACAAGAACAGTTTTGAGGTGCTTGTACTAATCCATTTTATGTAACTGTATACTTCTACTTCACTACATTTTGAGGCAAATGTTGCACTTTTTACTCCATTACATGTAACTTTCAGCTTTAGTTACTTTTCAGGTCAAGATTTAACATAAAAAACATAATCAATTTAGAGTGATTCAACATTAAAAAAAACATTTTAACCTCATAACAGTATATTAAGTACATAACATTTTCAGTGGGGGAATGTAACTAAGTATATTTACTTTAGTAGAGTAAGTAAAAGTACTGTATTTTACTTGTACTTTACTTTAAGATTTCTATTTTATGTAACTGTATAATTTTGCTTAACTGCATTTTAAAGCAAATATTGTATTTTTTCTCCACTACAATCAATCCAATAATATATTTGGAATATATAAAACAATCTGAGTGGGGCCGTTCTGCGTAACGAGTACTTTTACTTTTGATACTTTTAGTGCATATTTGATGCTGATACTTTTGTACTTTTACTTCAGGAATTTGCACTAATTAGCATACTAGCATACACATTGTACAAACAATTTAGCACACTGTCAACTATATCACCATCTTTTGAGAAATAGTGCCAAAAAATAGACAGATACGTGTCTATGATGGGCCAAAATAAGTCGATATTATCGACCGATATATCTGTCTTGCTCTACAAGAGACACATTGTACCAAACTCCAATATTTCAAACATCAGTGATGTAACTGGGCGGTATATTTCCAGAAATAGCCTGGTCCCAAACAACTAACTGTTAGCAAAGGACATGTATACTGTAGCATTACCAGGGGACGCAGCTATGTCACGTCAGGTGTTATTGATGTCATAGTTTGGACACGCGGTTCTTGATAAAACACTTTTTGAATGGGCACTACAGTGTAGTAGTTACTTTATATTATGTAGCTGACTGTTAAATTTATTGCAGGAACTACTACCTAGTATTTTAGGTACGTTTACAACAGAACTTGTACTGTAATTTGGGATGCAGGACCTTTGTTTGTAATAGAATACAGTATATTTACATGTCTGTTCTGCTACTTCCACTTACTTTAAGTAAAATATCTGAATAGTGGCAGCAAAGAGAGCACAAGTGTTAAAATCTTGTGTGTCTGACTTCCTGTGTTAGAGCGTCTGCATTATAAGGCTTCCTGAAGTCTGACTGCCCATGCTGGGGCGCATTAGCTGTATCATGAGAAGAGAAGGAGCAGAAACGTCACAAAGTATTGGCCTAATTGGCATTTCAGTGAACATGGATGCTGAAGCCCAGTCTCTTCTCTTTTTCTCTTCTTCTTCTTCTTTGTGTTTTTATTAACTTGCTGGCTTTCTCTCCGCTATATCAGCCGCACAGTATGTGGTGGGTGTAAGGTCAGTTGACAAACACAACAAGGTAATTACAATATAGCAGATTCACCAGCCTTTCATGTCACCCGTCACGCTGTGTTATATTGAATGATGGAGTGCTGTAACTGAGTCAGTATGGATTATGTAGCTTGCTATGTTATTATGTCTGCTGCGTTATAAAACCCGTGTTGTCTCTATGGATGATTTGAAAGGACAATACTAATGTGTGTTTACAGCTTGTCTTAGATAAAACAGTCTAAATACAGTAGATATATCATTTCAAGCTGTTGTTTCTCTATATTTACCATAGCAACAAGCCGTCGGTGTAACTTCAGTTCAGGCAGATGAATGGCGCTCTGAGCTCAGCCATGTGCACACTTCCTCCTTAGCATTGCTGAAGTGTCTTCGTGCTCCATCTGATCAGCTATTGTCTCATCGTTGCCTTCTCAAATTTGTGGATAAAGAGGACTCGAGTGGAGAGCAAAGTCGTGTGATTTTGTCCCGGAGGAGAGCGGCGCTTCTCGCTCCGTGTTACTTCAGCAGACAGAGATTTTATGACCTTGGCGATGCAGCTCTCAGTCCATCTCACGCAGCAGCTGATGAAGTGTTTGGAGGTGATTAAAGTCTACCTCCTCTGATGCTGCGCGCTGCTGCTGAGTCAATGACCTTTCCTGCCATCAGGTCACGGTGCTCAGCAATCTCCCACTCTCCTCTCCTCTCCTCTCCTCTCCTCTCCTCTCCTCTCCTCTCCTCTCTGCTCCTTTCCTTACATCCTCACTGAAAATCATCATCTCTCTCTCTTCTCTTCCTCCTCTCCTCTCCTCTCCTCACCTGTCCTCAGCTCTCATTTCCTGCTCCTCTCCTTACCCTTTTTCTTTTCTTTTCATTATCTCTTTCTCCTTTCTCCTCTTTCTCCAATTCTCTTTCCATTTTTTCCATTGTCCTCTCCTCACATCTCCTTGTCTCTCCTGCCCTTAAATCTCTTCTTCTCTCTTTGCAATTCATCTTCTTCTCCTCTTTTCTCTTCCTCTTCTTTCCACTTTTCTCCTCTCCTCACATCCCCTTCCATGCCCTCTCTCTTTCCCCTTTTTCTTCTTTTGTCTCTCTTCTCCTCACTTCTCCTCACCTCATCCCTTCCTTTCTCCACTGTCCTCTTCTCTGTTTGCCTACTTCTCTCCTCTCCTGTCTCATCACTTCTCCTCTCTGCTCCTCACTCCTCTCCTCTCCCTTCATTATTTCTGTTAAACAGGAGAGCAGTGAGAAGAAGTTTGTTTAATGTAAAAACAACAAAGCAAATCAAATTATAAACACTTCACTGCTTCACACCAAACAACTGTCTTTCCTCTTTGCATCTCGTCAAATCCAAGTTGTAACATCTCACATATTCCTCTTCTTGTATAAGAGCTCAAAATAGAAACAACTGTTTTACAGTAGGCCCCTGACAAGCGTCTTGTTATCTCGCTGCATGTGTCATTTTACAATAAGTCCCTGCCTGGGCTGCGTTCGCTGAATGGATCCTCTGACACAAATTTGCATGTTAAGCTGAACGTTCTTCACCAGGGACGATTAATCAGCACACAGCAATTAATGAGTCTGTGTCCCCTGGTGATTAATTCTGTCTCATGTGTCCAATGTGGGGGAGATCCCAGCAACAGCTGTTTGTACATGTCAACGTTTTTATGGAAGTGCATATTTTTCATACAACGTCCGAAGGTCATTCGTTTTCTCGGGGTATTAAACATCGAAATTGGGCTCCAATGAAAGGAAAATTAATTGATATAGATTTTGGTTTATTTGTTCTGCCTGCAGTTTATAATCAAAGGCAGCTGAAAGCTAATTGATAGGGACAAGAAGTAAAAACAGCCTTGATGGAGGAGCTGCCGAACATGACTGTGAGAGGCATTTGCTGTGTGAAAGAAGAAGCAACACAGAACAGCACCAAGGATGCTGCGGAAATAATGCGGGGTGATTTTCAAAGCTCAGGGATATTTTGTTTTGCCACTACAAAGAGAATTTCTATAACCTTCGTTTGAATTTCTGCGGCAGTTCTCCGTGATTGTGTCTGTGGGTGGTTTGTGTGTGTATATATACACATACACATATAAATATATATATGAATACTTTTTGGACAGGGACAGAGCTCACAGGGTTTCACTGTATTATCCGCTGCCCTTGAATCACAAGTTGGCTTTAATTACTGTATGTAAATATAAGAAAACTGGTGTTCAAAACATGTTTTTGCCTTTTGGAGACCTGGTTCCCTCTGGCAGGTCCAAAACAAATGCATAAATTCCCATATATATTGCAGAGAAACTGCAGGAAAGCAGAAAAACATATCGACTTGAGACATTGTGGTAGAGAAACACAAGCGTGCAGATGAAGAGGGAAGAAAAAATGATCCTTTATTGTGAGAAGTCTTCCTGGAAATGCAGGGGAAAAGATCAATGCCTGCAGCCCGATTCCCTTTAATCACCGCCAAGTGAAATGTATTATTTCATCATTAATTTCATATATTTCACTCTGACTTGTGATTGGCTGTCTTAGTTGAAATGTCCACATGTCGCTTCACTGCAAGGGCACCACTGTGCACAGACAGTGGACTTGATAGGGAGTCAGAGAGCAGATCTGAGCCCTCTGAAGATTAACACCATGGGATGGCTGCCTTCTGGCTTCTGCCTCCGATTACATTCAGTCAAACTGGGACCTGACCCCGGGGGTGCCCGTGTCACGGCCCCGGCCCCGAGCACCATATGGACACAAGATCTCGTGTTATCACGCCTGTTGCCATC
Source organism: Serranus cabrilla (assembly GCA_903364295.1). NCBI lineage: Eukaryota > Metazoa > Chordata > Actinopteri > Perciformes > Serranidae > Serranus > Serranus cabrilla. The sequence continues at coordinate 113,336 of CAFUXE010000430.1, read as the reverse complement.
GCCGCTTCTCGCTCACCGCACCAGAAGATTGTTTTCACCTTTTAACACGCATGGCTCCACATTAGTTCATGCACAGATACCAGCATCAAGGTCCCATGTGTCAATAGAGATAATGAACACATCTGACCAAGACCAATTTGTAAATGCGCCTGTGGTTTAATTTTTTATGCAGTTATTAAACCTGCTTGCTAAATCAGATACATCTTATTAATTCCACCAGATACTTGAGGTGAATTATGAATCACTAAAGCCAAACTGCATCAGCACTTTAATTTGATCTGAAGTGTTGAGAAAGACACAGTCTTCTCTCTGTGAAGATTAGACATTTAATACCGGACTTTTCTGTAGCAATGTTTTTTTGGTTATAGTATTATTGTATATATTTTTTTACTTTTAATGCCATTGTTGTAGTAGTCAGAAGATTTAAGTCTTGGTTGATTTTGTGATATGTGTAGTTTTACGCTGGTTAGCTTGCGGAGGTTTTTGGCGGTGTGCAGCCTGTTGCATGCAGCACAGGGAGCTTTTAGATAGAGTTGTGTATAAGACACAGACAGTGTGTCGACGTTGCTCCCCCGCTGTAAATGTGTATGGAAACACATCCAACAAGCTAACGCACACACACACACACACGACTGTATCGACCAGATGTGCTGATCACCAGGATACAGAAAAAGGAGCGCAGTTTCTTATCCCTTCTGCTTCCAAGCATCTTTGGATGCTGTCAGACTTGCAAGTTCCATATCAACACTGTTTATCTGTATTTTCCCTGGGAAATCACAGTTGTTGTTACAACCAAAATACTTGTGTTTGACAAAACCCTGAACGCTTAACAGGCCTCTAGCGCGAAGGGTCAATTATTCATTGAAATGCAGAAAAAATGACATGCAAATCTGGGGGAAAATCATGGTTTTGGTGAATAAAAACACTAAATCTGTAAATCTGTGATAAAGGAACTCCTGCATGCAAGTCAGACATGCTGCACATCCATCTAAACTCCAACCTCCACATGTTTACTTTCTGCCTCCCTACTGCACATAAAGGACAGATACTTTCTGCACTGGTACTTAACAAATTCACTGGATGTGAGCTGACTGTTGTAGAAGCATCAATTCATAATTCCCAGGGATATAGGGCTGTTAATAATGGATATAAAAGAGATTTGGATTCAAATCATAGCCTAGAATTTAAACAAATGATTAAACAGAGAACAAATTATCTGTAATATAATTAATGTTAAACTCAAAGTCACTTTTTTTTGCCCTGTGCAGGACATATGGCATCCAAAACACAACATCTGGACCATGAGACTTCCTCACGCCTTTATGATTTAGCTGTTTCAGCCCACATTAGCAAGGAGAGATTGTAAAAAAAAAAAGTAGGTCTTCATGTGCAAAAAAAAATGTCTCACTCTCATTATTAGGCCTTTAATTTTAAAGAATCTCGTATTTCTCAAGGAGGACAACGACCTTTAATATGTTAATGTGTCTCTACTGCAACAGCAGAAACCCGGCAGTCACTATCCTCCTCCCATTAAATTATTTACCAAAAAAAATAAAAAATGCTGCACGAGAATAAACACAGTGTGCAGTGTGAGAGTGCAGGAAGCATCAAACTCAACAACTGACAGAAAACATTACGTCACTTCAACTACTGTCTACGTTAATGTAATGATTGTACCTGCAGCAGGCTGACATGCAATTTCACTGACACAAGCACACACACACACACACGTACACACATACTCATTTGAGCGGAGGATTTCAGGAAGGAATACTGTAGCCCTTTGTGAACTGCAGATTAAACTAAGCTTGAGTTGGAGACTGAGAAATCACACCACGGCTTCGCTTTGACTTAATCCTGCCTGTGCACGGTGTCAAGATCTTGCATAATAACGTAAAGTCGCTGCCATAGCTTGAGATAACAGAAAAGTTAGAAAACTGCAGTGATATCATAACTGTAAGTTGTAGTGTGCCAAACCGTCAACAACACAGGAAACTTGTGACAGTCTCTCCCCCTGGAAATGACGTCAGAGCCTGGTGCTAATTTATTTAATTTAAAACGTTTTCACTGTAACATTATTTCCGCCTGGATTATTTCATAACAATTCAAAGTCATAGTTGGACAGTTGAGGTTCTGTGTGTGGTTCGGTTTAGGCATCAAATGCACTTTTGTTGGTTTAAATAAGCATGTGGTTTCATGTAAGACAATGTATATTATAACAATATTTATACAGCAGCTGGTTCAGACCAAGTCATTTGATTGGACAGTGATATACAGTATATCATTACTGGGACTTTAGTCTTAAAGGATTCAACGAAGTTTATTGTCATTAGTTAAAAACAATAGAACACTTTGAATAAAAAACAAAAACTAAGACCCTAAAATAAATTAAAAAAAATGCTTATTTCCTGTGAAAGTTTTAATCTCAAGTCTTTTCTAAAGTTTCTAATAGTTATCGCACCAAATGCATCAAATTCTGATAGTGAAACAAGTCATTTTCGGGGGTTGTGATGTTTGAATTAAATTTTGACAGACCTCTCTTTAGCAATGTAAGTCTATGGGAAAGTCTTTACTTCATGGACTTGATGTTTTACTTGATGGACTTGATGTATTATTTGATGGACCCCCCGTTTTTCCACTATGTCGAATTGGGGGCTTGGTGGTAATGTGTAGACCTAGACAAGAAAGCTAGCAGAAGAATGATTATTTTTCCAATTATTTGCGGAACTATTTGTGTTGACAAATACATAATAATCATAAAATCTGTTGTTGCACTTGTAGAACTGTTGTGCTAAAGCAATATCACACTCTAAGATGTGATTTTTATCTACAACATCACTCCCTCTCGTGTGACATTGCTTAATTCACCATTTGTTTTTAATGTTTTTTCATAGCTGGTTTCTTCATGTTTTGCTGCCCCCAAGCTTGTTTACTACCTTAGTAACTCGCAACCATATTTGGTCAGGAGAGACTCTCAAGCGCACCCACACAACCCCTCCACTGTCAGGGCCACAAAGAGTCAAGAACAACATTCAACCTTTTGACATTACGCACCCGCCTCCCGTCATCCCACACACACACACGCAACTTTTGACTGTAGCTGGAAGGAGTGATAGTGCACTGTGTCATTCTCGGCGGTGAGGCAATTTGAAGCCTGTCTCCCTTTTCACAGATAGATGCAACACGTCCCCGCGGACTGCTAAACACAAACACTCTCATGATCACTCACCCTCACTTTAACCTTGAAGGTAAACAGAACAGTTTGCCACATGACACAAGGTGTGCTGCTATATTTTTTCTTTATTAGCGTTTTGGCTCTCTATCAGCCTGGATGCTGTTAGTGTATTAACTCTACTATATATAATATCCCTTTGCCAACACCTTTTTAAATAGTACATACTGTCAGCTTCAGGGTGTTTCAATTAGCTAATCATTGTGTTTCATTCTTTGTTAATCCCTGAGGTATAAATCCTCCCAAACAAGTTGATACACTATCTAGTGCTCTCCGTTTTATCCTGGCGATTAGCGAGAGATTTGCATGACAATATGCTCACATCTTCACACTCAAACTTAACAACGTGTGAAGTCGCCTTTGTCTATGTGTTTCAGTATGCTGTCAATATATTATTTAATGGAGCTTGTTGTGTTTAGGAAGCACTCAAAGTCACATGAATAACTGCTAATACACACTCACGTGAGATCTTGTCACATTACATATATTATGTCACATGTTGCAGACAGTGTAACACAATAAATATTTGACAAACAAATATTATCTAGTCCCTGTTGGAACAAAAACTACCTATTCCAAGTACAGATACAATAACCGATAACATCGTAGTTTATGAATACGTCTGTTTTTTAAAAAAAACGTTATTTTAAAATTTAAGACCAGATTTTCTCTTTACATGAGAAGCTTGTATGATAATTTGCATTAAACTTAGTGGTTATGTCAGTGGCAGCAAGATAATGATATTTAAAATATTTAGCCACTAACATTTACTCATTACAGTGATGTTGTTTAGCCTATTTTAAAATGAAAAACACAAAGGGAGGAGGAGAACTTCTCTTCACCTTGTTTCTACATTCATACGGATTAGGTGTTTCTTTGTGCCCAAACTATATAAATGCAGGATAACCCTGGCTTCTTCTTGATGCATGCATACAATCTTGCATCTGCATGCTACATTTTCAGCCCTCACACTGACCCCAAGAAACCCTGAGGGCTCTGCAGGTACAGACACCACCACACTCTTCATAAGTGATGATTGAGAGAGATTGTATACATTGTTTTGAGTAAAATCCTACTCATCCTGCCCTTAATAGACGGATTTGTTCCCTGTTCATTAACGTGGGCTAGTGGACATCAGTACTGTGTGTTTTCACTGGCTTTAGAGCGAAGATGTGTGATGTAATAGAGAAACTTGTGTTGCTCTGCCACTGCGGCAGGATTAGCAGCACAGGCAAAGAACTGACTTCTGCAATTCCTCTGCTGTCTTGTGTTTGTGTGTGTACCTAAACCTCTCAGTCGCCACAGCAGGCTGTCTGTATTGCTTAGATTTCTCCAACATGACTTGACCTCTGGTCTCACTGTCATCCTTGTGCGTGGAGCGTCAGTCGAGTAGCAGGTCACCCTGAGCTGTAAATGTCCATCGTGCTAACTGTAAGGCGGCGGTAAGTCTCCATCCTCACCCCGCTGAGGGTATACGTCCTTGTTTGTGTTCCTACAGGCAGTGTGCCTTCATTGTAAACACCACTGTTGCATAATTTACAGCAGGAGTGAGGCAGCTGTTCCCGAAGACTGGCAGGTAATGGGGCAGCAAGATGCTCCTGAGCCTCACAGGAGGCTGGAGGGCAAATCCAGGATGACTCGGAGATGTAATGCAGTTCCAGCCTTTCCCAAAGGGATCCTGTCTGGAAACGCGACTGTAGGTCGTCGATCAAGGAGCTGCCCCCGACTTCCTCCTGCTCCCCTTTCATTTCAGTAGTTATAGTCACAGGAACACACACAGTCGATCATTAGGAGCTGAGTAATGACAGAACTGTTAGTCGCAGATTCACCACCTGCATGGAGAGCATCTGTCCGTCATCACACGGCAATCTCACTCTTTATTAATCTGTTGGTGGTGGTGATGAATTTCATCTGGAGAATTGCAAGGGCTCCGAAAGGTCACAGTTTGCACTCCTCTCTCTTCATTTCTCCGTCTCTTCTCTTCTACTTTAACTTGCATATCAGAACTATATATGTACAGTAAATACCATCATATTTGGTTGTTGTTACATTTATTCTTTAGCGTGAAACTTCGCATTTGTTCAGCTCAGCTCTGTCTGTTGTAGAGACATTTTTGCGGTTTACACAAAATGCACAGAAATGTGCACAAAATATTTGTGACAATAGAAAATAAAAACATGTAGTACATAGAATGTGTATTTATAGATATGTTGTACAGATTGGTGCTCAGCTGTCACAAAGAAGAACACGTAGATTTTGGCTGATTTGCCATACAATCAATTAGAGACTGCCCTGCCAAGAATGACAGTTGTTCAAACCAGCCAGGACAAACAATATATGTTGTTGTTTTATTTGTCTTGTTGTTCAGTTACTACAACATGTACACAGGGATGGGAATCAGGAATCTGTTCCAGTTGAGAACTGGTTCAAAATGGTCCATCAGAAAAAACGCCTCTGAATTTATCAATTTCTTTTATCAATGCCAGCATGTATTTCTGACGGTGTACTACAAAATCAAACCCCATGCGTCTACGCTGCTGGGAACATCTAGAAGAAGTCACGGCAGAGAGGAAGAAACAGCTCAAAGCGTGGCTTCATTTAATGAAGAAAGATGACAACAGTGTTGCTTGTAATTTCAAGTGTAAGGGTGGAAACAACAGTAATTTGCCGAAACATCTTTCGACACAACGTGGGCTTTAATTCCATGAATGTCATGCATTTGACACTTTACACAGTGTCCCTGCTTGCCTGGTTTGGAGAAAAACTTGAATGAGCATAATTCTGTACAAATATACTCTCAGTGCTCCTACACTCTGTTCAGACTCAGAGATGATAAAACGTTGACTTGATGCTCAAAACTGCGCTGGCCTACTTTTTTTCCCCACAGAAAATTTATCAGGAATCAGAATTTATAAAGAATTGGACTGATAAGCTGAATCGATATGGCAGTGATATCAATTGAATCTTATCAATTCCTACATGCAGAAATAATTCATCCAAAATATTTGCAATAGTTCGAAAAGTTTGAAATCAAAGCAGTCATGTCAATAAAATCAATGCAAGATAACAAATTCATCTCGCTCATTTAAAACGTCACTAAAAGAGCTTTAGACACGTGTATCAGTTAGATTAGATGAAAAGATAATTTCCTTTGAATATAGTTTATTTGAATGAGATTCATGATTAAAACAATATTAAATTAATCTTTTTGGAGCATCACGTCACAGTGCAGATGTATTTCTCTCAAACTGTTTTTTCCTTCTTGTCAAAACGTGATTAAATATCAGAATTTACATGCGCTGTAGTAACTTTGACTGTATTTGGGTTGTAGCACCTCTTATATTGATAATACTCAAAGGAAGTTGGAGGTTAAGTCTTTCTCTAGTGTACATAATTTTATAAAATACAGATGTATTTCTTTGTATCTATGAAAGGTAGCGTGTTAGCCCTGGAGGAGAAAGAAAACTCGGTAGTAGATTCATTTAATAATTTGTAATTGAATACTAGACGGTATTAGCCTGCAGCGTATTCCTAAACTAACAGTGGTTGTTGTTCCTGCAGTAATAAGATCGATGTGTGGTCGTTCTCTGGGCTGTGTTGTTGTTGTTGTGAGTGTTTAGCGTGCAATAGATTTGTCAGAATGTTTCAAATGTTGAGAGGGTTGAGATGGAAAGAGAAGTGAGCAAATAACTTTCTGGATGTGTTTCCACGAGGCAGCAGTAAGCTCTTCTGTGGTAGTGATTGTTTCTGCCTGATCCTCCTGCATACGCTTGGTCACTGCGCTGCGTAGAGTCTCATTAGTATGGGTGTCAGTGCCTCTCCTTCAGCTGAACCTGCCATGCCACTACTGTAGTAGAGCTGCTGGCCTGCCTGCCGCATTGTCCCTGGATGGCCGATGTGAGGCTGCCAGCTCCGTCTCCTCCCAAGGATGACTGAAATGTGGGCGAGCGTCAGGAGCTGAATGTCATGATTCAAGCAAAGGAGATGTGTGTGTTGTGCAGCACAGCAAAGCATGTTTTATAGGGATGGAAAAGGAACAGGGAACATGAAAGAGGCCTTTATCATTATCGCCGCCAACAAATGCAAACATAAAGGCTGCTTTAGAATGAAAGGCTGAGGGGCTGGAAAAAAACAATTAGACTGCATACAAAGGGGAGAAGACTGTTCCTCTGCTAATCTACTGTATATTATAAATGTACTGTGACGATTGGAGGATGTAGTTACAGTATTAAATGCATACAGTTCACATGAGGAGATACTTACAATGTCTATGGTTTGATTACAGGCTGAGGGACCTTCACTGAATCCCCTTTTCTTTGTCCTTGTTTCCTCTCTTTAACCTACGAAAAGGCAAAATGCCAAAAAAGAACTAATCTTTTTAAAAACAAACAGCTGACCTGTGCTTTTGAAGTATGGCTGATACTGTACAGCCTGTATTTTTTCCTATTTATGCAGCAATTTCAGATATGATCTTAGTTGGAAAAAGTTCAACTGGTCTCAGATGTATGAAAGCGACAGCCCCAGCGTGTTTGTTTGTTTACCCTGACAGTTTTGGCTGTAGCTTCACCGCCGTTCGCAGAAGCATCACAGGTGGTGAAGTACAGTACAATCCAAGGACAAAACTGACAGTGAGAAGCAGAGTGACGTCACTCATGAGATCCAATACCTGTCTTGGAACAAAACATATGTTTTTTTTTTAGATAGACGAAGCTTTTCGAAAGCGAGAAATGACAACATGAAAAGAGTGTGAAGAGGAGACATCTGGAGTAAACACTCAAAAATAAAAACAGAGCAGAAAAATATGAGACAGCCAAGAAAACCTCAAGTCTGCATCTCAGATCATTGCAAGGGAGCAAAACACATTACATGCTGGAAAAGGACCAGAACGAACGTAATAATATATATATATATATTGTAATGAGTGCTGCTGATGGATTATGGAAGCCATAGAAATCTGAAAACAGGCCTACAGGACATTAAAGCAGGAAAAAGGGGCCGTTCATTTACATAATCTTTACAATACTGTCCTTAAAACTCTCAACCCTTCAGCCCACTGGTGGGTTTGAAGGGCACTTTTTCTTCAAAAAGTAATTAAAATAAAACATTTATCATTGCAAGAAATTGTAAAAATGTAATTTATCCTCAAATTTTAACATTTGTGATGGTCCGTGTATGTGTCATGAATGCTTCCACCAGGATAAAAAAAAAAACAGCAGATCTATAAATGTGATATTTCATATAACTCAAAAATACAGTTTGCAATAAGCAGAGCCTGTAAAAAGACAACAACATTAAATTCTGCGCTCTTTACTGCAGCAAAGCAATGAATGAGTTGACTGAGACCAAAGGCCACATGGAAAAAATCTGTAAAACTTGACTTAACAGGTACTGGGTGGTGAACTTTGGACAGAATCCAACTAGCTGTTTTGATTATTTATGCTAAGCTTAGCTAACTGGTTGCTGCTTGTCACTTCAAATTTAAGATCTTAATTAGTTCGTGTCTCCCTTGTTCCAACAACCACCAACTCGTGTTTGGTCAGAGTTTGCTGTGAAAAGATGCTGCTGTCTCTTTCTCTGCCGTTGCTCGTCTTTTTTTGCTCCCAGCTTGCTGAATAAGAGTCTGTTATTGAGTAAACTATGTAAAAACAATATTAACCGAGCTTTCAAAAGAAATATGTTCAAATATCATTCAAAGGCCTGAGAGATCTCCAGATATCTAGACTTGAGCTCAACACTCGACTTGCAAGAAAATAGCTCTAAAGTATTGATATTCATCTCATTCCTCCAAACTATTTATCGAGCAGCTCCGTTGTGATTTTCTGTCAAACAGATGGACAAATTTGCTGCTCGGCTTTCATCAATAACCTCATTCGGACCTCGAACTCGGGCTTTCAAGCTCCTCGTCCCAGTGTTCAAAGCACAACAGTAAAGTGAGGTTCATACCGGCAGTGAATGGGAGGGAGGGATGATGGTATACGCATGGGAAAGAGCCGAGCGGAGGGATGTTTATATATATTCTTTCTCTGTGCACTCAGAGCCCATTGTCCTTTGTCCCTCCTCGAGGCCAGAGGATAAACTCTCCTCTCACTCCCCTGCTGCTATGTCATCACTCCTGGCCTTCATTCAATCACTGTGACAATAAGATGAAACTGCACTGCCTATGCAAAGTCACCTGATTATGCAATATTCTGTTTTTAGCCTTCACAGCATCGGCTCATTTATTTATG
>CAFUXE010000430.1:93021-103824 GCA_903364295.1 Serranus cabrilla | reverse complement strand
AAAGAAATCGCACATAAAAAGTTGTTATAATTAGAGCTTTTACTTTGAGCTTCATTGATGTAATGTTACATAAATTGCTTGGCTTTGTTGAGCTGTGATTGCACCAAGGCCTGCTGTGTGGTTTGCCATTTTCCCACTTAATCTAACTTTTAAGACATCACATTTCAGTCGTCATGGTTTCTTAGACCTCCCTCCCACCTGCTCCGTGTTAACGCACGCTGCAGGAGGGAGAGTTTTTCCAGGCATGACTCTGAGACACTGACACCCGCCCGTTTTCTTCCTCGTGTGCTCACAACAAGACATATTGACATGTTGTCTCAGTGTTTTTGATAATGCATTTGGTCCTGGTAGATAAGAAGCCCATACATCAAGCTCGACAGATCTGTCGCGCAGCAGTCTCACCTCATCACTTACATTCTCCCGTTCACCCTGAACAATCGTTTTTGTCTATGGTACTCCCACGCATTCCTGTTTACCTACTTTTATTTTTCACTCTCTGCTGGCAGTTTTCTATCCCAAATGCTCCCTCTTCATTTATTTTTTCTCTCAAGGGTTTCTCCTTGTCTCTCTCCTTGTTACTGTCTGTTCCTTCTTTTCAATGCTCTTGCCATCCTGGCACCGAGCCTGTCGCACTGAGACCCAGCTCAAATTTCAGTTTGACTCAGACTTTCTCCTCTCCTCCTGTCTCATTTCATTGAGGCTTTGATTAATGTAGTTTCTGAATAACAATAAAGTGCAATACCCCACTTTTTGTCATCTGGCTGGTAGCAGCAGCCTGGACAAAATGGAAAAAGTAAACACCTGACGGAAAATGTATTTAAAAATTACGGAGGCCTGGCTTTGAAATTAGTGGTGGTAGCAGCTCCTGAGAGTAAGCGGGGCGGGACAGGCTCATTTGTCACAAACTGGAGCCTTAAAGGCAGAGTGGACCTGGACCAAGAGGTGTGTAGCACCAAGCAAATGTCAGCAGTAGTTTGGTGGCCAGGTAGTGGTTCATTTCTGTTGATATGTTTGATCGTCATTGCTGGTGGTGATGAAGATGGTGGTAAAATGCGCCTGTCATCATTGTTTGGCAACCTGCTTATTAAGCTTTGGATTTTTCCATGTTGAAGCAGTTTACATGAGGCTGTACGACAGTGATACTCAAAGAGTTTAGTCTTTTTTTTAGCCTTTCCAAAAGTAAAAACACAATAAAAACAGGATGGAATGGTTTGTAATGAGACTGCAGTCTTTAGCATGTCAACTAGCTTACTACCCGCAGTATTAACCCACCAGTATTTCCAAGGACAAGCATTAGCTTTGCAATAACTAACTGCAACAGTTTGTAGGGTTTGTGTTGAAACAGCCTAATTTTACATTCGCTCCGTGGAAGTTTATGATAATATTATCAGCTCTGTCGAGACCTTTTGGGAAAGTTTAGCTCCAGTAACATTAGCCCTACGTTTGCCTAAAATATTAGGGAAAAGTATGTTGTTTAAACATACAAAAAACAGAAATATGTGCATAGCAGAAACATTTTTGAAAACAGTTGCTGTCTGATCCTATTACAACCTCATCAGACTTACAATAAGTTTAACTTATTGTAACTTTTATTGATTTATTAATTTCCAGGTCTTATACAAGGGTCATGCAACTTTAGCTGTGGGTTTACAAGTGAGCTGGAAACATTTAAAGGTCAATCAGAGATATTTTCTTCAACCAAATCATTGAGCTGATGTTCGCTGAGTTAGCGAGCTAGCTTTAGCTGATAAAACCTGCCAGTGTCAGTTGTCATTCCAGCTGTTTATAACTCTTTAACATGAGAAGCCTGCTGTTGTCCACCTCTATTAAAAATTACTTTTGAGCAGTAAATGTGCAACCGTTATCCCTGTGAGCTGCATGTGTGAAAAGGGAAAACTTGACAGTAACTAAGAGTTGGAGGGGTTGAAGGAGTTGGATCTCGACACCTTGATTTTGTGCTTGTAAGTCTTTAAGTCTTTTTATTACACTGGCTTCTTAAAGAAAATTGCATAAAGAAATCGATACTCCAAAACTCATCAGCGTGGGTTCTGGCCCGGGCTTGATTCATGGGACACCTCCTGTATTGACTGAGCCCGCTTTGTTGTGAGATCAAGGCCTCCCCCGGTCCGGCTCAACATGTGGTCAGGATTTGCATTCAGCATTTCATTATCAAAGACTATTCAGCACGCTGGCACCCAAAATGCTGATCCCTGGTTCTGAGTGATGTATCCTTGAACAAAGCAACTGTAACTTTTGCATTATTTATGTGCTTGGTGTTTGGTATTCTAATGGTGAACATTATTATTTTTTTCCTGGTGACATATGGCTGCTCTCATCCCGGTGTGACACCATCCCAGCTGACCGAGACCATCGGTCACACAGCCAACTTCATCCCCAATTAATAAGAGTTTTAATGAGAGCTTTTAAAATAAAGTATCTGGAAGTCACCTTATATTTGCTGCTTAACTAAGTAACCCTGTTATCTTATCTGAACAGATTACAGATAAAACACAAATCCCTGTTATTTTTTTAACCAGCAGCTTATCTCTTAATGTATCACCCACCAGTGAATCTGCTCATCAGCACAAACCACTGCAGGATATACATGATTTTAAAGTTTGCCTCAGAAGTAAATCTGAATCATCACCCTCTAACTAACTAGCCAGCCAGCTCGCTGACTCACAGCGTGTTATTTGATGTGATCAACTGGTCGTGCTGATGTCAGGATTTATTCCTTGCAGGCAGAATCTGCAGTCACTGAATCACTAAACACATTTTTTTAAATGTCTAAAGCTTGAATGTTGAAAAAGTATGTTTCTGAAATTAAAAACTTAAACCCAGTAAACATATTTTAAGTACTGTATAGATGTAATCATGAACAGTAAACAAAAATATACTGATAAAAAAAGGCAGATTATCTTAAGTGAAGGTCTATATATCATTAGCTACAGTGATGAATAGTTAATCTGAATACATAAATCCTCATTTATATTTTATTTTATTTTAATTCCAGATGCCATACCTCTGCATGCCATAAAAGACATTAATTAATAATCAAACAAGCACATTCAGCCATTGGAAGCAAAAAATTGGCCTGTTCTCTGTATTCTGTGAGCGGGCTGTAAACATGGCCGCGGCCCAAGTGTTGAATGAACGCAGTAACAATAGCTGTCAGATTATCAGTTTAAGCCAATGCCACTTTGAGATTTCAGCACATGGCTATTTCCTATTCTTTGATTATTGGTATTAGAGCAATAAAAATGTTTTCTCATTATTCTTTGGTTTGTAATCCCCTCAATATAAAATCTCACTTTAAGCTCATGAAAGGGCCAGTGGTGGCCGTGTGTGGTCTTAATGTCAGACGCCAAATCAGAGAAAAGGGATCTAATTTAATTCTTCCATTAAAGCATTTCTTTTTAGGCCTTTTCTTAAAACAAACAGACCTTAACAGTACCAAATCAAATCACTTATCCCTCATTTAAAACATTTGATTCATGCAAAATCATAGATCTAGAAAATGGAATCTCTTTGAAAGCTAAATCCATGAAAACATCTGTTTCCCTGTGTCATGTACACCCTGTACCCTGACTACCTTTCTTGCTAACAGTGTGTGTTAATATGGTGTGACCTCTCTGACAGCCTCAGTGGAATTACAGTAAAGCCATTTTCCTCAGGCAGCATGCTGTCTCAGCACAGGCTAAGGTCACTTTCAAACAAGTCAGAAGAATTGAACCTTTATAGATTACAGTAAATACGTTTTTACAAGGACGACAGCAAAATGTGGAACGTATTAAATCAGCTGCACATTAAAACATTACCAAACTGCTGCATTAAAATTTATATTAAACCTACACAACCCAGATTCCCAAGATGCTGTGTGAAATGTTAAAAAAAAACTCAGAACGCATCAAATTCAAACTTTCCCAGTTTGAGCTTTAGATATCTTCTCGTTGTACGACTTTCAATTGAATCTTTGAATCATTCAATCTTTTTGTCGAGGGAACCAGGGCGAAGATAACTTCTGGCTGACACAAATACGTCCTCACTGCAGTACTTTATAGCTGGCTTTACCCGCTAAAAACTCCACCTGCTACAAGAAGACTCTGACTAGGTTTACTGGAGCCATTTTGCCAAAAAAAAAAGACACTGAAGAGAGAGCAATGACGGAAGTTAGGAGCAAAGCCAAAACAAGGAGCTGAAAGATGCTAAAACACTCAGAACAGAGAGGATCTGCACACTGGGTGATGAACTCTCTGTGGGTTTGTCACTCGGAGCCCCTCAGCTTTAACTAAACTCTTTACTTCTAATTACATCCATGTTAACAAGAACATTTAGTATAATATGTGAAAACTCTGAATGAGATAGTTTCACTTTACTCCAATGCCGTTTCACTTGATTAAAGGACTTCATCAAAGTAGAAACTTGAAACAAATTAATCTGCTTTGAGAACCCGTGACATGATTTCACAGTAAAGGGAGATTTTTCTTTTTACTTTTTAATATTTAATGAGTCCGTAGATCACACAATTGATCATTTGATAAGAGCATACCAATTACAAAGCCTGTGATGAATACTTCACTGCAGTATTTGTAATCCCAGCTGTAATGAATGGATGATTTGTATTGATTATGACATCGGTCACTGTCCAGTCGGTGTTTACTATTCTGTCAGAAAGCTATAACTCAGCAGTGCAGACAGCAATCCAGTGAGGGCTACGCATCAATTTAGTGATTAAGATTTCTCTCATGACGTATCTGAGTGCCACTGATGCAGGAGATCGTAGTTTTTTACAGTAGCTCTCGGCGCGAAGGGCTCGGTGATAAGCTGTTACCGAATACTCCTCCTGTTTGTGTGTTTGTGTGTGTGCGTTTTGGTGCAGCTGGCCTGACAGCAGCGTGATGGCTGTGTGTGATGGAGTGCTCACAGCAGGCTGACCAGAGTAATGAGAAGTGCACGGCTGCAGCTGATACTCCAGGGCCTGGCTCACCTGAAATGGATACCCACTCACGCACCCACACAGCCACAACCTCGCCCTAATACAATAAACTTAGAGCGTTTTAGAGGACGCTCATATCACTTCATTTATCAAGCTTTTTTTGACCACCTTGCCACTATGAGGAAGATTTATGTGTGATACTATCCAGGCTTTAATGGCATAAGCCCTTCTTCACTTTGTCAGTGATATTGACCGATGTTTCATAAATGTTGCTGCGGAAAATTGACCACTTTGAGACGATTGCACCCCAAGGAGATGAATTCTCCTCTATTTATCATGTCTGTTGCCGTGTGGAAGCTTGCATGTAGTTCCTGTGGTTCAGACTTCAGGCTGGTCACTGAGGTTTGATCTCGCTGTCAGATCAATAAGATGTTCTGAGCCGTCTCCTGGGTGTTGTCCTCTAGAAGCCCCTTGGCAGACACTTGATCAGAGGAGGGGTTAGCCTTTAGTACAAGGACAGATAGTCCGAGTGGATAATGTGGCAGAGTGACCAAGTGGTGGAAGAGTCCGTCCAGTAAGTGGAGCCTGATGGGGCCAGTTTGTGACCATCAGTTGTTATCTGTGCTGTCGAAATAGAGTGAAAACAGTCCTTTCTTTAAAAAAAAAGCAAGATGCTGCATTAGTGTTGCTGCAGCTATTACTAAAGCATGAAATATGATCCAGGATGTCTGATAATTTTTAACTTAAAGAAACAAAAGCTTGTTTCAATCCACTATGGTTCTGTGAATATTGGGAGTTGGTTCAGTGACATAAGCAGTAATTAATGGCAATTCTACAGTTGGATCTGGATTGAATCTCAAACAAATGGAAATGGAAATTCTTAATTTCAGTTTGTGTCCTTCCCCTTACCTGCTCTAGCTTTCTCTCGGTTTATCAGGTGACAAATGAGAGGAGAATTAGACTATTAGCACAACTTGTGGAACCTCCGCTTCACTCATTGAATGGGCCACAATATTAATGTGTATTGTTGATGGCGCCCTCTAGTGGCCATAGTAATTATAAACGAGGGTGGAAGTGATGTTTTGGAGTAGTTTGAAACTGTACTTTTTCAGCGCCTAAACCTAAAAAAAATGAAATTGAAACGCAATGGCTAGCCAATGTCTGGGAGGATAACCGCCCACTGGGCTTACTAGGCCCTAATTGCCTATATTTATGGGATGATTACCGCTGAAAAATGCCCATATGGCAATATGATAATTTCCAGAGCAGGTGTCCCAAGAGCTGCTAGCATGGCTTAAATCCATTTACATTCCCACATTCCCATCATGTCCAGTGAAAAATGAAATGTAATTATAAATGAAAAAAACCTTAGAAATAAGTATTTCACTCTTTTAGACTTATTATGACAATAATTCCCCCTGAAAGACCAAAACTGGCATTAAATGTATCCTGGTTGTTGTGAAATTACATGACGCATGAAACATGCATTGGTGTTTTATTTCTGTCTTTTCATAAGAACATAAAGAAATAATGTCAGTCTTCTCCTGTAAATGCAGTGATAGACTGGTGACCTCGCTGATGAATGGTTTGGAGAATGGATGGATGAATAATAGAGACATCACATTTGTTTTACTTTGATCTCATGGGAAATCTCAGCCAAATGGGCATTTTTGAAAGAAGATGGTCTTGTTCCACTAATAGGCTGCAGACTCAATGTGACGGCACAGCCAACATTACAAATAGCCATTTTCAGACAAAAAAAGACTTAGAGACAGCTTGATTAATAGAGGAGTGACTTGGCAGAGTAGTAAGGCCCGTCCATATCATTTCCTCATCCAAATGAATGAGATGCAGCTTAACAAGCTTAAAGACAGATGACCGGCGCTTTGTAGCACATTCGGCCTGTCACTTACTGCAGGGTGTAATCATTTGGGTTGTACAAATTCTGTCTGCAGAAGACAACACTACGCAGCTTAATGTGACGCGCTAAGCCAGTGATATCAGGTGCAGAACCCGAGGGGCTCATGCTGGGGTGTGCTTGAAGTAAATGCTCCTTTTATCTTGCACCTCTGCCACACCTGGATGTGACAGCATCTTTCAAATTTCAACAAACTGACTGAATTCTTGGGACAGAAAAAATTTCTGATTGATGGAAGTCTTAAAACACTCAAACAAAACATGAAATGTAACAAGAACCTGCAGTGAAAAGTGTAAAGTTGCTGGTATGGTGATAATATGACTGTCAAAACATAAATGGCACAATTCATAATTCATAATTAGGCCAAAAACTACCATGATCCCTTGCTACTTTGTGACATAATTAAAGTCTGTCTTTTGTTTCGATTGTGAAAGAAATTACATACTATGCATCAAAGATGGTGGACATGATTTTAAGTAACAACAGTGACTGTCAAAAAACAAACCTCTGCCGTTTTCAAGTCAGATCTATTATGGCGCTTGGGTTAGTCTAAATCACAGTGAAATTGATCCTTTGAGGGACAGTATTATTTCTTATTGGTTGGAAAGTTGGCTGTGGAAAATGTAAACACGTAAAAAAACAAAGCAACATGGAGCCGAGTGCACCCGGGGTACCTTTGATTATACTGGCTATAATCCTGCTCTGGTGTTCCCACCTAACCGCTGCACAGATGTTAAGCAAACACTGTCCAAGTCAGTCCTCTCCCAGGCATCTGTCGCTCTGTGCACAGCTCACAAAATGCCTGCACAGATAGCCCACAATCCCCTGCGTTTTGCTTCATTTCCTGTAATTGGGTCCGATAATGTTCACAGTGCAATCAAACCGCAGTAGGGTTTATTTGGAAAGGGACAGAGTACGACTGGATCGTTCACAATCGCCCAAACTAACTGTAACAAGCTTTGAACTACATGGACGTGAAACAGACTAAACTTTGGGCTTTTAAAGAACCCTTATTGACCCATCCACCATGACTTTCTCCGTCTCTGAACATTGTTTCGCTATAATGCCATCACCACATTTTCACCTTTGCCTCTGTCACAATAAGTACCTGTTCTCTCACGAAAAACACTGACAGGAAAAATGTAACTATAAGTCTGTTGTAGCATCCACTTCCATCTTTTCTGCACACACTACAAAGTTTCCCACTATGTTTCTTCTCTCTCTCTCTCTCTCCATTCCTTTTCATCAGACTCTCAAGAAAAAACACAACAAAAATGACAAATATATACAGTATGTCAGAGCACCTTTAGAGAGCTGCCGCTGGTTTCCCTGACAACATTAGAGCCAAATCGATTGTGCTCAGCTCCTCCGAGTGTAGGGATCATACTCGGTTCAATCACCAGTGCACCTGCTGTACAGTATTTATTTGTGATTTCGCTGCATGTGGAAGTTCCTTCCCGAGCCGAGCACAACCGGCGTGCCTGCAGGAAATCATTACGGCTTGTTTTGTAGGCCGTAAATGTCTCCGAGCATCACACACTGTAGGTGAAGCAGGGAAACGTGCTGCAGCGTTTGAGAGCGCTGCCATTCTTCTTCTCTGAATGATCTATAAGTAGATCACGCTGTTACACTGAGAGCAGTTTCTGTTGTATTCCTTTGTATTTTTGTTTTACAAACGAACAAACGTGCTGAAACTTGCTTTGTTAAAAAAAATTACAATGTTCTTCCTTTTTCTGCTCACAGCCGCCCGCGGTGCCTGGCTCATTTGTTTGTGTTGCTGCTTCCTGTTCCTTGTGCACCACAGAAGTTGGTGCCATATATTTGTGTTCATGATGTAACTGATCAGCATGATGCCTGTGCAGCGCCTTGATGTTGCTAAGCTGTTTGCAGTCTGCTGTCATGTCCTCCAGTATCATGCGCCTTGTCATTGCAGTGTCTCTCTCTCTCTTTCTCTCTCTCTCAGATCCTGGCTCATTGAGTCTGCTGTCACTGACATCATCCAGCCTTGTTTATAGATGGTGGAGATAATGAAAGACACACAGACCAGATGGTTAAGCAATTGCTTTATGTCCATGTGGTTTTATAGTTTCTTTGTTTGTGGTGTGAATGATTTATAGTAGCAGTAAAGGAAAAGTAGACCCTCACAAACTTACAGTAACATACATCATACTGGTGATAATCAGTAGAGCCTGGAAGTAATTTCTTTTCATGTTTTCTTTTATGTCTATCCTATTTCCCTGAACCTATCTTATTTACATCTACTTAAATTACTATTTTCATTTCCCAGAGTGCTTCTTGACAGTCCAGTGAGGATGAACTACTTTTATTATACGAGTTTAGCATTTAATGGGTTTTCTTTCCATTTGTGTTTTGGTGTATTTCCATCATCAGTGTTGCAGCTCCGGTTGATTATAATGCTTTGCTGCAGGTATGCTGTGGCAGATGTGTTGAGCTCCATGTATTTTAACCGTTAGACGTCATAAAGCAATAATCTAAGTTTTATTTGTTTGTTTATTTGGATCCCCACTAGCCACTGTGAAGGTAGAAACTACTCTCCCTGGGGTCTACATAAGTAATTATTACATTACATCACAATATATATATAAGTAAAAATCCAAGACAATAGACTGCAAGGTAACCAAAACTAATGTACTTGTTGAAAAAGCTGAAAAAGTCTTAAATCAATAGTCATAGACAACAGGACCAAGATGTGTTTCCATGCACCACAGAAGTTCACAGTGCATCTTCCAGCAATGCATCAGAGTTGATATGTTCCTTCACAAAACATGATTAAAATTCAAATTTCAGTGTGACTTTTAGGGAAAAATTAACAATCTTGACTTCAGGCTTACCAAGAGGTGATATCATGTAAATGTAGTCCAATCAGTCCAATCACATATAAAAAAAATAAAACAGCTCTTGGGTACAATGTATATTAAATATTTTCACCTTTGCATTTAACTTCCTATTTCATGATGTTTATCTTTAAAGCTCACCTTTCTCACCGACTGTTTCGTCTGTTATCCTTGAAGTTCCTCAGGCTCTATTTTCTCTCTTTAACCCTTGACAAACAACATCAATTCTACGGCGAGTGAAAGGTGGTTGAAATGTATCCCGGTGCGTATTTTGACACATCAGACCTCCTCTCAGCTTTGAGAGTCTGTTTAAAGACTCCCAGAGAAGATAATAAGCATCTCTTTACCGCTGACAGGGTTAACATATCTAAATTATAATGAAGAGCCTCTAAATGGAATCTCTGCACACACACGTGCACGCCCGCATCTGCCACACAAACTCTGCTGTACCTATTTTTCTATGGAGTTAAGGTCTCTGGAGGACAGTGCCTATTAGTGCATGATTGACATCGGTGGAATTTCTTATGTAATCCGTGGAGGGACAAGGACATTGTTATTGCTCGCTTTCCCTGTCATCGGAGTTTAGCGGCGGCTGTGAGTTTTTTCCCCTTTTGGTTTAGCTCCCAGGGCCAAATGATTCAGAGATGCTGTCACATGACACAAGATAATGAGTAGACGGCACTACTGCAGCATGACAGCAAGGAGGTCTGCTCAAATACATTGCGGCAAAGTGCGCCTGAGCATCCAAGGACAATGCTTTGTCACCTAAAACGGCTGGATGCATTAAGTGTCATTGTGTATGGGAGGGGGGAGGGCGAGTTGCTTGTGTATGTTTTGACTAATATAGTCTGTGTGTGTGTGCTGCAGGAGCACCTGTATGTGTGTAAGGAAGTATATCCTGGCCTTCATACAAAATGCACTTTAATATACTGCCAAGGAGACCTGTCAGTGCAGCTTCAACTTGAGAGTCGGTGTCCTACATCCATATGAAATGCAACTTGGATGCAAGTTTTCGTTTGTTTGATCCACACACACTCGACATTGTCAGACTTGGACGAGAATGCAGTTGCATGCTTGGATAATTATCTTGCTGA
>CAFUXE010000430.1:79803-92946 GCA_903364295.1 Serranus cabrilla | reverse complement strand
AGGTATAAAATTGAAGTTGCCATTCTAGGATATGCCCCTGCCCCCATTCATTGCCCTTTATTAAGACTTTCTGGGCTTTTTCTAACACAGCAAAAGCAGAAGACGTAGGTTTGCATTAACTGAGCGGTTGTCTAGTAAAGAGACAAAGGAAGAGAGCTGATTCTTGAAGGAGTAATCCAGCGATTTAGCACCACAGTAAAATAAAAGTAAAAAATAGCTCAGGGATATCCTCACCTATAGTCTCTAATGTGGGTCAAGCTCCAAACACTCTGAGCCTACACCTCCCATAATGAAAGTCAATACCACTCATGACTTCGGCTCTCAAGCCTGAACTGCTGTAACCCTGGTGCCATCGCTGTGACATTATCAGAGGTTATTTTCTCAGATCTGACAAAGCTGCTCTAGAAACAAGCATTTAAAAAACTATAATGGCACTCGGGGAGCGCAGACCTCCACCAAGGCCAGTGGTGCATTCACATGCTCTCCACATTCAGTCCCATTTCTCCTGTCGAGATGTCGCATCTTATTTTTATTGTTGAGCATTTAAAAAACAGGTTGATAGCAATAGTTGTGTGAAAACAAAAGCAAAGAAAACAGATCAGGCGAGTCATAAAATATGTTTGGGAACTAACTTTTACATTTTTCCAATTATTGGCCTAAACCACATGGATGCAGGACAAACGATCATGCAATATTAACGAATGTGAAAATGTATTTCTACAGCACTGGCCAGTATCTTTCTTTAATCCTGTTTTTAAACAGATAAACAGTCCAACTGCACCAATCTGGATTAATAAATAGAACTACAGGTACAGTAGTTTGAGGGTTAAATGTCCCTTTAACTTATTGCTTATTTGATTAAAACTTTTAGTATTATTGTTAAACATTACTTGAGAATTAATTTTAATTATGTTAGACTGAGGCTGAGCATTCCCAATGACAGAAAATTGACTTTGAGAATATCTGGTGAAGTGTCCCTTTAAATCTTTTCTTCGTGAGTTGTGTTTTCTGCATCTCTTTGCAGTGATTTTAAAGATTTCTGACGTTGTTGCCATCTAATTTCATGCAGCTCAAGTCATATAGTATTATGCAATACCCTTTTAATCTTTAAAATGCCAGCCTATTTTCAGTCCATTACTTTGGCGAAATAATGGCCCAAATATAGCAACAAAATAATCATAATAGGTATTTTTCTATGAAGTGAGACTAATGTCTACAGTAAAGTAGTGGCTCGGCAGGAGAAGGCCACTCGTCACGGTGTTTTTCTTCTGTGTTTGCTAACGCTCCGCTGAACCCTCAGACAGACTATTGGCCCATGTTCTCATAAATGTACTATACATGTCTGTGTTCAGCATCTTAGTCTTTTCCAGCGCTGAAAGAGCAGGGAAAAGATCAGTCTGGCCACTCAAGTGAATTCAGGCAGAAGGAACAACAGCCGGGTGCATTCTGTAGCGACTATAGCGACTTCTATCTTCCTCTCCCCCATTTAGAAAAACCATGCAGAATTAACCTGCACGCTCCAGAGTCGAGCAAATCTTCTGTCCTCGCGTTCCCGTGCAAGCACTAATGCTCACATTTACAAACAGTACACACACACACACACACACACACACACACACGTTTATAGCACAGCATGAGCACAACACACACACTCTGCATAAGTCCCCATCATGAATATAGATAGTAATGAGCTTTTCCTCTATATCTGGGTTCATGCTGCTGAGAAGGGATTGTCCCTTATGGCGGCGGTGGCACTGTCACCAAATGAAGATATGCAGTTCATCTAAAATTGAATATCACCCCGGCTTGGATCCATAATTCATTATCTAAGTGAAGACGTGACTCTCATGAAGTGGATGAGATTTAAAGGCTCAGTGGGAGGGGTTGATAGAACAACGGCCCACACCAGGTGCCCTCATTCAGACGGCAGCTGAGATCACTCCCTCTGTCTCTCCCACATCCCTCCGAGAGGTGAAGTTCAAGGCTTGTCATTCCAGGAGGTTATCTCTGTCTTCTAAAGAGCCGCCACAGTCCCTGCCATTCAGTACTTATGCTAATGAAGACGAGGAAGCACTTAAAAGCTTTTAATTTGCGCCGTTTTACACCGTGCCATAGGTGATATGTCTAATATATAAGCAGCGAAATAGTAAGCAAGAGTGTCATGGTTTGCTTTTATTTGCATCTATTAAGGCAATGAATAAAATGAATGTGGCTTTTCATGTTTGTCATAGCACTTGTAATGCTGGAATGTACAAATATGAGATAATGTAGATGTATTCTGCCACGTTATGTAACAAGAGTCTGCAGCCATGCTAATGGCTCTGTCAGGCTGCACTGAAACACAGCGTCGCTTTGAGCTAAATACCAACATCAGTATGCAAACATGCTTACAATGACAAAGTTATGCTGACGTTTCAGAATTTATAATGTTTTACAGTGTTCGCCGTCATAGCATGCTAACAGTGGCTAATTAGAGCTGAACACAAAGTACAGCTGATGGGGATGTCAGTAGCTATTCAGGTATTTGGTCATAAAGGTAGTAAAAAAAGTAAACAGACTTTAGATTCCTTCTGCAACAGACAAGTGTGCAGATTGACGTGCTCTGATAAGGGGTCTACAGATGTTGAGATATTTCACTGGATAAGTAAAATCTTTTCCTTGGTGCAGGATTTAGTTGCACTGCAGTTTGATTCTCGCGACACCACAAGATCACCCGAGAATCACAGGATCATGAGAAAGCAAATCCATCTTTTTAGGCTTCAAGTAATATGTTTGTGTCCAGTCGGTGTGCAGTGAGGAGCTACTGCCAGCTAGTGTGTAACGACTGGTAAAAACACAAAAATAACAAGTGTTTCAGTTACAAATATTTGTTAAATTTGTGGATTGAATTGGTTGGTTTTGAGTTTATATGTAACTGTTTTTAAAAAACAACAACCATGGTCTTTGCTTTTTAATTCTCAAATATAACCCAAATATCTGTTTTCACAGTACTAAGAGCCACACTGTACTAAGTAAAATGACAAACAACAAAAACAACACTGGCCTAAACGTCCATGTTAACTATAACAACAAGACACTGGTGCATACTGCTGTACAACATACAGTTATATTACATTATATATGTGTTTATTGATGTAGCACATTAATGGCTTGATTTCCAATAAGGAGTTGGTCTGCATTATGTTTTTAATCACAATATTGATCAAGAAAAACTAATTGATATTTATTGTACACACACATTCCTGTTTGTTTGTGTTTATGAGTACATGCTGCTGAATAGATTGTGTGTGCTCCTGTATCCGACTCTGCTGGTTTTGCTGTTTAAATCCAATATATAATCTGTTAAATGTACTGTGGTAGCTTTGTTTGCACATTTACTGCTTTCGGAGTATCTCATTAATTTCCGAGCGGTGTTGTAGGCTAGATAGCAAAACTGATTTAATCCACGTCTTTGAATACTTTTACAGGACTATAGTTCATTAACTGTAATTTAACACTTTAGCAAGTTAAATGGCGTAATCCACCCGACTGTAACTGTAACTCAGAGGGTTTTTTTCTCTCACCCTGTAGTAGCAGCTGCATCCAGTTTACCATTATGAATAATTCAACCGATACACAAGGCCACTTTTAATTTAGATATTCAGAGCAGCTATGTTTACTGCGTCATCCCTTTCACAGTCAGCACTTTTTTTCCATTTTGTGTTATGCTCTCAGTGAGGGGAGGGATGAGAGGAAGACAATGAGATGAAAGAGGAGGGGAACATGAGGAAGCATTTATGCAGCAGTGGAGATAAGAGCGTGTGTGTGTGTGTGTGTCTGTGTGTGTGTGTGTGCGAGTGAATGCACGCACGCTTGCAGCTCTCAGGTAGATTGTTGTTGAGATGTGTTGCCTGAACATCTGCTCTCTGATGTCACTGTGACCTAATGAAACAAACAGGGTGTGAGCGTTCACACTGATCCGCAGCATCACTGCAGCACATCATCAGGCTTTCACCGCTGGACTCTGTAATTGATAGTCCTGCCCCCAATTAGAACAGTTATTATACCTGCTGATTTGTTGGAGCCATCTAACTCCAGGGGGGTTAAAGGCGTACAATTTACCCCACAAATAACCATGATGGTGGTATTTACTGCACTGTAAAATTGAATAAATACACTAAGGCCGTAAAGTTAAGTTGCGCTAATAATGTGTTTACGCAAATTGTTTTAATGTCACTAGTTGTTTGGATGCATTAACACAGGCTGCGTTATGATAACCTTTTGTCCAGAATCGGATGGCAGCTAGAAAGCACCGGATAATAAAAAAAGGTTTTGAAAAGCAGTGGTGGAATGTCACTAAGTACATTTACTCAAGTACTTTACTACACTTTTGAGGCTCACTTTAGTATTTCAATTTATGAAACTTTATACTTGTTTTTTTGACATTTTAGAGGCAAATATACTTTTTACTCCACTACATTTAGCTGACAGCTTTAGATTTAACATAAAAAATGCCATAAATTTTAAATGATATGCATGTTTATGAAAAATGAGCCATGTCTTGATGACAGTACAGTGCTGCTTACATAAATGCATCAATAATAATAATAATCCAATAATATATTTGGAATATATAAAACAATCTGAGTCAGACCATTCTGCATAATGAGTACTTTTACTTTTGATACTTTAAGTACATTTTAATGCTGGTACTTTTACTTGTAGTGGAGTATTTCCACAGTGTGATATTAGTACTTTTACTCGCATAAATAAGATCTGAATGTTTTTCACCGCTGTTGAAAAGCAACTTCAGCTACAAAGCCCAGCCCGACGGGTCAGTCAGCAAGTTATTTGCAGTTACTGTCAATTAGTGACAGGCCAATTCATGCCATTATGAGATAATTGGCTTTGGCCAATTATTGCGCTGATGAGGCCGATTAACAAAAAAAAGTCTACAGACACATGTGGAGGCAGCTTTGTCCGTGTGGCTGCTGTAGAATGAAGTTAGCCAACATCAGGGAGGGCTACTGCACGAACAGTCTTCATGTAAGTTTGCACATTTTCTTTCCCTCTTAGAAACAAGTTGTATTTTATCAGATACAAAGATTTATATAATGGCCACCGGCAAATTGTATGAAGACAAGTAGAGGAAGAGTTTGGAAAGGCTTCACTCACTGGAGACTCCCCTCAGCAATCACAGTCATCTTTGGGAGACAGCGCATTATTTTAACCAGCAGCGGGAAATAGTAATAACTCGAGCTCTATGAATACGTGCAGAGTCTTAACTACTGTGTTATTAATTGATTTCAATAATATATCTACGTATCTGCATAAAACAAGCATATTCGTCCACTCTCATGTTGATAAGAGCTTAAAATGTCCCTTCAAGGTACATTTTGAAGGAGAAGATTACAAAAAAAGTGTGATTATGGACAATAATGCGATTAGTTGTGATTAAATAGTTTAATCAGTTGACAGCCGGTCTGCGAGATAAAATATTGACACAAGCTTTAGAGCAAAGTTATTTAGTAGTTTTCCACATTTTTTGCACGTTACATTAGATGAGATCTACTATAACAGATTGTTGCAGGCAAAGTTGGATATAGGAGGACTTCTGCTTCTGTGAGCATTCACCTCCCACTCCATGACACGTCAGTCTGCACTCACAGCTTTAATTATCCACAAAGATGGCTTTGCTGCCCATCAGGCTCCAGCAGGAGACAGGTGACGGACGTTCAGGGTACAGACGCAAGCGATCCAGGAAATATGCAATGCTAACCCACCACCCACCTCTCAACATGGATCCTGTGTCAAACGTGATGGGACAAGTAAACACTGCAGCCCTTTTATATTGCCTCACATCACCAGTGAACTATGTATATTTGTACATGTAAAAACCGCCCAGTTTCATTTTCAGCAGGCCTAAAGAGAGCCGAGATGACTCATGTTGAGACTGTTTGCACTTAAACTGAAGTTATAATGGTCCGAGGTCACGCACTGTGGCGCACTTTCCCTGTTCTGAATCAGCCCTTTCATCAGGGATTATTTTGGACTGTCATTATTTTGGGGAACATAAAGAAAAAAGCCTGTCCTGTGAATAATTGATACCTAACCGGAGATGGCTCCCAGTCTATAGTTTGTTTTAAAGTTAACTTGCAGATTGCTGCAGCTGAGTTTAGTGCACATGTGTCATCTTTTGTGAGTGGTCCGGGCAGTTTATGCAATGAAAAAGGCAGAATTATCACATCCTGTAGGGGCGAGAGGTTGAAAGTTTCTATTTTGGTCCCTCCTTATGGGGGATCATACATTTACAAAAAAAGAAAAAAAAACGGTGTCCTCTGCCTGCCAGAGCCCTCATCATGACAAATAGTCTTGGCAACGCCTTTGGCCTCATAATTAACACCAGTCCAATGAGGAGCCATCCCTGCCTACGACCTGACGGGCCCGTGCCCACATTGGCCTCACACATCAGGGCCAGTGTGTCGGAGCAGATCTCCATTCACACCCAGTCCTGCCTTTACAACTCTCGTCTCTCCGGCCGGCTTGCGTAAGCTCCCGCGGGCGCCGCCAGACGTACGGTTTCCACCAAGTTTCATGAACTGTTAGATCAACACGGTTATCATCATTATCACTTGCACGCCTAATAATATGTTGACACTTTAACATGCATTGGGGGCGTAAATGTCTCCTGATGCAAAGTGAAAATATTGATGCTTAT
This sequence comes from Serranus cabrilla, assembly GCA_903364295.1. Lineage (NCBI taxonomy): Eukaryota > Metazoa > Chordata > Actinopteri > Perciformes > Serranidae > Serranus > Serranus cabrilla. The sequence goes on along the minus strand of CAFUXE010000430.1, from coordinate 86,249 downwards.
CATCACCTTTATTTTTAAGTTCCCACTTTATTATTTTTATTTAAGAAGAACTTTTTTTTTCATTCAAATGTCTGAAAAGCTTGGTCATAAAATTATCAAACCTATCTCATATATTTGTGAATTGATGTAAATGTATCACCACAATATTAATTGAATATTATGGCAAACTTGATATTGTGTTGTTCGAAGAATAGATAGATATAATATTAAACTTGTGATTTATACCCCTTGTATTTATTAGGGGTTACTTTATTCTGGGCCCTGTAGTCTAAGCCCGGATTTAGTGTGCATGACAAAGTTGCAATATCAAAATCTGCCTCAAAAAGGCTAAATATTAAGCAGGTATAAGGCTACAGTTTCAAAATTAAACAATACCTTTATTTATCAGAGCACTCACATAAGAACGTAGAAAGCTCTGACAGTGTTTATGAACGATTCTCTGTTTAAATCAGCAGAACAATATTTTGTTGAATGTTGCCGGAGGGCCGCTACAGTTGGGGGATTGAAATAAGACCCAAAATTGTTTTTAAGACCAAAAAAATCCCCCAAATAGGAAGTGATAAGATGCAATACATAAAGATTAAACACAGGGGGAACAATGAGATTCAACCAGGTCAATTCTTGGTTGGAAACACCCCTGGTATAAACTGTAGGGCAAAAAAAAAGGTAAATTTCACCAATGTCTCACAGTTGTTCCAGGCAGAAAACCACCATGTTGTTGTTAAATCAGCCATATCCTCCATCGCTGCACTGCCTCTTGTGACAGAGTGCCTCTTTAGTATGGAGGTGGGAATGGACAAAGGGGACTTGGGAACTGAGGGCTCAGCAAGATTTGTCACATTTTGACACTCGCTTTGCTCCAGTAACCCATGTCACACTAGGTCAACGTAATCCACCCCATTTCTGCGGAGAGACATTTCCCGGAGCAGATAGGATGATAGAGGTCGATGTGCAGCTGGTGTCTTTATGTGTGAACCGGAGCTACGCAGGTAGAAAGATCTGACGGTCGGGTGGAGTCACACCTTGTGGACGAGGCTCTCACGTGTTAGGGAATGTCAAAATAAGTGTGTTTGAGTCAAGTTTCTCTTCTCTTCTCTCTGTTATTACCTCTCATTACCCAGCTATTCCTATCAATCACTGTCTGAACTGGTTATTTACTCTCACAACAACTCTTCCCTCTCATCCATTCCTGACGTCTCCCTTGAGCAGCTCACACGTCCACACCTTGACCACGCACACATAGTGAGCTGCAAAAGCTGAAAAAGTAACTTTGAGAAGCCGTCTCGGCTGCATACTCCGTGGCATTATCACCTCCCCTTGGGATGCTCTGATTAACTATTCCTAACCACAGAGATTTATGTGCTGCTTCTTTTACATAATTCCTTATCTCTGCTGCTATGAATAATTCATGTGAAACTGGAGAAGTGAGAAGACATTGAGCTAGAGAAAGCTGGGAGATGAGCGAGGACATCTTGCCTTGTCTTTGTTGTAAGTCTGTGACCTGAAGTAAATACTGGGTTTATAATTAGACCACTTTCAAACCGGATAAAAAAACAAGTCTGGCTCGGTCTTGAAGAGAAATAATGGCTCCTTCAGCATGTGTGTGAAATAATTTATAACTGTAAGTAGCCTAACTTGTGCGTGTTATTGTGTACACAATACTTTGATTAATTTGTGTAATCATGCACAAAATAATGGGTCGTCACGGCAGCCAATGGGCGCCATTTAAAGCATGTTTTTGTCATGTTGCTGCTCTCGGAGACTCAGGTCACAGTCACGTGTCCTCTTCTACCTCCCTCTCCCATTATGCATGGCTACACTTTCATTAAACCTCATCAGCATTTTGTGCTTAGCAGCACTAACCACCTATCGTGCCCCTGAGCAAGGCACTGAACTTTTACTGCACAAGGAGAATAAAACGGCCCATTTTAGAGCAAACCTCTAAACTTCAATAATGTGATTCAGTAATGGCTGGTATGGGACATTTGTTATGTGGTAACAAGTGGTCGAGAGGATCGTATGACTTCTGTCTGTGTTTAAAGAATTGACTGACTGCTGCAACCTACAAGTCTGAAAATTGAACTAAAAGTTCCTGGGAAGAACTTTGTTTCTTTACGTCCACATACTGTGTATTCTGCGTACAAGTGCGTGCACCGGACTTTCTGATGATTTATCATAAATTCACCAAATGTTACAGCTCGATGTAGATGTTGCCTGTGATGTCATACACTTCCTTTCTGACTGGGTCGTGTCTTTAAGGTGTAGTCACAGACATCTATGCAGTTAAAAGCTTACACAGTTCAGAAGTGGACCTGGTTTCCATGTTGAACTTTCTATAATTTGAGAATGTGATTTAGAAACTAACTGATGAGAATAAGTCTGGTCACAGAGTAGCTTTTGTCTGCTGGGCAAACTGGTAAAACTGTCACATCGACTTCATGTTACAGACACCAGAGGTGGTTGTGTCTCCTGAGCCTTTCTCATTCAAATATGCTTACTTTATGTAATGTATTCAAAGGAGTTTTGGTGGAAGCTTTTTTTCCTCTTCTTCTTCTTTGAAATCAATTCAAAATCCTGGCTGTCAGAAAAATAGCCAAATGATTTTGGGTTGGAGCTAAGCCTTCTTTTGCCTTTATGCATTTTCAATCTCAACCTCTAAATCTTTCACACAAACTCCTTTTCTCTCTGTCGGCCTGCCTCTGTCTTCTCCGCCTGCTTTATTTTCCCTCTTTCCATTCGTCTCCTGCCTTGAAAGTCATTGATTCAGTCATCTACCAGAGAAAATGTCTGTGCAGAAAGAAGACATGAAGGGTCGGTGGAGACCTTGAGGGTCTGTTCATACATATACAATGACAGAAGGTTCGCTGAGGTCTCCTGTGTTTAATGTGTTTGTGTTTTATCCCCTCGATTTATGCAGACCATGAATAGCTTTCAAAGTAAACTGTTTGTTGTGCCTGTTGTTTGCTATTTGGTTTTGTGCTATTAAAGATGTAAAATGCTTGCCTAATGCTCCCGTTTCAGCTTTTAACACATGTCGAAAAAGCTGTTGAAAAGGAGGTTTTCTTCAGGTATAACAGTTTTTTTTGGAATTGGACCACCTTGATGGTACATTTGCCACATATTCTTGACATTTATACATCTGTTTAAAGCTATATATAGCATGCACAAGATGGTGTACATGAAGCAGCTGTCCTGTTGTTTTATAAAATCCTAGAAGATGACTGAAATATATTTTTTAAATATATATTTTGAGCTTTAAGTCAAACATAAACCTTGTTAATTGAAATCCCATGCTTTGAATTCAACCAGCGGTAATTCAGAAGTAGTTCATATAGAGATTCTGGTTCATGTCTTGTTGGAGAAAGCTTTAACCCTTCAAATAAGAATCCAATAAGGGTCGTTTTTTTAATGTGAAAAGTAGCTTATAGAATAGCAAGTCCTTATTGTAATTGTACAGTGAAATTAGGAGCGCTCCCGTGGTTTGTGTAACGAAGATCGTTATATTCCTCAGATTAAAGACAGTTTCAGCAATCAAACATTCAAAGGTTCAAAAAGATGCATAGAAAAATATATCCAATGTATTTTGCAATATAACAGTGCAGATTATTTATTGCAGTATGTGGTTATTACACTTTGAGATGTTGTGTTGTTGCTTTAGAATAAATGTAACTATTTCCCTTATATGAATGTCATTATTGCAGTCGGTCGGTTTCTCTCTTAGTTTATTTGTTTCGCTTTTTCTTGTTCCTTTTATTTGCATTCGAAATTTTAATATTTCTGATTAAACTTTCATGGCTTCTGATTAGAGTCTCACATCCTGTACTGGAGTCCAACTAATGAAAATTATTTCAGATCAAACAGTTCTGAAGCAGTTACCAAAAGCTGTTTTGGGCATTAATATTGTACAAGAACGGAGTGATTATTCCTGCTGTTTAAATGTGTCCAAATGCCCACAAAAATGTCTTATGCTGAAGCCACATTAGAAGTAAATACTCTCTTTATGTAATGGTATTTATGTGTAAAATAATTTTAGAAAATTACTTGAAGAGGACATAACAATTTTGGGACATATGCTTGTCCACTTTCCTGTTGAGAGGTGTTAGTTGGCAGATGTTGTTGCCCTCAGTAGGTGCTGTTTCTCCGTTTTCAGTCTTAATGTGAAGCTAAATTCTCCGGCTTCATATTTAGCATACAGACATGTGTTACGGCTGTATGTCTGACGTCTCCTCAGCCCTGTAATGTGTCTGTATTATCCTGAGTAAATGGCACTCCATTTCTGGAAAGACATTGAAGTTGCCATTGATTTTTCACTTGAAAATATATGTTTTTGTTGCTGTTTGTGATTTGTTTGACCTCTACATGAGTTAAAAACTTAAGGAGACTTTCTGCATTTCTGACTAGAGATGTCAAACTTTATAGACCAAAATAAGAGGTGTGGTTTTGCTGAATGATATATCAAACTACATACGGAATAATAGATGACAGAGGCTTGCATGCAGTAAACTGTGATGTATGCAGCTGCATGAGATCTCCGTATGAGGGATGATGTGCCTCTGCTGCCGGAGGATCCATTATTTGATTAAGCAAAATCAATAAACACATGATTATTTATTAGTGAGTGTATGTGATTAGATAATGGACTGTTAAGTGGACATAATGTTCTTGCTTCAGTCACATCATGCACATGTCTCTCTTACTGCTGACTGTTGAGTTAACTGACCTCAGTTGGAGCCTGGTGTGTATAAAAAGTAATGATCCAAGTGCAGGCTTTAATTCGGATGAAATTCATCCCAGGGAGATTAAAGTGAAGACCGCTATCTCTGGATCTCAGTGTCATCCTAAGTGTGATGAAGACACAAAACAGCGTGACCTTTGACCCGTCAACCCACAGGCACAAATGAGATACAGTTGGAAAGGATGTGACTGCATATAAGCTGAGGTTTATTTTCCACAGAGGTTTAGAGATCTGTACGTATTTAATGCTAAACTGCACAGCTGACATATGGTTTTCCTTGAGCTGATTGGCAGAGAGGCCGGGGTTGATGGAGCTGTCCGGGGTCCTGACCTCTGGCGCTGCTGAAGAGTGGAGCATCTCTGAGCTTTCCTCAAGGTCTTTATAATCTGATTGGCACAAAGCACATGGCTATTTGAATCATTTAATCGAGTGCACTTAGATTAAGGTCAAATACTTTATTCTGCATGTTGTTAACTCAAAGTTGCACAACTCTTCTCTGCAACACCATGTTCTTTATGTAGATATCCTGTCTTTATGTGGTGACCACAGCTTCCTCATCTGCAGTCTATTTATTAGTCATGTTCCTGATAAATCCCCCTAAATGGCTAATATACAAATCAGGCTTCTGCTGCACTAAAGTGTCAGCAGCCTAAAGTCCTCCAGAAACAACAGTTTTGTATCAGTCCACCAAAAGAAAATAAACCCATTACTGCATACTCAGAATATTCTTTTCTGGTATTTCACATATCACAACATTGGCCAAAGCCATTTTTGCCACAAGAGCTGCCCTCAACGAAAGAAAATCACACAGTCAAAACTAAGTTTCTCCATAAAGAATTAAAAAAAAAAGAATTACTTTAAATCGCGTGAGTAACAGAGATGTGCTTATAAGTTTCTTTGAAATTGAAAAAAGAAACATTTTAAAAGCTGTGTGGACAGAATTCAAGTTTGTGAAAATAAATCTGGGAATGTGGAGGTTGAAAGCCTACCAGATTTCTGTAGTTCACTCCTAATCTCTGCTTGAGGCTTGCAGCTCGAGGCTTTATTAGCTGCTACTAGCATAACACACCTGAATCTCAGACTGAACTGTCTTTGATTGAGTTGCATTGTGGGCAATGAATGCACTGACAAGGAAGAAGAATGCACGGAATAAATAAGTGTGTGATGCTGTCAAATTTTATATTTGTTTTACTGTCCATCTTGAAGCTGACAGTGTAAACATTATACCTATTTAACATGCATTGTCTTTGTGGGTATGTTAGCGTGCTGACATTAGCATTTAGCTTTGCTCTGCCTAAGTTCAGCCTTGCAGAGCTGCCAACATTGCTGCAGACTGTCAGATACCCGAATTGTTTTGGCAATCAATCAATGGACTCATGTAAACTCAGTCATCACCTCCATGAGGGCGAGATCATTGAAAATAGTCTTCTGTTGAAACGTCATTTTATTTGATTTGATGGATTTGCATTTAAGCTCACACTGGTGTGCACCTTGCTCCGTGTGCAGTCACGGAGTCAGGAATTGTTATCTGAATACTCCATGTCCCTCTTGTCAGCTGTGAAGTCTGAATCTGCATCCGTGCTCCTGGCCACAGCATTCCTGTGCATTATACCAACAAAGAGGCTCCTCCTGGCAGAGCGGCAGCGCCACAGATCTTATAAGAACAGCCTCTGTGTTGCTGCCTCCTTGGAGCATTGTTCCTATTAATCAG
>CAFUXE010000430.1:10505-61074 GCA_903364295.1 Serranus cabrilla | reverse complement strand
TCATAGACTTCTATACAGTCAGACTTCTTTCCACAGCTGATAGTCACCCCTTGCTGGACAGCAGACAGAATGCAGCTTGCTCATGCATAATTGATTTTAACCTTTTATTTTTAACAGAATGTTACTTTCTAATGCAATCAAATGATAAAAATGGACATTGCATATAATATTGCAGAATGAAGGAAATAAATATACAATCATGCATAATCTGACACGTTTGCCCAGCAACAGACACCATTATAGCTCGTCCACTGTGTTTTTGTTAGTTCAGCAGTAGTGCCCTAATTATCAAAAGCATCTCTACCCTGACAACTGAAAACTGGAAGCATTGCCTAAAGGATACTATAAATATTATTTCTCCCCCTGGGGTTTTTTTCTGTCAGAGCAAGCTCCAGAAACAACATTACATAACTCCAAGATACTTGGAAAGTCTGAAACGTCTTTCAACAATGAAGATTATTCAGAGCTGCAGCCTCGATAACATTTGTGCTTGTTTATTGTTTGTCATCTGGCTTTGACTTTCCTGCACAGTAACGTGTGACAGAAATGTTGTGTACTGTAGGAGCCAACTCAGAAGTCCCAGATCTCAGTCACAGAAGTACATGAACATACTTAGACACCTCTAGCCAGCATAATATATTTACTGTCAGAAATATGTGGATGGTTTGACCATCAGGGCTCCTATATGATTCAAATTTCAGTTTTACTGTAAATACTGAATCTGCAGACACAAATAATGCAATTGTATTCAGACAAAGTGTGTATTGGGACAAGGAACAGATGATTAGATTTTGGTGATCTTTGATCCGGAAAACACCATCTGGAAGTTATATTGCGAATTTATATTTTTGCGTCAGTGACCATATTGCCTTCACTAACTGCTGCCATCTAGTGGATGAAATATTTCAATACCAGTGTGCTCCCAAAGTACATGCTTTTAATATAATCCTTCAACTGTGCAATTTGGTATTGCATAACTGACCCTATTGCCTTGGCGAAGGTCTGCCCTCTCCGAGTGCTTTTCTAGTTTGTATAATTTATCAGTATAATGGTAAATATTATTCAATAAAGTTTTATGTTTCAGAAAACAGAGTGGTGAAACACCATTGTACAATCCACATAAAAAAGGTCTATTTTCCTTCCAGTTAAAAAAAATTACTATACCGGCACCATAATTGATTCATTATCAATTAATTTTCCACTTCTTAGTGTAAATCAGTGTCAGCATCGGTCTCATAAATCTCATATTGGTTGAGCTCTAGTCCTGAACAAGTCAAAAGTCTCTGTAGATACAGAAACCATCACACATTTCCAATATACAGTAAGTGATGACTGAAAAGATCAAGTAATTGAAAAAAGGTTTCTTCACTACCCTCCATCTACTCATCCAGACTAGTAGGTAACAGGGAAAGAAATATATATACGAAATTTAGTAATTTAAGGGTGAAGTATTCCTTTAAGGTTCACATTTACTTACATTATTTTATTGAATTACTTCCTGTTGTTCTTGTCCTGTGTGTGTTGGTTTGACATCTTTAAATACACTATAAGGCATTTTGTAATACACTTCATGAATACTCTCTGTAAGGAAATTTAACCACAACAAATGACTGTCCTTTCCACGGTGCTTAATGGAGATTGTGGTTCTCCGTAGATCCCTTTCACACACCAATCAACCGAATGCTTGCATGAGTTTTTACCCTCCAAATGACCCTTACAAGACCAGAATACACAAAGAACTGTAAGATCTCTCTCAGTGTTACATAAGTGCACTACAACTGCAACCAATACGGCTCTTGCCTATGAGATCATCTGAGGTTGCTCTTTTGATGATGCATGTGCTGCATATGTAGCTGCTGGTGAAGGAGACGTAATGCTCCCTTCACTCCGAGAAGATTCACTGAGATAATTCCCACAGCCAGTTATTGCCTCCCTATGGTGTGTGCGTGTGAAGCAGAGACATATTCGCTAACATCACACACAGTCCAAGGATTCATTCACCTTGCAATTATGCAAGAGCCTGCTGGCCACCATCACAGACACAGACAGATGCAGTGAACATGTGACAGAATTACATGAACTGTGAACATTATTTCTTTCTCATCTTGCCCCTGTGATGCTCAGCTCTTGACAGGGTTTCTTTGGTGCGGGTGGGCGGTTAGCACGTTTTTGCGTGTGTCAGTGTGTGTTGGTGTGTCAGTGTGTAGGTGTGTGTCAGATTGTCAGCAGTGGCGCCTACAGGACATGAACACGCGGGGCTACAGTCAGCCCGGGCGGATGAATTACAGCAGGCTGCGCCGTTGTAAAACGCTGGTGTATTTGTCAGCACGCCGCTGTGCCCGTCCAGGAACACTGACTCAGATAAGTGGCTGCTCCCGCACTGTAGCGAGTGTATGGGAGGTCAGAGAGACGTAAGAAGTGGCAAACCAACACAGTGGAATGAAAATGTGTGCAGTTAACATGCCACATTCAGCTCCAAGGCAAGATTTCATGCTTGCTGTGGGAGAAGGCTCTTACCATTGACTGATCAGTGAGTCACTCCACTGTGATACAGACAGCATCTGTTGGAGTGAATCTAATGCAGCATGGATTTCTGCTGTGTGAATTATGAGTTTTCATAACCTTGATGCAATATGACTGTCTCTTCATAGTGGGCTTTGAGAATGAGTAGCTCTGTGATGGGAGAAGACGAGACAGTTGCCCTAAAATATCTTTGTCTCCCTTTATTTGCTCAGCATTGTATTTCTAATACTGGTATGAGAACATTTATTTACATGTCATTTTTAATCTGAGAATACAAACATATTCTATACAAACCAGTGGTGGAATGTAACTAAGTACATTTACTTAAGTACTGTACTTATGTATCATTTTGAGTTACTTACACTCTACTTGAGTATTCCCACTTTAGTTAGCTTTATACTTCTACTCCACTACATTTTGAGGCAAACATTGTACTTTTTGCTCCACTACACATAAAAACATGTTAAATTTAAAGTGATTAGACATTTATTTTTAATTAAACCTCATAGCATTTTATTAAGTACCTAAAATGATCACTGTCTTTACCAAATTAAAAATGCATTAATACAAATAATCTAATCAAATATTTAGAATATATAAAACAATGTGAGTGGGGCCATTCTGGAAAGTGAATACTTTAGCTAATGATACTTTAAATACTCTTTGATGCTGATATTTTTGTTCATTTACTTCAGTAAGTTTTGAATGCAGGACTTTTACTTGTAGTGGGGTCATTTCACAGTGTGGTATTAGTACTTTTACTTAAACTGACATCACATTTGAGGCCTTTAGTAGCTTCAATATAAGTCTGACCTCAACATTAAAAAGATGCTGCATTGATTCCCACATCCTAGATGTGAAGTGGCCATCAGGATATCTTGGAGGCTCTTGATTTCAGGGGTGCATGCTGGGTGGTTTCTGTCAGTCAAAGCGACTACTGACTGACTGAGTGAACAGCCAATTGAAATGCAACTGGGGGGATTGAACAGTTCAGCCACAGTGATGCACTATAGTTCCTTCAGATGACAATAAGACTGGGCAAATAGAGCGATAAATATAAGTGCAGTGGAGTAAGTACATTTCTGAGATTCCCGGCTTTACAAGCAACCAACCGAACAAGTACAAACAGTCCCATTACAATACAGAATGTTACAGTACAATAAAGTAGAAGAGAAAGAGAAGCATCCCCTTCACATTCCCCCCAACATCTACCTAAAAGGGTATTGTAACCTTAACACTGCAGTCTAGGGAAGCACAAATAAAATATGGCAGGCGATTCACTTGCATTTAGCCAGAGACTGTGATTAGTTCTTTCTACAGTTTTTTTTTCATAAAAGTTTGTATTAAATAATGTCTTTTAAGTATTTGAAATCATAGCTTTTTTGTTACATTTTGTTACAGATTAAATCTCTCTTGGATAATCTAACTCACATGCATTGACACAGCTTTAAAAAGAAAAGAAATCCACGCACTGTCTTCACTTAATCATTGAAGATACTTTAATACAATGTTTCAGTCAAAGGCCTTTTTCTTCTTCAACACCTTATATTTATTCATTTAGGTATTACAATACCTGTATAGGTCTTTGCCTGAATTGGTGTATTCAAGTCTCCTTATTAAGAAAGTGAAAACTGTCTTCTTCTTTTTCAAAGCTGCTCAGCAAAATATAAATTACAAAATGCTTTTGACTGAAATGCTGCCCCTCTCAGTGTTTCTGTGCTGTCTGAGCCATTTAGCCACCATGCTTCCCTTTATGGAAGAGATCGACATAAATAATAGACGGCAGATGCAAATGAAAGGCTTTGTAAGGATAAATTATGGTGGTTGCATTGGAAACTGTATTGCATATTGAAGAGACCACATTAGATTTAACTTTATCACAGGCAAGCGGTGAGAAAATGAGCATTAGCTGTACATCAACGCTGTCATCCTCTGGTGAGATATTTTCAAAAACTAACCTCGAACAAAGAGCTCTGAAAACATACACAGTCTGTAAATAATAACATGGCGGTTAAGTGAAGTTTTATCAGATTGAATTCAGCATTTATCCCTGCCTGTATTTAATATAAATGCCACTGAAATACGTGTGTGAAATATTTCCTTTTGCCTCAGAATGCTTCAGTTTTTAGTGAGCATTAGGGAAGATTTATTGTTCCCCATGGTTAGACAGGAAAGGAATCACAGTTTATCCCACAGTTAGTGGATTCGAGAGGATGGCGAAGCACCAAAAATGATTTGTTGAAACGAGGGTTCATTTCCTGCTTTGGAACAAATAGCGCTCCTTAAATATAAAGCTCATTTACATGTGTGAGTCACAGAAATCGCTCTCCTATGCATTGTCAGCGGAGCAGCTCCGGGCCGTACATCACGGTGGTGTTGTAGATTGGGCCTCTGGCTGTCTGGGTGCCTGCTGTGGTGGAACAATTCATGCATTAAACTGAATATCCTTTTCAGGGAGAATAATCTATGATTTAATCTGTTTGGGTTCTGATTTTTATCGTCATGGCTCCATTGTTCTCATGTGTTTAGTCGAAGTAAGACAGATTTTTTTCTTTTTACACAGTATAAACATAAGCATTGTTCATTGTTTGCTTTTAAGAATCAAATCACAACATGGTCAGTACATTTTATCATGTAGTGGGGTTGTTTTAAAACACACATGATTTATTCAGTTTGTGCATATTCATTTTCAAATGAAAGGCAATGTAATATTTACATGTGTGTTTTCCCCCCAAAGCCAATGTCCTTTGTGCACTTGCTGCTGGTGCTCCACCTGGTGGTTTTCTGTGTTAAGCATCTCATATGTGAACTTACTGAAGAGGACAATAGCTCTGTTCTCCACTTTACTGACTGTGTTATTCTGCCTCTGTGAGTGCTCCACACAGCAGAGACAGTCCATGATCTCTTTTTTATCTCAGTTACTGTTCTGAAAATTCAAGGGCACACAGAGAAAAACACTTCCAAATGGGCTCTGACTCTAATGTTTTCATTAGCTTTAAGTATTGATGTGCAGAACCCTCCCTCTGAGGCTTTATATTGTACGCAAATGGCTGTTTTACTGCGATGCACTGTTAAGTATAATCTCTATACAAGAGACGAACTGGCTAATTTTTATTAAACATTCCTAAGAGAACCTGCAACTAAAGTAGGATAAAAACTGTTTAATCAGAGAAAATAACTAAAATGTGACAGAAATATACCCAGAAGTGTTGTTAAAAGTTTAATTTTAACTCCACATAACTTTAAGAATGGATTACCAAATAGCAGTACCCATCAGAGATCTTTCTCGGCAATGATTCCATGTTTGATAGAGAATTTTTGTGTCTTTCCCGTTGCAGGATGGGCCCTTCAGGTCAGTAGACCCGTACTGATTGGAGACATGTTCTAAGGACGACACCTCAGCCACCATGAAAGGGTTAGGAGCAAACCGCAGTCGTCACCTGTCCGACTCGTGTGAGCCAACGGGTTGCCCCCAGAAGCCTCTCTGCCCGTTGACCTCTGACCCTCACACGTCCTTTCTGTTGAGCCCTACCATAAACCACTATGGCACCCTGGACCCCCATCTCCACCAGTGCCCTCCCACCAGCCCCACCTCCATGACCCCTGACTGCCTGCTGCCTTTCAGCCAGATCTCCAACAGCAGCACCTTCCCTCGCCTGCACTTCACTTCCCAGGCTGACCAGGTTGACTGCTCCCAGGCCTGTATGGCGGGTGGTGGTGTGGTTGGGCAGGGCAGTAGACCGAGTCCACTCTCCACCTCCTTGTCTATGGGTATGGGCTTGGGTCTGGGCCTTACTGGTGCTCCTATGATCACCAGTGGATCAGCCACCATCTCCTCTGCAGCAGCAGCCAAGATGAACCGGTTACCCTCCAACCTTTTGGATCAGCTAGAGAGGCACCTGCCCCTGCAGCGCGATGGCTTCAGCACGCTGCAGTTTCACAGAGGGCGTATGTCGAAACAGCGCAGTGAGAGCCCAGGACGTATACGCCACCTGATGCACTCTGTGCAGAAGCTATTTGCCAAGTCCCAGTCCTTGGAAAACTCTGCAATCAAAGGCAGCTTAAATGGGCGCTCCGGTGGAGGAATGACTGGCACCATGGGAGCTGGTGAGGATGGTGGTAGACCGACCCGCAGGAGCAAGAGTAAAGACAGGGCTAAAACCGAGGGGCCAAAGCAGAGACCGAGGCCCAATGCACTAGGCCTCTGGAGCTCAGACGATGCCCTGGACACTGACACTACCAAAGCTGGCACTATTGCTGTAGGTTACCGCAACCCACTGACCATGATGACTCTTGGCAGAGCGGTGTCAGACAGCCAGGCCCCTCCCCGACATATCCCACAGGGCTACAACACCATTTCTGCACATACCCTCAAGACCTCGAAAAGCAGCAGTGACCTCAAATTTCTGGCATGCCCGGCGACACAGGTAGGATCCAAGGAAGAGGAGGGAAGAATCAGGGGAAGCAAGGATGATATGCTGGTGAAGAGGGGCTCCTGGTCCACTCTCACCCTCAGCCAGGCCAGGCAAGTGTTGCAGAAGGGCTCTGCTACAGTTAACAGGACCCTGCTTAAATCAAAGTCATGCCACCAAGACCTGGCACAACAGTTCCTTCAGGTAGGAGGGCCAGTGAGTATTCATCTTCATCATCATCCTTTGTAAGTTTGCATGATTATTTATATAATTTCTCTGAGGTTTGTTGGTTTAATTGATCCGTTCTGAGCACTGAGGACAGTTCCTGCTTTGCCTGATAATTTGATTGGATTGACCCTTATTTTGTTTCTCATATATACTTTATCCTCACAGTTTATACTCACGTTAGTCACATTAATAGATTTTGTCCCATAAATCATGATATTCATTCCAGTCATACTTTATTTTTTTAAGCACCATTACTGCACACGCACAGAATCAAACTGTAAATATGTTTTTAAGCAAAGTGACACAAATTGTCTATGGTGTCTAAAGATCAAAGCTGAGTTTTTTCCTATTAACGAGAGCAATATGTCGTTTTTCAAGCCATTTGAAATAATACAATGGCCTAAAAATCTGAACATAATTTGTCAGTTGACAGTTTAAAATTCATCCTGCAAATTCTAGATCTTATTTTAGTATCTAATTGTTCTCCAACTATCTTCATCAGTCTGAAACCAAAGCACAACTAAATTTTAGGATGATTCATTTTCACTCTCACCACCTAAACTATGCCAGAATTGTCTGTTGTTGCTATTTTAAGTTGCATGGCAAAAACAGGCGTAAACAGCATTGCTATTCTTTCAACCTATTTTTGTTAGATGGTGCTTCAGTAAAGTTCACAGACTGAATGTTTCGCTGAGGGCGGCTGTAATTACTAATCTAGGATCCCAAATAAATCAAGTGAATGTGGTGTTCAATACCTCGAAATTAAATATTAGTCAAACAGAAAAACATTTACTTAATTTGATTTCTTTAGTAAATAGCATAGTAGTAGCATAGAACAACCTTTCATGACAGTATTAGAGCGGACCTATAGGTGACAATATTTCCTCAATAATAGAAAATAGAATAGCATTTACATTTATTTATCGGGAAAGGCAGAGTAACTGAGAAGTCATGACCTGTGTTGAAAGCTATTTACATTTGGGGCAGAAGCCCACAAGCATCTATGTTACACAGTTTAATACTTATTTTCATAATCCAGGTCCCACTGGGGGACTGGGCAGGAACTCTTGGCCGCGGCCGGGCCAGAGGAACTGAGATCCCCTGTCGAAGGATGCGCAGCGGCAGCTATGTGAAAGCTATGGGAGACATAGAAGACAGTGAGGACTCGGAGGGAAGCCCCAAACCTTCCCCCAAAGCCACTGCCCGCCGCCAGAGCTACCTGAAGGCCACCCAGCACTCCCTGAGCGAGCAGCAGCCATCTCCACCTCAACGCAAGTGAGTCCCACAGCGCAGAGAATCATCTATTGAACTTATTACCTTGATTATCATGCTCATTGTTTTGCCATAGTTGTGTTTTTGCTCTTTTACTTTACATTCATTGAAATAGAAATAAGCACTGAAGGGGTGTTTGTTATGAAAATTATGGGTAGAAGCGTTTCTCTCATGTCCCCCAAAGGTAGTCAGCAGGTGGCAGCATCTTGTCACAAATAATTGTCTGGATGTGCAGCAGTCAAAACAAGCTCATAGAAGCTTTTCATGGAGGTAGAGATGTGTATTAATTAGAGGGGACAAGACATGACATACGGTATCATCTTTACTGGGTACAAAAGCAGAAGGAGATGAAATTGTGCCATGTGTTTTACCCCTACATCTACACGGACAGGCCTCGTTGCTACGCTCTCATGCGGGAGGATTATCTGTGGTCTCCACTACAGAGTGCATGCTCTATGCAGCATCTGAGGTCAGTGGCATCCATAGGCAGGCAGTGTGGCCCCTTCACCCACCCTCACCTGTCCTACCACCACTACCCACCACCTTTTTTTGGCTAACCTGTCCCAGTACTTTTCCTCTCTGCCCTCTGTTCCATCTCTTCCCTTGCAGGTGCCCTGAGTGGTGTGTTAGTACTTTACTCTTGCCTGCTTCCTCAAGCCCTGATTTCATAACATGCAAATGTTCCACCCAACCACACCCTGCTGCTTATGCGCACACATTTTCACTAACACCAGGTGCCGAACAGTCGAGCCAGAACAGAGGAAACTTTTAAAAGAATGTCCTAAATCAATCAAAAAGTCCATTTTATATTTATCACTTTTACTCATAAATCATTGTTTCCTCTGCGCTGCTATTTTAAACCCGAGCACATATCACTATCCACACATCTCAACAGTATTTAATTTTAAAATACCCAGGGGAACTTTTCAGAGAGTGATTTAAAGTTTCTCCTGGATATCATCAATTAAACACAGGCCTCACTTATTATGGTCTCTGACTTCTGAGAGGCTGATTATCACATTCACTTCCACAGCTCCCTGCCGTCCCTGAAAGAGCTGTCGACTAATCGGAGCCTCGATAACTTGGACTGCCTGGTGAGTCCGTTGGAGGCCCCTCCGCGCTACAGAAACAATGATTACAGCCAATGCTCTGGCACACTTGGCAGAGCCTCGGCCACTCAGGTACGTCTCTTCTCTTATCAGATGTGTTGCTTTTACTTACCGTTTCCTCATGTGTGTCTGTTTAACTCAGGTGTTGTAGATTAGAGTCGTCATCAGCCAAGTTTTCCATCACACACCATATGAAACTTAAGATCTCCTAAAACAGTTAAATATATAATCTTGGATCTTCAGTGACTCATTAAAAGAAAAAGGAAAAATCACCAGGGAAGAGATACACTGACACAGCTCAATTTTGAATCTGCCGTGAGAGAATATTTAAGTGTATGTAATGTCTGCTGTGACGGTCTACGAATGAGCCAGCCGGGAGTGAGCTGTTGGAATAGAGGAGATGCTTGAGAGTGTTTACAGAATGTCAGAGTGGGACATATGCCTCAGTGTAAACCTGAGGGACCTTGTTGTATATCTTCATCAGCAGGATTGGAGTGGGATGCAGAATCACACAGCAGACTAATGCAAACATCCTTTAATAAAGAAGCAATGGCATCTGTCGCTACTTGTTCATAGGAGGATTTACATTAATCAAATAATAATATTACTGAGAGATGCAATTTCTTTCAAGATGACAGTAAAGTCGATCACAGTAAATAATTTGTGGATACTAAACTCCAACATTCAGATGGATTATTCATGTTTCTGTATCACCCACGACACGTTCCTATTTGCTACTAAAATGCCAAACATAAAAATACTTCCACCGCTTGTTTCTACTTCTTTTTATGTCGCTTGATCAAAGATTTCAGATGGTGCTGGTTGTCATCACCTATTCCCATGATACTATGACAAATCAATGCCGCAAATAAATAATGAAACAAAGCTATTTTGAGCAACTCGTACAACGCTGCTAAAGAATGTTTCACACTACCCCTGCACCAGAACAAAACTGAGTCCTTGTATAAGCTGAAAAGCAAAAAGTCATCGCAAACTAAAGCTGCACTTTACATACAACTCTGATTCCAAAAATGTTGGGATAAAAACAGAATGCATCACATTCAGCATTCAGTGTATATTTACAAAATCAAAAGTTTATTAGTTTGAAGATAAAATATACTGTTTACAGTTTTTCGATTCAAAATATGTCAAGAAGTATTTGCATATTATTCTGTATTCTTAGACATGTGCCAACTTTTTTAGCATCTGGGTTGTAAAAACAAACGTTTGATTTGTTCAAGCCCTTGCCAAACAAGTTTTCACTACGCTGATTCAGCCCAGCGCCGCCAGGGAAGGCTCTCTTATTTCACAGTGTACCAGAGCGCTGGTGTCTGGTGTCTGTGGCAGATTTCCTGCACAGGTGCACTGACACCGACTTACTGCTTTTGCACAGGTTGGTATTTATAGTGTGCAGTGCCTGTTAGTAGTTGAAGACTTGAAGAGAGTGGTGGTGAGGGAAAGGCTGTGAGCTCACTGTCTTAAACCCACATTGACATGATTTGTGTAATCAGTGCAAAAAATTTGGAGACAAAATACCACACTGCAGGTTTAACAATGTATGTTGTAGATTACATAAAGATGAATGAAAGTGACCAACCTTTCGGACCTGTCAACCCTAAAAAAACAGTGTTGAAGTTGGAGCCCCTTGTCATGTTTCAGATCAGGTCTTTGTAGTTCCGAGAGGCCCAAACAGGTAAAATTATCAAATATAGGAAAAACCCAATCAGCAGGAATTACTTCACCATGACCAGTGGTACTAATACCACACCGGGAAATTACTCCACTACAAGTAAAAATCCTGCATTCAAAACTTACTTAAGTACAAAAGTATCAGCAAGAAAATCTACTTAAAGTATCAAAAGTAAAAGCACTCGTTATGCAGAATGGACCCAGTCAGAGTCATTGATCATTTTAAAGTTTACATGTTTTTCATGTTCAAGCTGGCAGCTAAATGTAGTGGAGTAAAAAGTACAATATTTGCATCAAAATGTAGAGAAGTGGAAGTATAAAGTTACATAAAATGGAAAGCAAGTAAAAATGTAAATGTAGTAGAGTAAAAAGTACCCTTACCTCAAAATTGTCACATGTAATCCTATAAAGTACAATTCCTGTAAAATGTAATCCTGCCACTCACTTCAATGTGTGAATCAGAGAGTTTAGATAGAATAAAGGAATAAATGAATGTGTATGACAGGTACCTTCTTCCAGACTTTAATGTGGACAAAGGTTTTTATTTAGGTGGTTGGCTTTACTGATTCTCCTCACTTGTAAGTGAGTATTTTTGCATTGTTGTGTTTGCACCTTTTAGTAAAGGTGTGGAAACATCCACCACTGGCTATAAAGAACACTTGGTAGATGCATGTTTCTCAGTTTGCCGTCTGCCCTCAGCGTGTGAGTCTGCACACGTTCTTTCAGGTATACGGGCCGGGCTGTGGGCACTCAGTACCGTACTGTGAGGGGGAATCGCAGGCAGTGGAGGCTCTGGATCTGCCTGCGCCTACGTGCTTCCGGTCACGCAGCCACAGCTACCTGCGGGCCATCCAGGCGGGCTGCTCACAGGACGAGGATACGGCCTCTGTGGACTCAGAATCACCACCACCCACCACTACAGGCTACAGCTCCAACACCAGTGAGTACCAGTGAGGACAAGGTGGGACAGAGCTGCTGAGAGTAATTGATTTTTAAAAACTATTTGCAGAAAGGGAGGAGTTATTTGCCATTAAATACCCACCATTTATATATTTACTTTGTTTCGTAATAGCAAAATCAACATTTGGTAGAAAATTGTCCCTCAGAGTAAGCAGGACATCTGAAAACATAAAGAGCACACACGCTAAGGATCGAAGATAATTTGACCTTGTTTTTCTTAGATCAACAGGATTCTGTCTCACATGGTTAGTTTGCTTTTTGTTGTGAATTATCTTTGTGCTGAAAGAAAGCTCTGGAATATGATATGTGTGATTTGCAGAGAATAGTGGAGAATAGTTTTGCATAATGTTAGCATGAAGTGAATAGTTACATTTCAGTCTCAGTAAGGACTTTTGTGTGGCTCTGGCTCTGACTTTGTCAGTGTAAGTCCATGGCGAAATATTGATACAGCATAAGGAACACAGAGCTGGGCAACAACAGCACTCCTCTATCTAAATGAAGAGTTAATACATGCATAAAAAACAATACATTTTCCATGCAATTGCAATTATAAATAGAGGACCTTAAGGTTTGACACGTCCCAAGTTGTGTATTGTTTGTCAGTGTATGCTGTTTGATTCACTTGTAATAACTGTTGGGTTTTCAATGCTCACTCTGCAAAAATATCTCTACATCTCTGCATCTCTACATTGTAGATAGCATAAAATTCTGTTTTAGTGTTTGTTAAAAAGAATGATGTGAGCAGTCACACCAATGCTGCAACATGAACTGAATAATGTTTTTATTGTTCTGGGTATGACAGAATTGTGAGAGACGTAGCACAAACACTTTTGTCTACGGTCAATATACAGTGGTCACCCAAAGCAGGGTGTAGCTACCTGAAGTTATACTGTTTTTTTTTGTGTTGAAGTGCCATTAATTTGGATTTAAAAGTATCCATACCTAGTCATGTAGTGAATGCATGAAGTGAAGTGGGGCATTTGATGTGAAAAACTAATTTGTGTTAGACATACTTCTTCAGCTCTTTTTATGATTGCCATAATTGTGTTTCTTATTTTTAAAATATAAAATATGGCAGGATTTGTTACATTGTGTAAAAAGGTAGGTGTAGGTGTAGGTATTTTTCTGGGATACATATGATAAATTTCAAATCTCGTCATACCAGTGCTATGTATTATTGCTTTACCGATAAAAAATTCATATATATTAAAAGTCTATATTTACATTGGACTCACTACATGCCTTGCACAATGCACATTTACTATCACCATAATCTATTTAAATTACATATTTTATGTTTTTAATTATTCTGTTGCTATGTATACAGTATGTGTACTGGTTTCTTACAACTATTTTGTTTAAAATCACTAATAAAATGAACTGTTAGGTGGAATCACATATAATAGTGGGCCTAATCTTTAACTGCCAATTGTCAATACATCATATTAGTTTATCTGATTTATAAAACGGATTTTGTGTAGTCCAGGAGGTTTTTGTTTTGTCTTGATTGCCATAAAGGCTATTATGGCTAGTATGGCCATAAGGCTATATGATGAGTAGAACAGAAATTGGAAACGCCTCACTTTGAATGGAGCTCTATTGTTTGGGGAGGCGGGCGGTCACAATGGATCGAATATGTATGAGCTTTATGTCAAGACTATAGAGATATTTCCCGCGGCGCTAGGGAACAAAATGAAACGCACCTATTGCAAACCCATTCCCAGACAACGTCATTCAGAAATTTGAACCAATCATGTTCGTGTTCGATTCCATCGATGACCAGAGCTGACCAATCGCTCACAGAGAGCAGGTTACGGAGAAAACGTGGACTCCAATCCTCGTCGTCAAGGGCGTGGACTACAAATCTTTTCTTCACAGCGCCGTTGTGTGTACGGCAGGACACCGTATCCTGTCTGCATCTTGTCTGCACTTCATGAATGATCAGAAAATAAGGATTTTACGAGTCAACCGCCATACAGTAAGATTTTGTCGCCTTTTTCCTTGTTGGGCGGTAATGCCCATACTGTCGATTGTTGTCGGTACGCTAGCAACGGCCAGCTAACGTGAGCTAACGTTAACGGTAGGGTAGGGTAGCTAGCTAACGTGGATGAAGAAAGGGGATGAAATCCTAATACGAGTCGTTAGCAAGCAGGCGAGGCAGGTAGACAGTATTGTGGCTGCTACACTGGTGTTAACGAGGCGAAAAGCTACCGGTAGCAGCACCTCGTTTGCTCTCCTCCATCTCTACTCTGTAACACCTCCGGCTAACGTTTCCCAGCGTTAAATGCCCTGTGTGATAGATATCGCCGTGATGAGCGTTAACTGGCTAGTAGCACAAGCTAACAGTAGGCGAGGCGTTAACAGCCGAGTATCGACAACTCGGCACCCGGCTAGTTAGGCTAACCAAACCATTCACGTCTGTTACAGCAGATGGCCAACACTGCCTAATATAGTGTGATCTTAATTTATCAAATTGTAGGTGTTAAAGTCGTAACTAATTGACACGGACCATTCATTTAAACAGGAAAGGGAAACCCACTATATGTCTAATGAAGTCGCGGTTCTTCAACTCGGACTGAAAGGGTATATAGTTTATCTTACATTTGATCTTTTGGGTTAACTGTCAAAAAGTAGCGTAAATGATACTTCTCCCTGAGCCCAGACTCAACATGTGACTGTGATCTGAGCTCAGAGCCATGGAGGAAGCAGTGAATCACGTTCAGCTTAATTCACCAGTCAAAGCCAAAACTGACAGCTCTTTTTAATGCACATCGAGTCGATTTGTGGCTTTCTTTCCTGATCAGTTCAAAGTAGACATTAAACAGTTGTTTTTATTGATGGACGATAGTATTATGTGGACTCTCGACTGTGTCTTAAAATTGTAAATCCTCTCTATGCCTAGATCAATTCAGTGCATATATACCTACCTTCTAAATTTTACCTCAACAGGCACAACTGCAGTGACTATTTGTGGTGCACAGTTTCATGTGCCGTTTTTATTCAGTAGCAAGCTAGCATGTGTTAAGACCTGAGGACACAATCAATAATTTATCAGCTTCCTGCCTTGTGTAGTGCTTTGCAGTTAGGGCACTTCACTGGGCTTTTATAAGTACCACCTGAGAAGAGAAGGATTTGCACAGCAAGTGAGTGTAACATCACTCAAAAATGTCCTTACATATGTCTGTTCTCTATGCTCACTTTCTCTATTGGGTTATTTTATGCTCCGGAGATTATTTCATTTGTTGGTCTTTCAGAGTTTGAAATTCTTTGAACAGACCGCAGGGTATCATCAGAAACTGTGGCTTTAAAACTTCATTGTGGTGACAAGGCGTGTTCATTGTATCCAGCACCACATTACACAAGCCATGGTGTGTCTGTGTATTACCATGGATAGACTGTGAGTCATCCTCGACAGTATTACACACTCTTCCTCTCACTCTCATTGATGAGGTAATCTCTTGACTGAATGGGCGAAGCTGTAGTTTCACAGTAAGGTTAACAGCAGACAGGCTTCCTGATTATGTGTGTGGGACTATTAGTTAACATGGTTGGACAGCATAGTCCAGGCCATTCCATTTCCTGCTCTAATGCTGGTTAGAGAATCCCTTCTGGAAGATGGTAGCATTTATGTTGCACCTGTAATAATTTTGGCAGCCACTGAAAAGAATATCCTATTGTGAGTTTATTACATATTGATAAACATGTCGATGCATTTTAATAGTATCCTATGTTGATTTTTTTTTAAAAAGTTGTCATGGTGCTTTAACAAATTGCAGATTTGTCGACTAAGCTGATAAGTCATCAGTCGGTAATTTTTAAGCTGAAATACCAAATACTACTTTTTTCAGCCTCTTATATGTGAGGGTTTGCTTCTTTTATTTGTCTTGTGTGATCATAAGATTAATATAATCAATCT
Organism: Serranus cabrilla; assembly: GCA_903364295.1. Lineage (NCBI taxonomy): Eukaryota > Metazoa > Chordata > Actinopteri > Perciformes > Serranidae > Serranus > Serranus cabrilla. Next base: position 44,965 of record CAFUXE010000430.1, on the reverse strand, counting down.
TTAGAGTTAGAAAAGTTTCTATTGGTAATTTCTTTTACTAGTTTCTGACATTTTATGGACCAAACAACTAATCAAAAGTAAGTGAGAGCATTATTTATTTATATATTTATTGTACACAACTTTACAGTAACATGTAGTTTGATCTGATGATTACAGTCAGTATTGTGACTGTGGTTGTGGTTTTTAAAAAACGCCTTCAGGCTTGTGCACGGTGCCTTTGGCCTTCAAAGATAGATACTCGTTTGAGCTGCATGCTTTCAACCTCTATTGGTATCATTTTGGTAGAAAATGCTTTCTAAAAGGATTTTCTGGTCTTTTTAACACAATATAGTCTCGACATTTAGTAGAAGTTGCTCAGGTACAGTGCTCTACTTGAAAAAGCTTACAGTTTATGATCCTACAAGGCTTGACCTCAGTGGCGCTTTCCACGTGTCTTTTCATCAGCTGATTAGGCTGTAACCCAGACTGTTGCCCCAGTCCAGCAGGTCAGTCCAATGACTGCTGGAGGATAAGGATATATTAGGTTATCGGACGATACAGCAGATAAGAATGCAGAAACCAAGTCTCCAGAAGTATAAAGGGTGGACTAAATTATTAGGATTTTGTCTCCATTTCAATGGCTGTTCTCAAGGCAAGGTCTTCGTTTCTTTTTGTGGACAATTTTATTGTTCATGTATTCTTGGTGTCTTGTGTTGTTACTGTCCTGCTCTGCGTGTTGTGTTTGTGAATTATTTCTTCCTATCAGTATGTCAGCATTGTCTGCTAAATGGCAGCCTGCCTGTCTTTCTGTCTCAACAGATAGCCCTCTCTGTCATGATGCTTGTGCCCAATGATGTGCTGCCTCTCTATTCATACCTTATTCATGAAGCTATTGTGGAAAAATGGCACAAATTCCATATCTGATTCTTTAAACTATGTGTCAACAAAATTAATATAAATCAAGTAATACAACCGTGATAAGTGGCAGCATTGGGGTGAGAACCAAATTGCACCAACTAGTAATTTAAATTTATACAGTGACCCAAATTTGAACAAAACCCTAATATGCAGTCCTGCTGTGCAGCATAAGATCTACTGTCGCTAACTGGCTTCACTATCAGAATAGGCTTTTGTTATGCTTGCAGTCATTCGTTATGGTATCAAGATTCCATACCTCTGAAAAAAGTACACCTTGTATATTTGTAATTCTGTCTATTTTCCAATGTGTAATGCATATAATATATTCTATTGATTCTTGGGCTAAGGCAAAGATTGATTTAAATTCAAACTTTTACAATAATTTGTCAGAGGCCAGCTTTCTAATCAGATATGAATATAACACATTTGCTTCTTGTGTGCTCAATCTATTTGTCAGAAGTCATGCTCAGCCATGTCTCCTGGTTTAATCTTTTAGTCTATGACTCCCACAGCCTGTCAGCCTGCCATACTATCCTACAATAAGACTGCTAATCTTGGATAGGGCTCCTGCTACCACCTCCTTTTATGATACTTGGCTTCTACCCAGAGGTTCACAGCGGTTCATCAGAAATAAGCTACAATTCAGTTTAAAAGGGCTGGGCGTGTACTTTGCTTTTGTCTATATTATTAAGCTCTGTGCCCTAAAGAAACTAATGTTGAACTGCACTGTCTCCACTTGCAAAGAAGTTCATTCTGCAGCCTAATTAACAGACTTGACTGTGAATCAAAAATCACTCAGGAACGAGCTCAGCTGTAATCAAGACATCTTAAATCCCAAACCAGACCACTGAGCAGTCTCACCCAAAATGAAAAGTAAGCTGGTCTTGTTTTGTTAATAAACAGTGTTAATGGCAACAGCATTGAAAATAGTCAATCATGTAAACTAGAATTTTAGCCTTCCACGAAGGGCCCATTAGTGGTCATCTGATAGCTCCCAGACAGACATACTGTTGGAGCCAGAGCATATCCTGGGTCAGAGACTGCATGGCTTTCATGAGTGATGCAATTCAGTTAACATTTGGGGATCGTAGCAGTGTTGACAGGGTTGTAATTGGTCTTAATAGTTTTTAAAGTGAGAGGAAGCATTAGGGGCTCCTGAAAAAACCAATACACATACAGCTGCTGTCCACATAACAGGTCAACTTGAAGATGTAAAGCAATTTCTCGGTCTTGTGTTGGCACAGCTGGTAGTTTGAATCAATACAAGTGAATTAAACACAATGCCAGCAGTTAAAATTGCTGTTAATGCTCTTAACTCTGCCTGATGTTATTAACCAATAAATACAAAAATTCCATAAAACAGGGTTTTTGTCAGGACACGAATTAGATGAGACAGAAATGCGCAGCGCATAATACAAAGCCTCACCTATCCTTGTATCAACAAAAAAGGGTTGTAGCCAACAGGTAAAATATTAAATATTAAATATTGAGCTGCCCAAAACAGGAGGCTATTTACATGATTGAATGAGTCATGTATCATCTGTTTACAGAAACTTTTTGTTCTTAAAAAATGCTGTGGTTATGCAAACAGGTAATATTTAAATGTTAAAAAGGAAGCATCTGCCATGAAGTGCTAAAGTAAAGAGTTGGAGGCAGTAGATACTTGATTAGCTTGGGTAAGTGTTACTTGGTATGTCATTAAGGAAAGTAACACTACTATATCAGGTTAATTTTTCTCTTAACTTAATTGTATCACCACAGGCTCAGCTGTTATTAGCAAACTAGGTGCATTTACAATGATTAACATCTGTAAATTAGACTGATGCACGCTCATGCATTCATTGGTCAGGCATTGACGTCCTGCCATCCTGGCTTTAGGGTTCTGAACCTGTGAAATAAAGGGTTGTGCTGATGGCCAGTAGCACGTCCTGTCACAGAGGTTCAGGGTCTGGGCAGCTTATCCGTCTCCTAATCACCTCTTGGCACTGAGCTAGGGGATATGGTGCCAGCCATCACACCACATATTGGACTTGGACAGCAAAATGGATTGTGCTCTTTGTTAAGGGTGCAAATAATCTGCAATTAGCCCACTTCACTCTGACTGGACGGCCGTAAACAGCATTTAGCCTACTTGATGTCGTTCCTCATAAATTGTGCTATTGTCTCAGTGAGAATTGCACATGTGTGGATATTTGGCATCAAACAGATCCATTCCACTGGAAATGATCAACTGTATAGCTCTGTGTGTGAGAGTAAGAGAAGCAGGGCAGCGCTGTAAACGCAGAAAATGGGACAGAGGCATGTGTTGGGAATCAGGGTGTAGCAGGACACGATAATTAACTTTGGGAATGTCATGCATCTGTGCTATGAGTACTAGAAGAAGTGTCTCATTCTTTGGGAATAGATGTCTTGTTGGTCGGATATGTTCTCTGGGAGGAGAACTACATGGAGTGGATTCCACAGCCATGTTTGTGTATGTTGGTGGGATTTAATGAGGGCTTTACTGCTGCTGTGAGTCACTGGCTGATGACGGAAGTGCAGCACCCTCACAATTACAGGGTGTTAGGTTGCTATTTAGAATGAAACCACTACTGGAAAGAATAAACACCGCATTTTCATTATTGATCCAAAGCGGCAGGTTTGGAATTACTTTCGTGGCCAGCTAATTTCGAAGAACTATTTCATCCATCATGTCTGTCAGTGAAGGCTATAATTGAGTCGAAGTATTTGTCTGCTGTTATTTTTTTCAGTCATGTGTTGTCAGTCCGCCAGCTGTTTAAATAGCATCTACACATGACTGCCTCAAAATCCCCTCAATTCTTGAAGAGAGCCTGTAGTTTTTCGTGGTTTCTCTTGTTGTTTTACTTTAGTTAACTCTGTATCACACACCACAACCCTGCAGTCAAACTGATGACAGAGACTGAGGCACCAGTCCCATTCCTTGTCCCTGAGTCAGATCGTCTTTGGCCTCATTTTAGTTTCTGTTGAAATAACTTGTGAATCTATGGTTCATGTCTGTCAGTGTCACAGTGCCCGGCTGGTGTAAAAAAGGACTTTTAGTTCCTGTTGTTCCATAGTTCCTTGAACTGTTTGGTGGGAAAGAGCTATGGTCAGACAAGACAGAGTAGTCTTGTATCATAATGTCCAGAGCTAAAGGACTGTGAAGGTGTGGCATGTTAAGGAAGAGCCCCATCAATGAAACACAAACACTGACAGGTTTACAGTAAACATAAAGTTAGCTTTAAGAACAGCCTAATGGAGGCAGCAACATGGGCAAAGTGCATGTTTGTTTTTCAGATAGACCGTGTTTATGGTTTTGTATTGGAGCACTTTATAGGCACCAGTTATTGTATTATTGATTATATCTAGTAGCACCACTTTATATTACTTTTGCTTTCTTTCTGTAATCTTAAGTGACAGAGAGCAGAGTCCGAATTGTAAGCTCTCTGTTTTCTTTCTCCTTCTTCCCTCAACAGTCAGCAATAGGAAGGCTCCTCCTCCAGTCCCACCCCGCACCACATCCAAACCCCTCATCTCAGTGACGGTGCAGAGCAGCACAGAGTCGGCCCAGGACATATACCTTGACCAGCAAGACCGCGGCAGCGAAGTCAACAGCCAGTCAGGACGCAGCAACTCCTCTGACAGTCTCTGTAGCATCCGCACAGGCAGTCTGGCTAAGGGGACTCGCCCTCCACCAATCCCTGTCCCTGTTCTAACCCTAGCACCCGCTGCAGGCTCTGTACCGCCTGTTCCAGCCCCTCGTGACCTCCCTCCCACCATCATTACTACTGTCGCCACTACCACCACTTCCACATCTACCCAGCCCCAAAATGACTCCCTGAGCACTGGTACCAGCCAAGAGCAGGCCCCGACCGCAACCAAGAGGAAACTGTCCTCTATTGGAATTCAGGTAAGAATGATCCCCTTTCCTTTTTTATTGAAATCATATATGAAAGTCACATTACCAGTTGAGTTTGACTGTTTTTTTTTAAAATTCTCCTTTATTTTTCAGGTGGATTGCATTCTTCCAGTCTTGAGAGAAGAACCACTACCCCTGACTGCACCCCTTAAGTTTCAGTCAATTGGAGTTCAAGTGGAGAACGGCAGGCCGTAAGTATACACTCAGATTTGATGCAACAGAGAATGGTAGCCACAAGTGATCGGATGCTTTATATGTCTCACAAGAGTTGCTGTGAAGACAGGATGTACTTAGTTCTGGAGGACAGGATATTAACCTATACATATGGTAATATCGCCCTTAATGGTATCATTATGATGTTGTTTTGAGATACACAGTAATCGGATGGAGAATTCACATGGCATTTTAAGACTTATTCATTCTGAAGGCAGTGCTATAGGTAAAAAGTACAGCCCAAAACACAAGGTTTCATCACCACATGCTACTCTTTGTATAAATATGTTAATATACATTTCCGATATTGCAATATACTGTGTATTCATGTCTAAAATCTTAAAATGTACGTAAATGTACCCTTGGGGACTTTTTGACCAGTAGTGCTATGAAGCTGTGTTTTGAATAAGTGGGACGTTTTGTTTAAATCGTTCACATGCATAAGTATGCGGGTGACGTAATACACATCCCTGCTGCCGGTTTCATACTATTCTGCAGATCGACAGTTGGTGGTGGTAATGCTCCAGTACACAGGCAATGCACCAACACACAGTACACTGTTAGAAAGCAAACATGGATGTGAACAAAGCATGGTTCCAAATTTAAAAATGGGCTTTGTTTAAAAGAAGGCTCCACAGGGTGCCTTTTATTGATCTTTGTGACAATGATTAGAACCCTGCTGTTCAGCCCTGGACCTCCCGTCTGTCTGAATACACTGTAGTGAATCTACTACTTTTCCCTCCATAACAGCACAAACTCACTCTGTCATTCTTTCACTGATGTGGCTGGTGAATCTGCAGTGTGTGCGGCAGACTGTTGCTAGGGTCATTCAACAGTCAGCCTGGCAGCAGCACAGCAGCCCAGTGCTCTGACTGATGTCCTTTTACTTTTGTTTTGACTGTAGTGAGCTCAGAACGCAGCATTTAAACCTTCCCAGTGCACTGTAATTTCCCTTAATCAAATTTGTTTGACAGCCCACTTCCTTTTCTTCTGCTCATTATCTCTGAAGCAGCAGTCCGCAAAGCTTTTATGTCATGTACCTGAATTGTTGCTAATTCCCTCCCGTTCACCATCCTCCATACTGTGTACTTTTTGACTCTTTGTGCTCCTTTGTAGTAAACAATACTGCACCATCAGCTGCTATGGTGTCCAGCCAGTGAAAGTCACTGACCTCAAACTGTTACTGTGGAACATGCTTGACACATCACGCCATTGTCTTATTTATTTAGCCGTCTGTCAGACACTGATGTTTATGCATGTCTCTGCAGTCTCAGCCGGGACAGCAGCATGGCCTCCAGACAAAACACAGAGACTGAGCCTCAGGAGCCCCAGGATGCCGCACACACAGAAAACAACACAGCTAACTGCAACAGTCAAACAGTGAATGCCACAGCAGCCAACAGACAGGACAAAGCCATGGAACAGCAGCCCCTTAAACACAACTCAGCCCCGTCCAGGGTATCCACCTCCCCCCCGGAGACTCTGGACCCGGCTTTAGACCCCTCCTCGCTGCCGCCGCCAGACCCCAGCCTGGAGACCGGAAACTGCAGCTCCCACGGAGATGCTGTTCAGCTCAGCACGCCAGCTTGCCTCCGAGATGGTAACTGGTTTTTGAAGCTGCTGCAGGCGGAAACGGGGCGCATGGAGGGCTGGTGTCAACAGATGGAGCAGGAGACCAAAGACAACAAGCTGTCAGAAGAGGGTAAGTGATAGAATTGGATGTAATCGCTATCAAAACACTTCCGCACAAGTTACACATGTTATTTAAAGTCCAGACTCTTGTATGCAGATACATTTCAGATTAGGTTAAAGAAACTTTCATTTACACTTCTGCAAATTTAAGTGTCATTTTAATTGCCCCGGGCATTAAGGGGATCCTTATTGCTGCGCTCTGTTTTCTAGAAAATATGTGTAGTTTGTTTATAAAGCAACTTTCTACATTAGACATCACAACAAAGCACATAAAAAAGAAACGCAATACAAAAGTAGTAAATAAATTACATTACATCGCTTGTCAAGTTAGTAACATGAAGAATTTAATTGATGTCCCTGTTCGTGAGGTCCACAGACAGGGGACAAAGTCAGGACACGTCTGTGTTGTCTGTGGACAACGAGACGAAGCAGCACACAGAGTCATTACCGCCATTGACTCACAGTAACGCTGCTCATTGCAGGGGGAGTACACTTTGTTTTATCTGTAACAGAGCAACTGCAGAGTCATTTCACTTTTTCATCTCCCAGAATACCACTCAGGCTTTTAGGCAGATCCATCTCTGCAGCGTCTGAAATATGAATGAGCAAGGAGCAGACTAGATGTAGAGGCTCCATCAGATTATCATTCCTTCTGCTCTCTGTGGACCTGAATTATGAATTTTCATTTACATGCAAATAGTAGAGGCGCAAAATAGCTGAATAAAGAGTGATTTGTTATCCTCCCTAATATTGAGTTAATGTATATTACTTCTAAGGAAATCCTTTACTGTCACTGAACGTTAATTGGTATATGTTACGATAAATATTTCATCACTAGACAACAGAAATATAAATGCTCCCACCGCCCCATATGTCTTGTTACAGCTCTCTAACCTTTTATATACTGTCACTCTGGATCTTAAAGCTGCCTTTTACTTCCTTTTTTGTCATGGCAATATCTTATTTTTAAAGCTCCGAATGTTTCTATTTTCTCTGCGCAGCTTGTTGATTTATGGTTTTCTTCTCTTTCGTAGTGTTGGGGACGATCCGCAGTGCAGTCGGCAGCGCTCAGCTCCTCATAACAAAGAAGTTCGAGCAGTTCAGAGGGCTCTGTAATGAGAACTTGGTGAGTGGCTTCATTACATCCTATTGAATCTCCCTCTTGATACGTCAGCCTCTCAAACTCTTACTGACCCAGTTCTCTTTCATCTTTCTCCTGCCAACATCATTTGTCCTACACACTCTGACATGCAGAAGTCTTCCCATTCCATTACGTTTAGAGAGGAAATGATCTTTTCAGGCAGAAACATGAAATCCTAAAGGATTTATGGAGTCAGATTTACTTTGTGCGTTTGGCTGACTCGACTTTATTGTTCCGCTTCTCTTTCCAGATTTTCTGTTACAGGTTGAATAGTGTCAAAACGTAATAATCTTTGAAATTTGATTGGTGTCAAATGTATTTTCTCTTCATCCATTTGCATGAAAGGAGGCTGCCCAGGAAATGTGTGTGGGGGAGGAATGTGATTAATTCTGTCTGATTCAGATGAAGCCATTCATCTATCACTTCTCTATACCGTCTCGTTTTCCTCTCGACAGAACGTAAACGCCAACCCACGGCCGACAGCGCAGGACCTCGCAGGCTTCTGGGATCTGCTACAGCTGTCGATAGAAGACATCAGCATGAAGTTTGATGAGCTCTACCAGCTGAAAGCCAACAACTGGCAACTTCCTGAAAAATCAGAGAAGAAGGTGATGTTTGGTGCCAGACGCCTGTCATTAATAGTCATTAAACCGGAAGTGAAACTGTAACTATTTTGATGAACAATTAAGTAATTTTTTACTTTTATCTTGTCTCAGCTTTTGAAAAGTGTTGTTTTGATTTTTGTCTTTATATTATTTTAAAATAGCAGGGCCAATAGGTTAGTATGAGCTTCTGTGATATGCAAATCTGCCAGTGCAACCAATATTTATGCATGGATACATTTCCAGAACTATAAGAATTAATAATGAAAAACATTCAGTTGTAGTTGGAAACTTTAACTTTGCAGTAACCTGATAAATGCTTAACGGTTTACAACGGTTTGCCTCATTGCTTTTCCTTCATCACATTTCCTCAGGATGAAAACAAGCAGCTTCCAACATCTGTGCCAAAGAAGCAGACTAAGCCCAAGCTGTCAGCGGGGAAGGACAGGAGCGTGGACTCGGCCGTGGACAAACAGCGGCAAGAAGCCAGGAAACGTTTGATGGCGGCAAAGCGAGCGGCGTCAGTACGGCAGAACTCTGCCACAGAAAGCGCCGACAGCATCGAAATCTACGTCCCCGAGGCCCAAACCCGCCTCTGAGAGTGAACCAGCACAGATCATCGAGGAAATTAAAAAAAAAAAAAAACCTGACTCACTTTAGACATTCATTGACACACAAACACACAGACAGATCTGAGACGAACACACAGACGTACAACGGATGCACAGAGGCCGATCCCTCACAGCAGCACAGCTGATGACAGGAGACACATGGGGGTCACAGGGCACCAAAACAATCCAGAATAATGCAGATCATCACCCTGCTGCCATGGGACAGAAATAACCTTGACACATGTTTAATACTATTGTTATTATTGTTATTATTGACATTATAATAATTATTATCTCCTAAAGTATATCAGGACTGTCTTAAATGTGCAAGTATCCTGGATAAGGACATCCTGTACCTTGTGAGCTGAAGAATCTTGGTATCCCAGAAGTTTACTCTCTTTAAAAAAAAAAAAAAAAACTCCCTTCACTGCTGAGTCTACCGGCAAGTTGTGGCTGCCTGGTTTACGAGCTGAGCTACCATCCACACACACTCAGGACACACACGCAGGTGTACTCACTGTCCACAGAGTCTTCCTGTTCTCTATTTGTATTAGGCTGCCACTCGTCGGGTGTGGTGTGTACGAATAATGAGATGGTGTTAATGTACTCAGAGGTTTAGAAATGCAGAGAACCAGAGGAAGGCAGTAGCATATATATTATAAATATCACACTATTACAATGTTCATTTTGTAAATGTTGTATACCAGATTATTTGTTAGAAAGAGGTCAGTGTTCAGTACCAAGGTAGTTTTTTATAGATCGAGTACATGTACTGTCATGATATATTAGCACTTGATGCAATCATTCACTCCACCTCTCTCTCTCTCTCTCTTCCGCTCCTTTTTCACAAACACACACTGCACAGTCTGTGTCTGTGAATACCCATTATTAAAGTCTTACTTTTGTTCTGTTTCGTGAAGGGATGTGAGGAATGACTGCCCTGCCAGTGAGCTACAGAGGAATGTATGAAATTGTATGCATTTACAGCTCATGTCGACTTGATCACTGCACTTTCCATTCACCTCGGATCAAGTTTGCTCACCTTCGTTTGCCTAATCATTCTGACTTTTCACTGCATCCTCACGCGATGTAGGGGACCAAGACTTTCACCACTTGATATGGCATTCCCATTCAACCAGACTGTGTGTGATAGGGTGGGGGTTTACTTGCCACTGGAAAGGAAATGGATTACCAGAGCAATAATAAAATCATATTAGAGCGAGCAATGCAGTAGGTACCCAGTCTTAAATTATTCAATTCAGCATTTCCAATAAGACTTTCTTAGCATGAAGGATGAATGTTTATTTCTTTTATGAACTGACTGCCCTTGAAATGACTCAAATCTCAGGTTGAACACAAACCCAACAGTATAAACCACTATGGATGGCTTATTTATTACATAACCACAAATTCACTGACCGAGTGCGTCAGAGCTGTTGACAAATATTTTAAATCCAGACCTGCTCAGTGTTTTTCAGTGAGAAAATCAGGTTTGGTGCAGTGAAGTTCGGGCTTAATTTGACTGCTAAAATCGGCAGTCTCCTTCGCTGCCCTTTTCTAGCAGCTTGAACTCCCACCCCTGTTTGTTGAGAATGAACTGTGGTACATTTTTTAATTAAAATTTTAATGTCATTTGACACGTTTTGTGACTTTCATCCGAAATGAGGTCGACCCAAACATGTCTCGACTTCTGTACTTGTAATAATTAACGGTGCTGCGAGGGACTTCATATTGTGCCAAGACGGCAGTGATCATCAACATTTCAGTGTCATTTGATGAAGCTTTTATTTAAAGTGATTTCTTTTTTTAAATTTTATTTAATCTGCTCATGAATTCAGCTGTCTGTGTGTGCATTCTCAGCCAAGTTTGTTTGTGTTTGCATCAGCTCACTGCAGATACGCTATGCCTCGTCTCTGTCTCACCTCGTGACGCTTTTGAGTATTGGGCTGGAATATTTTCCACGTTTCAGTACTTCAAATGTAAACACACGTGCCAAAGGGTACATGAGTGGAACTGGGCATAGCAGATACTCACTAGTTTTTAGTAGTTTTGTATTAGTAAGAGCTGGCTCTCCCCCTACTGGTCAGTCCTTGCGTGGCACTCCAGACATCTTGTGCTCCATTTTGAATCTTTTCGTTCACATCACACAAGAAATGACGTTGAACTGGGAATGCTGACACAACACCAAGTTGTTGATTTTCTTATTCTCTTGTTTGTATTACATCAACAGTGGACATGTGCATTTCATTGTCCAAAGAAATCATTAAACATCCCTTTGCTACATGTCCTGGTCATCATTCTTGCTGTGGTTTTTTTAATTGCATCCATAATACAACGGTAATATTAGCTGCTACGTTAATATTACACACAGATAAATCATAAGCATTAGATTAGACATTTTATTGTTACTGTGTAATCTCTAAAAAGCATGGCCTTCTTACATATAAAAAATATACAAAGATCCTTCCAGTGAATTTTCAGTACTCTTTTAAATGGGTCTTGCGAATGATCTGAAACTATTCAATCTGTGTAAGGCATTCAGGTTATGTACTGTAAGAGTTTTTAACTGTGACAAACGGTGGAAAGTCCTCTCCTTTTCCATATCATTTGAGAGCCGGATCCCTTTATTTGCCCGCATACTGAACTTTAAGAGAGCATGACCTGATCAGGGATCTTCAGACAGTTTGTTTACCAGTACTTCCTGAGTTTCAAAGGGCTACAAAATGGACAAATGGTGACAAGAAGGTGCAACTCTGGAGGCAGATTATGTGCTATTCAACCACCGTGTGGACGAGGCAATACTCTCCCTGGTTTAGTGATTTCTTGTGAGTTTATCTGGGAATATCTTTGGGGTAAAAACTGAGTCATTGTGTTTGCTTGATGGACAGAATCATGCTGAGAATCATGAGCCCATTCTGACTTCAGTCCCCGCCCTCGTGGCCATCTCTCTCTGTCTCTCTTGGCATCTCTCACCTCTCAGAGATCCAGCTAAGAAAAATGAGCAAAAACTATGTAGTTCCAGATTATCTTGTACTGACAGACATTATTTTACAAAATAAGCACATATCTTACAGACAAAGGGTTGTTTAATGTTATGGTGTATTAGTTAGACACTGTGAGGCTAGTTTCTTTTCAGAGAATAAAGAATTGTGATTGCAACCAGTTACGTGGCATATTTTCTGTATGAAACAAGCTGTAGGATTAAAGAGGAATGCCACTCAATTTTTGGAATGCATGTATGTTTTTCCTCTGATATATGTTTAAACAAATTACCTCAATTCTATTCATTGTTGTTCTTGGATCTGGAGCAGAAAAATAGTGTCCAGAAAACCTCTCTTTGTGATCCCAAAGCCGCTTTTGTTTCTTTTTTTGTGCACAGTTGTTTTCATTGTTTTAAAACTTATAATAAAACAGCAAAACACTTTCAATTGGTCCACCTTAGTAAGTGGTCATAACACTCTTCCTCGTTATGACAGCAACATAAACACAAAGAGACATGCTGTATGTGACCAGAAATTTGTGGGCACCACCTGCCCATACAGTGCTTTTGGTCTGGTGATTGTTATTTTCCATCTTAGTTCCATATACAGGAGATCTTAAGGCTCATATTTCAGACAATCATGTGCTTCCCAATCCCAACATTTTGGTTAGTGCCTCCACTGTTTCCACATGACAAAGCTCCCATGTACAGACAAGGTTCATAAAGAAATGTTTCTCCCAATTTTAGGTGAAACATTGTGACCATACGTTAACCCCGGTGTCAGCTCTATCCCGAGGCCTCATTTCCCAGCATCAGTATCCGACCGCAGCAGTGCCCTCATGACTGAATGAGAATAAATTCCTGCACTCAGGGTCTAAAATGTTGTGGAAGCCTTCCCAGCTGTGTGGAGGCTGTGATAGCGCCATGTTGATGGCTGCGTATTTGGAAAGAAGTTGTTTCACAATCACATATGGGTGCAGTGTCTGCAAACTTTTGGCCATATAGACAAATCAAAGAGAAAAAAAGTTAAACCTGGAAGAAACTGTGCTTACCTCACCTTTACCTATTCACTCCATCCTTCTACATCCTCTGTTCCTCCACCATACTCTCCTTGTTGCATCCCTCTTGGGGACAACACATAAAATCTGATCCTCTTCCACTCAGCAGCATCCCAGAATGGTGGAGGATTCAGCACCATGTGTTTGAGAAAAATTACATCCAATGATGAAAGTAGCCTCAGGACTAAATGTGGTGGTGTCCATCTGCATGCATGTGTTTTACAGCTAATGTACTGGAGGCCCACGACCTTTTGACTTTGCCATATAAAATGTAAACCACACCGGCTTTCCATAAAGGCAAATGGAGCACAAAGGACTGAGACCGTTTGAATTCTCATATGTGAGTGCGTGTTTAATTCACAATGCAGTTTTATTGCAGTTAATATCACAGGCACATGAAATGACGAAAGGTTAATATGGATTTGTTAGGGCCCATTTTCATATTGGGAATGCAGTTCATTGGAAATATTTTCTTACTTTAGACTTCAAGAATCTAAATCGAAATTCATAAAACTTGAAAAATTGATTGAACAAGAACATATTCTTGCTGGATTCAGTGAATGCTGAGTTATCCACTGGCTTTAACTTGTTCTTTTAAATTGATCCTCTGCAGATATGTATTCCTCTATATAATATTTAATATCATACTGATTTAAATTAAGTTTGATAATACTTTAGTCACACCAGGATTCCTTCAAAGCAAGGGCAGTAAACCATCACATTCTCACCATGTCTTTTGTTTAATTTTATTCTAAATGTTACAAAGTTAATTTACACACAGTTTCCCATTGTGTTACACTGCAGGTAGCCAACTGAATTATAATATTGGTTTCACAATGTCCTGTGAGGTGATAATTCCTTTTCTATGCCTGATAAAAACTTTAAAAAAAAAACATGATTAACAAAACATAAACCCTCTATATTTAGTGGCATTCTCCTTTAATGAACATGCGGTAAGGTGGGATGCTGTCACGCGCATCTCCTTGCGTCACAGCTGCTGACCACAGCGCCTCCTGCAGGCTTCATGATGAACGAGCCGCAGATGCGTCAAGTCAGCTGAAGATAACAAAAACAAGACGACTGCCTTCAAAATAAAATCATTTCAATTTTGAGGTAGGCTATTTGTACTTGAGTATTTTTATTTTATGGTACTGTGTTCTGAATGAATGAATGAATGAATGAATGAAGTATCTTTATTTCGAACATTTAAAAACAAAACAAACAGATAAAATCAAACAGGCCTTATGACTAAGTGCAATGATGTAATGAACAAAATAAAAAACAAAAAAAAGAAAAGCCTGTTGGGAACCTTGACGTCAATGTCTGTGAACAATTTCTCCAGGCACTTAAACTTCTATATTTTTTTGTTTGAAAAGGAGTAGGAAAAAGCTAACAATATATATGTCTACCACCTATATATAAATATTACATTGCCTATATAATATAAGCAACTATCCAAATTTTATATATAACCCAATAATAATAATCTTACAATATGTATGACAAGTATAAAGCTCTGCCATTTTGAGTATTTTTCATATTTTAGATTAACTTTGCTGCTATGCTATTAATACATCCAAGTAAAATGTTAAATGCAGGACCTTTGCTTCTGATGGAGAATTTTTATAATCTGGTATTACTATTACTACTTTTACATTACAATAAAAGATCTCAATACCTCTTTTAACACAGTTTATAATGTAATAAATAAATAAATAAATATTATATGTTCCCCTCCTTTGAATACCTGGAAACAACTTAATCTGAAAGGTTAAAAGAATACGGAAAATCTAGCTTGGCATGACATTGAGAGCAAAGTGCATTAAGCTTTCCAAAAATAAGCATAACTGTCCACTAAAGGTTTGCTTTTTATTTTTTGTTGTTTTTCTGTGTGTTGTCGTTTTTTCCTGCTGCTCTAAGAAGTATTCTCACAGAATCTAGTTTTACAGGACTTTATTTTGGAAAGCACAACCGGAAGCTTCTAGTTTGACACCGGTGGACTTCCGGGATACACCGGTGAGGAGGAGCCAAAACATCCGAGAAGAAGGAGTCGTTCCTGGCGGCGCTTAAGATAAGTGATGGCTCCACTGTAACAAAGAAAATAAGCGAATATTACACCGCACCTGCTGTTTCCTGGTAAGTTTGTACTCTCAGGAGTTTTATCTCCGCCTCTCTTCAAGATTATTTTTTTGTCTTTTTACAGAACATTTATTTACGTAAAAGCAGAAGTGGTGAACTTTGCAGGCCAAGAGTTTACTGTAACCTACGTTAATGTACCGGACTGATGCAGCAGGATGACACATTTTATTCTTTACTAGCTTGGTTTTTGTGGCCTGTACCCCAACCAAGCACCTGTTATTGCACCTATTGTTGTATGAACTATCCGGAAGAGGGTATATGTAAAAATAAGTAATGTGTTCACTAATAAGTATAACTGACATATAAATGAATGGTTAAAGTTAGTACGGAGGCGTAATATGCATTCACTTAAGAAAAATGTAAATGTTTACCTGTTTTTTTTAAATTGATTAGATAATTTTATCAGTTTTCTGAATGAATCATTGTCATTATTTTTCTCATATTTTTAAAAAAAATATAATTAATAAAAGTGGATTTTTCTCCTATATGTTTTCTTTCAGAATTATGAGCTAGTTATTAGCTACGAATTCAGAAAAACTGATTTTTTTTATTATTTAATACATATTTATTTTTTTTATACACAATTCTGACAGTATCTCACAAGTTAAAACATGATTAAAGTTGACAGAATAAGTAAAAATTAATATGTAAAAATAATTATAAATTATAACCAATAATCCATTGGTTCAAATATCTCCATTATTGATATTTGCTGGATTTCTGAGTCATCCATGATGTTAACTGTATATTCAATCTTTCCACTATTATCTGTCATTCTATAGAGCAAACAGTTAATCGCTTAAGATAGAAAGTAACCAACAGATTAATCTTTAATGAAAAAAAAACTACTTAAGATTTGCAAAGCTCTCATCATCACATGTTTAGACATAATCTATTGCTGTACTGTCATATTGATAAAGTTAAATAATTGACTAACGGTTTAAGTCCTGGTGAGTTCATCATAAGCTCTCTATGAGCCATATGTTCTGTATCCTAAAGATGTTACAGTATTTTCACATTACATTGGATCTGAACATCAGTTAGTATTTGCTGTATCATCCTCCAGTTTGATGTGATACAGCAATGTCTTGTCCTCAACAGAGAGAGATGCTGACCTCGTCCTGCCATTGACTGAAGCCCGCCGTCCCCTGACCCGCCAAGAACCAGCTGATCAGACGTGTCATCATGGCCGCCAAGCAGCAGAAACCTGCCGCAGCCTCAGACGGCTCAGCAGAGGCCAAAAGGACGGACATCAGGGCTAATGAGAAAAAGTGCTGTGAGTGGTTTTTTTTCCCCCGTCTGTGAAATATTGGCTCATTATCGGAGGGCGCTAACCTGTCTCATAATTATTATTGAACTCTGTGCACCCGAACTAGCTCATTATTTAATATAATACAGTAAAAACATGCTGTAAATTGTGAATGTGAGCTTTTAATAATCATATTTCCTGCTCTGTTGGCCACGAGTAAAGAAAGGCGATAAGGTTTCAGCAGGCACTGATTGTTAAATGTCAACTTTGACGCGCCTTTTGTCATTAATCGTATGTATACAGTGTGGGTGTATTTGCAAAGGCAGGTAATACAACACATACAGTGACAGAGTAACACTGCATGAACAAGGTCAGCACTCAGAGTCAGCTGGTAAAAATGTCACAGAGCCCGGCTTATTTATAGTTTCACTGTCAGACTTTGAAGAATCTTTAATCAGGGAGGTGAAATGGATCCTAAAAGGAATTCATCCAAATATATGTTTTGGATACAAAACTATTTCTGTTCAGTTTTAACTTCCAGACATCTGTTTGCAGAATCTCCAGTCAAGTCTCGTCTTGCCTCGTCTTAGCTTTGACAGCTTTGTTTTCCCAGAGCTCAGGATGGTCTTTCGTGGACACTGAAAAAAAAAAGGAAGAAAAAAATTCAGCTAGAATATTTTCCATCTCATGTCCCTGCCAACAAGGTTATACACTGGATTACCAAATGGAGTTGCTAAGCAGCAGGGCTTTGAGAAACATTAACCAGCAGGCCGTAGAAAGATGACGATGGTATGACGGAAATGTGAAACTAAACGTTAACCAGCTTGTAGATGAACACTGCAGGGGTGACATTGGATTATTCCACAGCCTTCCAGCTCCTTGCTGTCAGTGTGTACTGTACGTGTGTGTGTGTTTACAGTATGCATACCTGCCCTGTTATTGCAGACACTTTAGAGGCAAGTAGAAATGAGGGTAATTAAAAATTAACAGTGTGTGAAAGAGATCATAAACGTCCCTTGTATGCTTAATAACTAAAATCTGTATGTGTGGTTGTGTGTGTGCAGCTTGGGCCTCCTACATGACCAATTCTCCAACTGTGATAGTGATGATCGGGTTGCCCGCTAGAGGGAAAACCTACATGTCCAAGAAGCTGACACGGTACCTCAACTGGATTGGAGTGCCAACTAAGGGTCAGTACAGCAGCTATGCATGTTTGAGTTTTATGCATGTTGTAAAATATATCCAGTGGAAATGCAACCAGTAAAAACATGCTGAGTTCAGAGCCTTTGTGACCTGTCAGAGTGATTGTAAAATGAAGGTATTGTTAGTTTTGAAAGGGGAACACATTTATGTGCATATTTTTAATGCAGTTTTTCAAAATCTCAATATAGATTCATGCAGTATCCAAATCTCAGGAGGTGCAATATTTGTTAAAGACAAAATACCATTCTGGAGTGAAGTGTTGTGGTGCTGCAGAGATAGAAATCAATGAAAGAAGAACATCTTGTTTGGTAGAGACTGCATTTTTCTGTGAATTTTTTAGTAATGATGCAATAATGATCATTTCTGCCAAACTGCAATATGAGTCAAATCAGTCCTCATATGAAGTGCAAACACGCAGCTGTAGGTAGCTTAAACCAGTGTGGCATCATGATTAATTTATGAGATCTGTAATGGCATTTAGAGGTAATTCTTAACTGAAAATCTTGTGCTTAAGGCGATACTATCGAAGTCATTGCCAACCGCCGTCTGTCTTTGACTGTCGGCGTGTGCTTATGTTTTCATCTGAAAGGAATGCAGGAGAACTGGTTTGGCTGATTCGGTTGAGATGTCACACAGTAATCCTCCTCACGGCCTTTTAACTTCTGACTCTCTGTCTTTGTTCCTCTGCAGTGTTCAACCTTGGAGTTTATAGGAGAGAAGCAGTGCAGTCATACAAGTCCTATGACTTCTTCAGACATGACAATAAAGAAGCGATGCAAATTAGAAAGTGAGTAAGAGAGTTTTTCTTTGTGTTGACCTCCTGTGGTGAAGGACAGTAGGTTGACTACAGGGTCATGATAACTACGCCTAGTGAAAACACTTGGTTACTTTGCTGTGTAAATGCCTCTTTTGGCTGTGAATGTTTAACAGATGTAGCTACAATTATTACAGGACTTTATGTTTTTTTTACCCTCTGAAACTCACAACCTGCTGGCAGCCTTGTATTACAGCCAGAGAAAAGCTAGAAATTATTGTCAGATTTTAAAATGTACGACAGTCCCAAAACGCATCACGTGTCCAATTTTTTAATCAAGAAAACTAACCAAAGCTTAAAATAGCAACATGTCATCAGAATCACTTAATTCTACATGTCTCATTTAAAATTTAGCCAAAGTAAAACATTTGCACAACCAGATCCTTGAAGAAACATTTAATTTGTTTCTCCTCAACGCATTTTTAGTTTTTTTAAAATGCCAAAATGACACTATGTATTAGAGTCAGAGACTCCAAAACCATAAATTATTGTCAGATTTGAAAGTTTACGACAGTCCCTGAACACATCATGTGTGGCAGATTCTTTTGGCAGGAAAATAAAATAGCAATATGCCATCCAAATCAAACCTAAAAAAATCTCGAAATCACAAGACTTTTTAAAAAAAAATTTGCCCATAATAAACCATTTGCACTGACCAGATTGTGTTAGAAACATTTAATTTGGCTCTCCTCAGTGCAACTGGGAAGCCTGTTTACACAGAGCCGAAAGGAGGGGACAAGAGAGGTAGGCTGTAAAAAGGTCAATAGTTTGTAGTAAAGTATAAAATAGTAATAAACACTTGTGTGCACAAGGAAACATTTTTGACAGAGATTCCATTTTATTGTAATGTTTCTAAAACAGATAACTCAAGAACTTCAACATTTAAAAAAAATTATTTATGGCTTTACAGCAGTTTTGAGTTACCTACTTTTAGCCTTGATTGTGCTGTTTCCATAGATTAACAGCCACAGTGAGTAAAATGTGATGGGGAAAAAGAGAAAAAAAAACAAAAAAAACTTCTTTGATTTCCTGATCAGTTTTCATTGTTTTTCCACAGACAGTGCGCTCTGGTGGCACTGGAGGATGTCAAGGCCTATCTGAGCGAGGAGGGAGGCCAGATCGCTGTAAGGACGCAGAAAACTCAACAGTGCACCTGTTAATGCTGATTATTTGATTAGATTTGGTCTGAATATCTTGTGTTTGTCAGGTTTTTGATGCCACCAACACCACCAGAGAGAGGAGGGAACTCATTCTTAGTTTTGCCAAGAATAATTCATACAAGGTCAGAGATGCATTGATGGTTTGATCATTTAAGCAAATTTCACATGAAGTTTGAATTTCTAATGATTTGCTTCTTTTCTTAGGTGTTTTTTGTTGAATCCATATGTGACGATCCAGATGTCATCGCTACTAATATCCTGGTAAATGATGCTTTTGTACCTTTAATTAAGAGTATGAGTTTTGTCCTTGGATTGCTTGATGTCGGGGTGAATCATCTCTGCAAATGTCTGTTTCACAAAGGACGTGAAGGTGTCCAGCCCAGATTACCCCGAGAGGGACAGAGAAAGCGTCATGGAGGACTTTCTGAAGAGGATAGAGTGTTATAAAGTGACGTACCAACCTTTAGATCCGGACGATCACGACAAGTAAGAAGTCATTTTGTTGAGGACGCATTTCTTTACTTTTTTCCTTGACATTGTTTAATACTTCTCAACAGTAAAAGTGTTTTGGGTTTTCTCAGATGATCTGGTTGCAATTGCAGAAACTGTCCAGCAGGTGGAAGCAGAAGCTTCTTTTTTTATCCAGATGGTTATCATCTGTTAATTTATGTGTTTTGATTTGTGGAGCTGATATACAGGAAATCCAAAAGTAGTAATAGTCAGAAAATATGTAGGAAAGCCACTGATTAAAGGACTGCTGCTGACTTGTTGGATTTGTTTACACGTGTATAAAAATAAACCAAGTACCCTGACTAAGAACTGGCCCACATACCTAATTTAGGATGTTTGTTTATAAAAAGGAGGAGCAGTTGTTGATCCTCTTAAACCTTGTAGCTGTTCATGAATGTCCTGAACGGATGATAAAATATCAGGATATTTAGACTACACCATGAGTACAAGATATCCCTTCCCTGCCCTTGAGTCACTTTCCAGTATCCACTTACTCACTTTCTGTTTTCCTCTTCTCACTCTGACCCACAGGAACCTGTCCTTCATCCAGGTCATCAACGTCGGCCGTCGTTTCCTGGTGAACAGGGTGCAGGACTACATCCAGAGTAAAATAGTGTACTACCTCATGAACATCCACGTACACTCCCACTCCATCTACCTCTGCCGGCACGGAGAGAGCCATCACAACGTGGAGGGACGCATCGGGGGAGACGCTGAGCTGTCGGAGAGAGGGAAGCAGGTGCGCTAACGAGTCAGCTCGCTCTCAATTTATAAACTCTGTGAAGTCTTAAAGGAAGTGTTCGACATTTGATACCACTCTCATATCCACACCCTCTTAAAATAATGGCCCAAGTCATTTCTTTCAGGTTTTTCAGAAAACATAAAAAACTGAACCGAATATCAAATATATGATTTTTTTTTTTTATAATAATAATAAAACAAATGAGCTACATTGTGCTAATTAGCTAGCTGTTTCCTTTGTTTCTAGTCTTTTTCCTGAGCTAATTTAACTGGGTTTTTTTTCACATTTAACAAACAGTGGGTTCTCATCAAAATGTATTTTCTGACCAAATACAAATTTGGTTCACTAAATCCCACCTCACTTTAATAATTAAACACAACATGAGATTTTAGCAGATGTTAGTGCATTATTTGGAAATAATTTCTTAAGTTCATGCTCTGTGCAATTTCTCTTTTACATTCAGGGTCAGCTGTCCAGCATAATAACCTCTTTTATTTGTTTTTGTCAGTTTTCAGCAGCACTGAAGGGTTTCGTGGAGGAGCACCATCTGTCAGACCTGAAAGTGTGGACGAGTCAGCTGAGACGCACCATTCAGACGGCCGAGGAGCTGGGAGTCCCCTACGAGCAGTGGAAGATCCTCAATGAAATCGATGCTGTATGTCCTCACATATACACCAGTAGAGACAGACGCACTCTGTGAAAGAGTGTGTTCTTAATTCTACTTTTTGTTCCAGGGAGTGTGTGAAGAAATGTCCTATGAGATGATTCAGGAAATGCACCCGGAGGAGTTCGCCATGAGGGACCAGGACAAGTATCATTACCGCTACCCTGGAGGAGAGGTGACCGCTTCTCTTTGTTGAGCCTGACACATTGAAAAAGTGGAAAATTATCTATTATATCAGAAGAAAACCCCATTTGATTTTCTGTCCCTCTCGCTGTAGTCCTACCAGGACCTGGTTCAGCGTCTGGAGCCGGTCATCATGGAGCTGGAGCGTCAGGGCAACGTGCTGGTCATCTGTCACCAGGCCGTCATGCGCTGTCTGCTCGCCTACTTCCTGGACAAAAGCGCAGGTAGCATGCACAGACAGAAACATGAAAGCCTCACATTATAAAGACTTATATAAAGACTATTTACAGTCGGCTGTTGAGTCACAGCTAACAGCTTTTTTAAAAAATAATTTATCTAAAACTTACCTGATAATTTTATCATACAATACCACCAACAAAAAAGAAGAAAATATTAAGAAAATAAGTGAGTATTGGATATCTAGAAGTTAAATCAAGGCAAATAGACATAAAAAAATGACATTAAACTGAAGTAAATAAAAATAACAGTACTTAAATGATGTTAAGTAAAACCAGCAGATGTCAGTCAAACTAATTATGGTCCTTACAAGATGAATTCAGTCTCAATCAGACTTGTGTACACTACAGAAAATGTGTCTCTCTATTTTTACTTACAGCATAATTTCACTCTGGTGATATTACTTTAACGGTGCTTTAACAAAAGAGCTCAGTGAAGCTATTTAAAAGCCGTATTGTTCCCCCGACTCAGCGTCAAACTGCAGCTGAACTAAACATTTCTGAGGAGGCCGCTGAAGACACACTGGAGAGAAATCCAAGCAACCACTACAACGATGTATCACAATCTTAATGAGCATCTGCATTCAGGATACAGAGCAAACTGAATGTAAAACGCTGCACTGCTGTCAGCAGATTGTTGGCAAAGTGGAGCTTTAACGGGTGAAAAGTACTTCATGATGACAAAACAAGTGGGAGGACTCTGATCTGTTGTGTGTTAAGTACACACACAGCACGACAGCATTCAGGCATTTTTGTGACCTTGAAGTCTGCAGTAGTCTGTGGTTTGGGATCGTGCAAATAACAGAGCAGTGTAATGACAGCTGCACCGAAATGAGGAGATGTTATTGTGTTTTGTAAAAACTTTACTAGACTCGTCCAATGTGGATATCTTAAAGATTGAATGGCAAAAATAAAAAACAATCATGTAATTCATGTAGCTAACGGCAGGCAAACCATGATTTGAAGCTGGGGAAGGTTTTAGTTGTTAGGTGTCACTGGGCAGAAATATATATTGTAAAAAAAGAGAAAAACTACACTTCTGCTCCTCCTTTTTCTGGTGGTAGTTTAGCCATCTGATAACTGTAACTAAATGCTCATGGCTGCAGTTAAATCAAGTTTGTGTTTTTGTAGCTAGGGCCTTGAATCACAGTCTGTGATTCTGACAGAAATATCACAATTTTAAGCTTCCTTTTTGTTACTTTTTTTGTTCAATGACTTTCTGAATGTTCAAATTCCCATGATAACTCCTCTTTTTATAGTTTCTCTCTAGAATAATCAGCATATTTTTGGCAATCTTTTAAAGAAACACTCACAGGGCTTTACAGACCACACCTTAGCAAAAAAAAGAAAAAGGAATTGAATTATTTTTCTATGGCACCACAGGAGGGCGCCCAAATTGAAAAACGCTATTACAGACCAACAAGAATCTTGTTTCAGATTAATCTCACTCAGTTCAGTCTATGGTGCAGACAGGCAGCTGTCAGTTTGTGAGAGTTTGTTTAAACGAGTCATTTCAGTTTAAATTGTAAATCCCTAACCCGTTATGAATTCTTACACATACCAGATCGATAAATATTTAAAAACCCATCTCTGTTACTCATGATGTGATTGGCTGCACTGATGAGACATGATTCTCTGGATTATCTGAAGCAGGCTGTGGATATTATTTTACTGAGGTGCAGCAGCTGCAGAACGATGTTTGAAAGTGAGTTTTTTAAATAGGCCGTGTAGGCAGTCTGAGCCTACATTTGTTTAACACAGCCAGTGACAGATCTGAAATATTAAATTTACTGTATTTTAACCTCCAAATTACCAAACACATCATAATGTGGGTTAACTGTCATGTCTCAATATCTTAAACTTTACAATTGTGACATGAGCAACACCAGCTACTCATGATCAGGTGAGAGAAAAAAAAGGGGAAGTATCTTTTTTTGATTCCACTTAATGTTGGGTGGCAGATGATTCATTTTAAAGCCAGACAATGACATTAATCAGGCACTGAATCATGACCACAAATAAAGCGTGCCAATAGCAATTTATGTCATAAAAATCTGACAGTCATAGAAATTTCAAGAGCTGGCGTTTAATGCTGCACGTCCTCGGGTCGTTAGCAATACGCCCACAAAGTGTGAAGTCATTCAGATGAGCGGTTGTCTAGAAAATCGAAGGACAAACAGACAGAGAGAATAATTATGTATGTATTTAAATACATTCATTCAAGCACGTGAGTATAAATGTGTGTAAATTAAATAAAGTTAAATAACAAACCAGAATAACAACTGTGTAGCTAGAGCGGAAAATGCTGCTCAAAATCAAATCCAGAATTAGGTACGGGCGGACGGAGGCGTTCGTCAGTCAGCAGAGGAAGTGGTCGCGGCTGCGGCATCTTTCTAAAGTCCCGACCACAATTTGACGACTGCCAAAACAGTGTGGGTGCAGCTCTGACTGGCATCTCCTGCCAATGCACGCCCGCATGAGACATGCAGCCCTAACACGGCTCCGTGCACTGCCCCAAACATGAGGGAAAATACATGACTGCATAGAAAAACACAGAAAATCTTACGTTTGTTTTATGTTTGTTGGCACAGACGATCTGCCGTACTTGAAGTGTCCCCTGCACACTGTCCTGAAACTCACCCCTGTGGCTTATGGTAAGTCACTTCACTGTTCATAAGTCAACCAAACATCCTTCTTTGTTGGGTGGTGACGTATTCTTTCCTGTCTCGCTCCTCCAGGCTGTAAAGTGGACATGTTTGATCTCAAGGTGGAGGCTGTCAACACTCACCGGGACAGACCATTAGTAAGCTTGTGACCTTCACATTTTGTCCCGTCATAAACATGTTGTGGCATTTTGTCTGAAGTTGTCACTGTCAACCCAGAGTTCAGTGTCCAGTGCATGCAGCCTGTAGGATCAGTCACGCCCACGCTCATGACTGGACAAACTGCTCTGACCACAACTATATTTAAGATCTCCAAACCAAATTACACAGCACTGTCTCTTATATTCAGCTTCCAGGAGTCAGATATGCTCAAAAGTCCTGATGCCAGATACATAGAACTGTGACTGAAGTTAGGTTACAGTTTAGTGAAAACAACCCATCTCACTTGGTTATACGCTGTTAAACCACAGGGTAACACAACACCTTTGTATAATAAAAGTGTCCATTTTCAGTTGCAGTTGTTTATTCCATCGTGTAAACCTGTTTGAGCCTCTGCAACCACTAAGTTATGTTTAGTGGTCGTGTGTCCTTCCAGATCAGTTTCCTTTAGTTTGAAATCAGTAAAAGTATCCATATCTGTCCTCAGCTCTGATCTCTGATCTCTATTTTTAGGTACTGATCCTCACAAAAACACACAGTGGATGTAAGGAGACGTCCACTTCTATAAATTTGTCAGGATGTGTTTTATAAATATTTTGTGTAAGTTACTAACAGGCAGAATCTGTTGCTCCAAACAGAGACAGACGAGCTGTTTTCTCCTGTTTATAATCTCTGTGCTACACTGAGCTTCATGAACCAGCTGCAGGCTCGAACTCTAGTTCCTATATGGACGGATATGAGAGAGATTGAAATCCTCTCAGAAATTCGGAAAGAGAGCTTAAACAAGTATTTTCCAAAATGGCAAAACTTTAACTATAGTTTGCATATCATTACATCTGTCTGCATCATTCTGGTGGTAGATCTTTATCTGGCAAATGTTTTTTTTTTATTAAGAAGCCATCTTAATCTTAAATCCGTCTGCAAACCCACAACTTTGCAAATACCAAATCTCAATTAACATGAAATGCAATCGACAAATCTTATTGGGCCCAGAAAAATAAAAAAAAAGTTGCATTGATTCATTATAGATAGATTCTATAAAATGAATGCTTATTAATTCATAAATGTTGCAGGTTGAGCAGCCATCCCTGAAAAATGCCTCTAATGTATATAAACATTAAAACATTTCAGTTTTTTTCTAAATTAAATGTATAAAAGTGCTTTTGCATGTGATTTATGGGCATACTGAGTAGTGTTTTACTTTCATCCACCCTATTATATCACCCTCAGCTCTCTGTAGAAAACATTTGTACTAAAGTACGAGTGAGGTTTTCACATTTCCACCACAGCTTTTAAAAATACCCGTTTATGGGCTGTAGGTAGCATTCTGTGCTGTATCAGGGCTCATTGTTTATTCATCCTGGACTTTTCAATGAATATCCATTAGTGAGAAATAATCTGTGTTTATTCAGGGAATCCCAATGACACATTCAATTTAATTCCTAATCAGCCCGCTCCATATCTGTCCTCTGTGTGTGGAGTTCCTGCTAATGAATGTTGAAACCAAGAGTCCTAGACAGAGTGGGTGTTAACACGTAAACACATTTAAGGAGAAAGCATTTGTTAAATGGGGTGAGACATATTTTGTCTGCTGAGACCATTACAATGGCCTTTATATTTATAGCTGTTTGTCTCAGCGGTTGTTTTTCTCTCTCTGCCCTGTCACAGCCACTTACATAAAACACGGGGGTTTCAGACGTTCAGTAGGAGGTTAAATTAGTATTATATATATTAAAAAAAGGTGTTAATCAGCCCACCTTTTCCTGTTCTTCACCCACCAGAATAAAGTCAGAACAGATGTTGTGCCGCCAGCTTTCCTCCGAAGAAACAGCTTCACTCCGCTGTCCAGCCAGGACCAGATCAAACGACCTCGCCTTTACAGCGTGGGCAACCCCCCACAGGCCCGCATGTCTCAGGCCCCCACTTTACCCAGCATGCCGTTCTCTGAGGCGTCTGAGGGCGCAGAGTTGCAACAAAGTGAGGTCAGTGCAATGAGTTTTACTGTAAATATTTACTGTTTAAAGATGTTGTAAATGGAGGAAAAGGGCGATGAATAAATGGGAAACTGTGTAGATAAATAGTTACCATAAGGACATGTTGTGTTGATTTTGGATTTTGGTGGAATTTCATTCTTTTAATGAACTGTATATTAATTGCAGTATTCAACTATTTTTTTATCAGGATAATTTTAATCTCAACTGTTTCCTGAGTAATATTACTCCAGAGATCAGAGCGCTGCAAAATCCCAGATGTACTTCCATGTTTTACAGCATGTAGGTGACACAAACAAAGAGCCCTTCACAAGCACCTTTGGTGCTTTTTTCCCTGTGTTGTTGCTCACAACGTGACCTCTCTTCTGTACTTTAAAACCTGGAAAAGGACACAGAGGGAGTGTTTCACTCTGGCTGGTGACCTCAAATTTTAGTATTAACTCAAGTGGGTCGTTGCCAGTCAAAACAAACTCCCCATTCCTCTTTTGGCTCTGTGTTTTCCTTAATGCTGTCTGTCTTCCCCCTGCAGGACTCTGTGAACGGCTTCAGTGCAGCAGACACAGACGGCTGTGTTCGGAGTTAAAGAAGGTCAGAAAGAAGTATTATAATCCTTTTCCACTTGTCTATCATGTGGAACATCTGTACTGTGTTCTGAGGACCAGCAGTAAAATACCCTCCAGCTTCAGCTACTATTTTCCTAATCATGCGCTGTATCTGTGTACGCCGTTTGTGTTATCTCTTAGTTTTTGTCTAATGTAAGTCATTCTGCACATACATAAGCATGCCTTTGCACTAAGGCCTTCAAACTGAGCTGTGATCCAGCTCCAATGTAGAATAACACAGAGATTTGTAGTTAATAGAGACTCTGAAACCCATCCATTCCTTCCTGTACACTCCACATACTGTAGTCTACAATCATTTTATGCTGTTAGATGTAGAGCATATTAATTGTGAATCGTATACCTCAATGGAAGCTACTACCTTTCTTTTAGTTTTAGTTTTAGAGAGTGCCTCTTATGAAGAAAGCCTTGCTCACATCCTTTCTTTAAGCTACCTATTTAAACATTCCCAGGTAATGTGCATCCTTCCTTCCTCAGATGGTTCTGAGAAGTTGTAGTAAAACATTTATTTTGAAGTGGATTGTAAAGCCTATTAAGCTCCCAGTGGGCAGACACAAGCTGTAAAAAGTAATGAATGTTACGTCAAAGCCTATAAAGAGTGCAGCAGATGCGGTGCTTTTTTTTAGTCCGCTCTTCTCCTTAACGAGGCCTACCTGTATGTTTTGCCTTCTTCTTTAATATATTCAGCTGTCTATTGTGATAATATGAAACAGTCACATGTGACTCCGTAATATTTCAAACACAAAGTGCTCCTGAGTGCATTTTAGTTTCTTTAGAAGTAGTCCTGATACTGAATATCAAAGCAGCTACAAGGAACTTTCAGTTTGTGTTGATTTTGGCGCCACCTGTGGACACGAGTGGTAGTACGTCCATGAGCAGCAGCACCTCGTGTCTTAAAGATCTTAACCGGGTGAAAGAAAAATGCAACTTATTTTTAATACCATTTTCATTAATTTATTATAATTGTATTTTTCATTTTTCAAGTCATGGAAAAAGGGTAAACATAATTGAAAAATGCAAATTACAAAACATGTAGATGTGACCACTCGCCCTGTGAATGCTAGAGATAAAACAACAACAAAAAAGCGGGAAACCAGACAGAGAGATCTTATTTTAATTAAAAAGTGATCAAAATATTTTTTAATATAGTATAAAACAGGAAACAAACACAACCAGGTAAACAGTACCTTCAACAAAAGGGAAAGTGGATGAAAGGGCTCCAGGTTTCAGGAAAGTTCCTGCAGGCTTCACAAACTCTTAGAAGGGTGTAAATCGTTGGTTTCATCACGATACGATATTAGATGGATTTACTGGACAACAATATTTGCTGATATCAGAAAATAGGCTGCTCTCCCAAAACAGGGAGAGTGTCAAAATAAATGCATATTTTAACAACTAAGCAGTTGGTTCGTTCACTGATGAATCAATATATTGATCTATATCAGTGTATCATCACCTTCCCAAACTATCATAAGCTAAAGCACAAGCCTGCAGAGTTGTGGCGTTGCATTTTGGGAGAAATAGCTGTGTGAAAATCAGGAGTTATGCTTTTGTTACTGATATGTGAAAATATCTCAAATATTTGTCCCGAGCAGCTGTTGAGAGTGAAACGTCCAGAACAGCCAGTCGAGAGTCTGGCAGGTTTATTTTCAGAGTATTGGCGACGTTGAAGAACCTTAGATTGAATTAGAATGTGTCTGATTCACAGTGAGGAGCTGTGTGCACAAATTAAACTCACGCCAAACAGAGTCCAGCTCCTAAATCCCTCTCCCATGTGTTTTTTTTTGTTTTATCCCAGGAGGCCTTTTTGAAACTCCTGTTTCAGCATCCTGAAGCTGGATAAAAAGCAGCTGTTTGTAGGATGTAGGAATGAGGTAATTTATCTGTTGGTGGCTACCACAGCTCATACACCAACGTTACATCTAAGCAGACAAATAACAGATTTGGTCGTTTGGTAATAGTCATTTTGTTGAGAAAACCTTAGAATTTTAGGTCTTTCTTAAAAGAAAACCACCAGCAAGATAAGGCTCAGTTGCAAGTCCAACATTTTTCTTTATAAGCTAGTTGCATTACAGTGAAATCTGTCGAGGTTCAGGATCAGTTTTGACCTTTAAAATCTTGCAATTCTCTCCGTCTGTTGAATGACTGACTATTTTTTGTCCTTCTGTCGATTCTTCCCTGCTCTAGTGTCAGCCTTAACCACTAAATATAACGTAAAAAATAAAATTCTCCAAAGAATAATCTCCTCCTGCTTCCTTCTCACAAACTGCTCACTATGAAACTTTGCCTGGAGGAATATAAACGGACTCTTTGGTCTTTTCATCTGATTTTGTGTGAAAAAGAATCTCCAGTAATCTCACTTTCTTATGTAGGTCATATAGAGGCGTCAGTATTAAACTGAGACGACTTTAAAAAACTCCTTATAGTTGCTTTAATAAGAAGCTCCACAGTCACAGCATCTGTCTACTCACGTGACTCTGATTTTATTATCAGCAATAACTTGATATTTGGTGAAAGTGCCTTTATTTAAAGGACTACAAGGCTTATTTTCTTCTGTATGATGTGATATGTAAAAGTGTGTTTCACCTGAACTGAAGGATTGACGATGTCTTAAAAAGAGCTTTAGTGTAATTGCACACTGTGCCGTACATGATTAATTTAATAAAGTTAATTTTAATTCATTATCTACACTGACCTCTGTTTTTATTCCTCTGAATATTTCAGATTATTTTGAGTGTGTGTGTGTGTGAGCTCACTAGGCGCAGCTTTCCTGTTCGCTGGAGTCAATTCTCCTGGTTTATTTTTCCAAAGCAAAATCCAGATTTATGATGTAAGATGGGGTGTTATTCACAATGGACAAGACAGGAATGATATAATGACTGATTTTTACAACTGAACAAATGATTCAACTCCATTCTGTTAGTCCTGATGATGGTCAACTGAACTTTTGGTCACTACCATCACTGAGTCAGGAGTTGTTATTCCTGCCCTGCACACTGAAAAACGATTAATGATCTCACATGCTTTGAACGAATGTAATTTACCACCACGAGCTGCAGAATGAGCCGCCAGGGAAACGGAGGAGGAAAAGGTCCAGTAATCAGCTGGAACTCTTTAGTTTAATCTGCACGTCGACGTGACGCCTGAAATTATCCTTGAATGAGCGGATTCAGATAAAAAAAAAAAGCTCTGATTAATCTCCTGCTGATTACAGATTGTGAAAAACAAAGTAGGGCACAAATATTTCAATGGAAGGGACGCAGGATAACGTGTTAGTCACTCTCATTGTTTTAGAAGTTAAAGATACTACAAGAACAAACAGTTCTTGACACTTTTTATGTGTAACAATGTGTTTTTTTAAATTGGGTTTCCAGCGGACAGTAAAATATAATTTTAAAAAGTACACAATACATATAAAACTACTAAAATAAATGAAGAAGGAAGAAGAAAAAGGTTGATAAATCATTAAAAATGCTTTTAATTGAAGTGACTGTACGATAAGATGACCCTGTTTTCTTATCTACTGAAACAGGCTGGACAGATGTAACATTAACATACTTTTGCCTTTAATATTTCTGATTTTGTGCGACTTTATTTGATTTATTCTGCCCTTCCTTTTAGATGAAAACATGTAACATTCCTCTGATGGCTGTAAAGTTACCAGATACTTTACAGATAAACATGTTTATGCCTCTTTAAAGACTTTAATGTGGAAATTCTTTCATATTTTTTTGCCTGCTCACATATAATGCATCATAGTATTATCCAGTGCTGTAAAAGGCACGATTGTTTGTGATTTGTTGAAAAGCAGCAACCATAGAAGTTAATGCAGGACTTTTTTTGTCATGGTTATTTTTACACCGTGGTATTGTCTAAAGTAAAAGGATCAGAGGACAGTTTCCACCAAACAATCACAGTCAGTGACTCAAAACCATTTCTGGCAGAGCTTGTTGTGACTGCAGGAAATCCAACCAGTTTTCTGTGTTGATTAAAAATAACCAGAGAGAGACGCTGAAAGGTTTATGTTCAACCAGTGAAGTGCGGTTCAAATGCAAATACAGTTTAAAATAAAGTCAGTGGAAAGGCAGATGTATTGTTCATTACCTGTATATATTGTTTGAAGTTTCACATATCAAAAGTCTGAAACAGACTTTCTTTATTCTTTATAAGAATAAAACATAAATATAATAAAACAGATGTTTTTTTTTATGAATTGCATTTCTCAATATATATATATCCATCTAAAAATGCATAAAATTCTTAAGAAATATAGAAAATAAATAATATAACATGCATTCAAGCACGAAAAGGCAAACAACATTAATAGCAGCTAAAAAAATTGGTTAACTTGAATTGATTAAGCAGGTCACCTGTTTGAATTGTTTTTTGTTTCTTGCCTGTTTTATGTGTCCTGCTGTCTGTTCGTCCCTGTTCTTGTGTTCACGTGTGATCGTGGTATTTTAATCAGCTCCTCTGCTCCGGCTGTGCCGCCCCCATCACTATAAATTCCCGGTTCTGAGCTGCTGGAGACATTTGATTTGTAATCCGCCACTTGAGGAATTTGTTCCCTGCACAGACGCGCACGAACGACAAACATGAGGACTATTCTGGTTTTATCCTTTGCCTTGTTTGCTTCAGGTAAATTCAAGATAAAATCGCAGATTGAGGTTGTTATTTGTTATATGTAAATATTTTAATCCCCCCACCTTCTTTGAAAATTAGCTCAAGTAGCAAAGGAGTGTCCGGCCCCACCGCAGCGGCTGCACACCAGACTAACCGAGGAATCTGTCCGCGTGCAGGAGTTTCTCCCCGGGCAGAAAGTGTCTTATACCTGCGCCGAGGGCTTCACTCCGGCTTCACCCAAAGGGAAGACATGGGTGGAGTGTAGAGATGGAAAGTGGAGCGAACTGACTCTAAAATGCAAAAGTGAGTACTTGGTACACGTATTAGCTATCCGGTTAAATGTTTTTTAAAGTGAGATTTTGTCTGTTATTTGTTTTATGTTTTTTTTGTAATGGTTAAAGGACCGATCAGAAGCTGTCTGGAGCCCTCTAGCGGCCGCAAGGGAGACCTGCAAGTTATTCCAACTAGACTATTTTCTTCCTTTTGGGATTAGTTGCATTTATTTCTTATTGAGGTGAAATTTCTTCAGTAACTAAGTACATTTACTCAAGTACTGCACTTAACTACAGTTGCTAGGAGTCCAAGAGTTATGAGTTATAAGGCGTAAGCATGGAGAAGATCGTTCTTTTGCCTGTGTGAGCCTAGTCTGGTCCAGTAATTATAAGATAAGATAAACATCTATTAGTTCCACGATGGGGAAATTACAAAGTTACAGCAGCAAGTGGAAAGCAGAAAAGAGGATCAGTATAAACAAGGGTAGCATAAAAAAGGCCATAAATATAATATAAAAGTAAAGAATAGTATAAAGAATAAAAGAAAATGTATATATGTGATATGGGCGGATATAAACAAGATGTAGTGTAGTTGAACTGTAGACCTGAATAAATGAAAGATTAGCTGTGGACAAGTACAAAATCAGCTGCTTGTTTTGCATATCAACACCCTACTTAAAATAATGGCAGAAGTAATTTTTTTTCTTTCAGAAAACCGAAAAATATGAATGGAATATATGATATTTAGGGGGTGTTATCAAAAATGACTTTTTTTTAAAAAAAATGACTCTTTCTGTGATTCAGCATGTGTTATTGACTGTTTTTATATCCTCCATTCCCTTTAACCGACATCTCTCTCCTCCGGCCGGCAGGGGGCGCACGTCATCAACTGCTTCTGTTACTAGAAAGGTATTTCCGGTCAACGGCAAAAAAAAAAATGAATTACGCGCCAACAAAAGTTTGTCGATGGACAAATTTCAGCCCCTTTTCTCTCTATACATCCATGAATTTGACATGCAGTGCATGTGCACCGCATTAACTTAGACTTTTCGTTTATATCCACGACAGTTTGACCACAGGATCTAATTTGTTTACTCATGTTAATCCCGAGGC
Source organism: Serranus cabrilla (assembly GCA_903364295.1). Classification (NCBI taxonomy): domain Eukaryota; kingdom Metazoa; phylum Chordata; class Actinopteri; order Perciformes; family Serranidae; genus Serranus; species Serranus cabrilla. Next base: position 11,511 of record CAFUXE010000430.1, on the reverse strand, counting down.
GCATTAGTTTAAACGACGCCAACATTAGTGCTAGCTAACATTACGTACTTCATTAAACGTGTCCGAAATAACTACTACTGCTTCATGCCTGTTGTGGAAGTCCCGCGTATATTGGGAAACCAAACACCACCATGTCTGGATTAATATTAATATCTGAAGGTGTACTTGGCATCGCGAATTTCATCGCCTTCGCGAGGGAACACACCTGGATGACTTCCTACAGCTCTGATACGTCGGTATGTACCCAAACTGAACTGATTTTGCGGTGACTAATTGTTGCTATATTCGGAACAATACGCCGAAATAACTACAACATGAGATTGTGTTTTGTAAAAAGTAGGAATTCATACTGCCAGGTCCGTCCGCAATACTACAAGCAAACAAGTTTTAAAATTATTGTTTTCCTACTCGTCCTGACGGAGTTCAGGACGAGTAGGGCTATGCTGATTGCTGCTAATACAACAATGTGTACCCAAGAAACTGATTTTTGTCGCGATAAACTGTTCAAAATACCGCCGTTATGACTACATAATGATGTTAATGAGTAAACCAATCCGAATACATACTTTGTCATGTCTGCCGCAAGACTATAGGCGAACAACTTTTAAAAATATGGTTTTCTTAACGGAGTTTGGCTTGACTAGATTACCTGGCAGAGATCTGCAGTCTTGAGTACAACGAAGAGACCTATCTTTTAAGTGTTAACTAATAAATATAATTAATGTTTAGTGTTGTAGGCAAATTGAGACGTACCTTTTTTATTTAAAAATATGAACTAACTACTAACCCCAGTTGTATATATTTGTATAAATAATGTTTTTATAACACAAATCTGACATCAGAGAGGCCTTTGGCACATCATGTGCATGGACAGAGATATCCCTGAAACTGGACACAACAGGACATTAACTCAGTTTTATACAGTGTGTCCCATGTTATGCACAATCAAATTTAATCATGCTATTTTGGAGAACTAAAGAAAGTTTTTTTTTTTTTTTTTTTTTTT